>CAKMXH010000014.1:0-560326 GCA_928722295.1 Ustilago curta | reverse complement strand
AACCCTAACCCTAAACCCTAACCCTAACCCTAACCCTAACCCTAACCCTAACCCTAACCCTAACCCTAACCCTAACCCTAACCCTAACCCTAACCCAAAGACGTGTCTGTCCATTGCAATTTTCTTGAATTTCTTATGGCCAGCGTCTGTCCACGCTTTGTCTGTGGCAGACCGCAAGTCGCGTCTGTCCGTCCGTTGCAATTTTCTTGGATTTCCTACGGCCCACAGTCACAAAGGGTGAAGAACGCATGGCTACAACAAAGGAGACTGCTGACCGTGGGAGCCTCTGCTGGCCGCAAGACTTTCTAGGCTGCTGGCTGTGGCCGTGACCACTATTTCACGCTTCTTTTCTCTGCCATAATTTCTTGGATATTTGCTTGCATTATTCACCGTCAATGTCATTTACATAGCATGCTGTGTTGGATCCGACTATCGGATTCAAGGGTCACCTCGCACTCAGAGCATTACTACTTCACGGCACTCAACTCCCGATGTCGGGAGTTGCATCTCACACGCGGCATGACCGTGCAGCCCCCAATAAAACGGGCCAGTAATTGGGAGAAAAACTCTCTCGGACGACAGACCCCCTCAAGAACTCTGATTCGCTAGCGGACTTCAACTCCCGACACCGGGAGTTGCATACCTTCAACGAATCACAGAAGGGCCATACGAGAACACCCGAGCAGCTAAGTGATCGAAGACTGGCGATAGGAAACACCATGGTCCGGAATAGGCCGGGCCAATCAGGACCATGAAAGGGCAAGACAAGGAAGACGGAACGAGGACCTCGTGGACGAATCATAATGGAGTAAAGGGGAACGAACACTAGTACACTCTCCAAGTGCTGCCAACTAACTCCCGATGTCGGGAGTTGACACACGAACGTGAAGGAAGTTGCCCGCGAACTACCTCACCCTATAGCACTCCATACGACGGGTCGGATACAGAGACCTTGTATATATAAAGACGCCTGCCAGTTGACTTAAGGGCCATGGAATCCAATCGAATCATTAAAAACCCGCCAAAGACAACGCCAAGACTACTTACAGGGCACCTACTCCCGACATCGGGAATACTGCCCCAGCTAAGCAATACCTTGTACGACTTCTGACTACTGCACTAGTCACCGCCGAGTATTATCTGACGGAGACGGAATAGTGAACGTCAAACTTCACAGCCGCTCACGCTCACGATTTAACGACTGAACGACACTCTCCAAAGATCGCAACTTAGGAAACAAGTATCTAGGGACACCGAAGTCCCGATACCGGGTGTCGGTAAGTAATACTTGACAGTGGAGAACGACTGACATATATCCCACTTGACGTCAGTCGAAAGTACAGCTTCCAATATGCTGAGGTCAGGCACAAGTGTGTCAGTGCTTCAATCCTGGAAGCTGCCAATGTGTTGAACAGTCAACCGCCTGCACTGAGACCGTGAGTGGCAAGCGTATGCAATGAGCAATTACTATAGGCTTGAGAGTGGCAGTTGATGCTTGATGGCCTACAGTCTACGGTCTACGGTCAACGGTCTGTAGTCTCCAGTCTGGCTGTGCTTGCGGTCAGTTGGCCTCACTCAGCCTTGCGGACAGACAGCTGCTTACGGACAGACAGCTGCTTGCGGACAGACAGCAGCTTGCGGACAGTGGAGAGACTTGCGGCCACTGGCTGACCGTCACGCACTGAAAAAGTTGGATCAGTCCGCAAGGCACTAGCGCAGTGTCTGAATTTCACAAAATTTCCCTGAATTTTGATGCGTCTGGCTGCAATGGACAGACAGCAGCTTGCGGACAGTGGAGAGACTTGCGGCCACTGGCTGACCGTCACACACTGAAAAAGTTGAATCAGTCCGCAAGGCACTAGCGCAGTGTCTGAATTTCACGGAATTTCACGGAATTTCCCCAATTTGGGATGCGTCTGGCCGCAAGAATTTCAAACCGTAAGGGCACTGGAGCAGTGTCTTTTGCGCTGACCGTCGGGTACGGACGAGCTGGCCTGGCCAGCCCATTTGGCAGGGCGGACGCGTCCGCCTCGGGCGCCTTTGCATCCGCCGCCTAGGGCTAGGATAAACGTCTAGAAGCAGTGTCAGTAGCAGTCTATCAAGCAATCAGTCTATGCTGGCTGCTTGGTGCTCACTTGTATATACATTCAAAGTCAGACCAGGTGTCCACCGTACCTCCTCTCTGGCTCAACCAGCAGTCCTGATACTATACAGACATACTATTTAGAGCCCTCTGAGCATGATAGAAACATAGTCAGGAGCATAGGAGCAAGCAATGATCCCATCCTGGACCACTCAAGTTCACAGTATACACTTGGGGGCCCAACCTTGGAATGGCCGTACTGCCTCTCCTGTTCAACCAATGGCCCTGATACTTCACAGGCATCATAAAAAGAGGTCAATAAAGGTAGTCGAAGCGTTGCCAGAGCCCTGGCAGCTCAATCATATCCTGACCCTAACCCTAGATTTCTGGGAACCCCCTTGTAACCCTAACCTCACCTCGTAACCCTTGTAGCAGACCATCTTCCACTTTGTAGTTGACTGTCTTGGAATTCCCTTTGAATTTCCTGCAAATTTGTATCAGACTGTCTCCCAGCTGAATACAGACACGTCAATTTTCTGAATTTCTTTTTGAATTCACCTGACCCTTTTCTGCCTGCCCTAGCTTTGGACGTGATTGGAAGTGAGGATGCTCTGAGTGCAAGGTGACCTTTGAATCCAATAGTCAAACCCCCCACCACCCCCCCCACAAAATTGACTCAGGCATTAACACACGCTTAACACCTTGGCATTTACAGCTTGTTACTGCCTGGCTCAGTTCACTCATATGTTAAGGTTGTTCTAACGCTGAATCCAGTCTTTGACCCACAGGTAACAACTCCCGCAGCAGTCACAAGTGACAGTTAATGACTAACAACCCTCTCCTAAAGTTTGCAACTTAGGAAAGCACACTAGTGGTTACAAACACTCAGTGCTAGGTGTTGTGAGTTGTATCTGCGCTGCTTAGCTATAAATTGGGCAATAGCCCTTCCTCTCACTTCTTTATCTTAACAGGATTTTGGAGTCAATTCTGCGTCAGACACCCAGTACTGGATGTTGTGTGCCGATGAGTGAAATACTCAAAGTGCAAGATGGCTGCCAATTTGCTTTATTGAATCCAACATACCACTCAACGCCAAAAAGTGGAGGTGAGCGTGTGTGATGCTTCAAGGGTCCATCGTGAATAGTCCTTGCATGGCATGATCTCCGCCTCCTTCGAAGTCACACCATTGAGCGGGCCATCGACGTGCACCTACTTTTCGACAATATCGAGGGGCAATGTGCGTAGAAGAGTCGCATAGCGAGACGCATGAGTCTACGATATTGGAACAGCTCTCGCCGGAACTCGCTGGTTTGTTCGTGGACTCTCATTGCCATCCTACCGATGATCCGGCAGCCTATGCTTCGTCAGACCTGGACAAGCTCTCCGAACGCATTGGTCAAGCGACGATCAGACGACTTGTGTGCATGTCTACAAATGCGCGAGATCAGAAAATGGTGGCAGAGTTAGCCTCGCGGCATCCCGACAAGATCGTGCCTTGCTTTGGCTGGCATCCGTGGTTCTCACACCAGATCTCGCTTTCCAACCTCACGCCGAGCAAGGAGCAGCACTATCACGAGCTCTTTAGCGTTCTGAACTCCTCATCGGAAGGGAAGAACACCGCAAAAGTGGAGCTTGATGCGATATGGGCCGAGTTGCCTGAACCGATCACGCTAAGCAGTGTTTGCGAGGGCATCCGAGAACAGTTTGAACGATTCCCAAACGCAATGTTGGGCGAAGTGGGATTGGATCGAGCATTCAGAATACCTCGACGATTCTGGAACTACGATCCACAAAGGACTGTGCCGAACCCAAGCTTGCCG
The DNA here is from genome assembly GCA_928722295.1 of Ustilago curta. Lineage (NCBI taxonomy): Eukaryota > Fungi > Basidiomycota > Ustilaginomycetes > Ustilaginales > Ustilaginaceae > Ustilago > Ustilago curta. The sequence continues at coordinate 556,423 of CAKMXH010000014.1, read as the reverse complement.
AAGCTAACGAAACTCAAGACGCCGCAATCGCACCAGCTAGCCGTTCTGCGAGCGCAGATCGACGTGGCCATGCAGTACCGACGCAACATCTCGTTTCACTCTGTTCAAGCAGCAGGACTGACTGTCGAACTTTTGGACTCGCTCCGCAACACACACACGACGGGCTTCGGAGCGATACGGGTGTCACTTCACTCTTGCACGCTCGACAACAATGTGGTGAAATCCATCGTCAAAAAGCATGCGAATGTCTACGTCGGCTTTTCTTCCACAATCAACCGCAAGCAAATGATCGCCCGCGACTGCTTGGCAAGCACTGATCGCAGTCGAGCGTTGATGGAGAGTGACTATCATACCGTCAAGGGCATACCAGGGTACCTAGCGCAGGCGAACGAGTATTTCGCTCAGCTGCATGGCCTCAGCTTACAAGGTGCCGCGCAGCAGCTGCGTGATAATTGGGAGACCTTCTATACAGGGAGATCGAAGGATTCTGAGTCGGAATCGGAGGATTCGGATGCAGACGGCATGCCTTTCGATGAGCGTTGAGACTGCCACACAACGAACAAGAACGTTGGGAATGGTGGGCTGCTGAACCACAGGCTCTCGAGTTTTCACAAAACATTTCTATCGATTGAAGAAGCAATCGAGCATGATTGATAATGATAGTGTCATTGGCACAAATGCACCGGGTATAACGCATCACGCGTGAGTAGGTCTGATGTTTAGCAACGATTCGTTATGCGCCGACACGAGCGGCGCGTGCAAAGACGGCTTCTTGCTCCGCCTTCTTCTGTCTCTGGATCTGCGCTTTACGCATCATGAGACGACGGTTGAGGTACTCAAACACAAAGAGGCCTTGCGAGTTGGTACCGATCTGCGTCAACTTTTCCTTGTCCTCGGCAGCAAGTGCAGCAGCGGCGTCTGCAGCAGCTTTGTCGTCACTAGTACTCGGTGTAGCTGCCTCCTGGACAGACGAGCTGGCTTTGCTCTTTTTAGCTTCCTTGTCCATCTTCTTCTTGTGTTTCTTGTCCTTCTTGTCCTTCTTCTTGCTCTCCTTGTCGTCAGAGTCGGTCTTGACATCTTGCTCTGCTACCAATCGTCGATCGACATCCATCAATGCAATCTCGCTGCCTCCAGGTCCTGGGTACGTCTTGGGTGCTGCAGTCGTCGGTGTCGAGGTGCCCGATGTCGCTTTTGGTGTGCCAGCTGCAGAGGAAGAAGATGTAGATGCAATACCCAGGATCTCGTTGACACTTGCAAGATCGTTGGCAGAGACCATGCGTTTAGCGCGCAAGAATTTGGCCCGATGCGCCAATCTGACAGGTCGACCCTGCACAACATCCTTCTTGATTTCGTCAACTGCTGCTGGGTCCTTGGCCAACGCTGGATCCGCGCTTGCTACTGCTTCGACCGCTTCGACCTTTTCCTTTTCTTGCAGACCTCGCTTGCTCTTTTTGGACTCGGACTTGTCCTTCTTGCCCTTTTTGCTCTTCTTGCTCTTGTCCGAAGACGATAGTTCGTCCGAGTCGTCGTGCTTTCGCTTCTTGGAGGTCTTGTCGCCGCTCGACTTGTCCTTCTTGTCCTTCTTATCTTTCTTTCCCTTCTTGTCCTTCTTGTCCTTTTTGTCTTTCTTGCTCTTCTTGCCGTTCTTCTGATTTTCGCCATCCTCTCCAGTGACCGAAGATGACGAGGATGCTACGGCTGAGGACGATGCCGAAGCAGCATTGGCAGCGTTGAGCCGTTCAAAAAGACTGCCGAGATCGCCACCACCACCCACCCAAATGTCCTTGCCGTTGGCCCTGGCCTCGCGCTCGTGTCGTTGCGCACCGATACCTTTGTTGTCCATCTTGTAGGCAACTTTGAGGTTCTCGGTAAGACCGGGCATGGTGAGACCCAGGCTCTGACCAGCGGACCAGCCCATCTGTGCGAGCATGCGTTGTCCCGGTGCCGATGCATCGTTGAGCCAAGCTGTGTTGCGCGTGGTAGCAGAGCCTACCAGGCGCTGCTTCTGCTTTGGTCCTGACAGCCCCATCTTGTTGGCGGCTGTATGTATGAGAGCTCGTTGTCAGCAAAACGAAGAACTATGGTCGTGGCAGAAGGTGTACGACAGTAGGAGGTTAAGTTACAACACAGAGTTTGTCCGCTCTTTTTTTGACCTTTTTTTTCCTAACAAAATTCTAGAACAGAATTCGGGAGTCGGGTCCTGGATTGACCCGATTTTCATCGGGCAGCTGCCCTTGTGCACTCGGCGCACATTCCAGGACATGCGGGGTTGGTTTCTTTGACCTTGACTATCACCCATATCTCTACCTTGCCGTCCAATGGCGTGCAGCTCAGCCTTGTTCGTTACTACCAGCATCACCACGTCCAACTTTAATTCAGGAATCATTGGCCAAGCCGCTGAAGCCAGACAGGAAGAAGTCCAACATGGCGAGGTGCGGTTCAACCACAGCATGATGCGTTATCTATAGCCCAACTGAGGTCGGCACCGTCCTCCCTCCCCCCTTGCCAACATCAGATCGCTACGAGCAGAGAGACGCTTTCAATCATGCCGTCAGAAACCAACAGCCCTGCGCTGCCATCCACCGAGATCTCGGCTTCCGTCTCGTCCCCACCTATCGCACTCCCTCCCGCTGGCCAAGATGGAAGAGATGCACAGCGCGCTGTCGCTGGCGAGGTCGATCCGGACACCACACTGGGTACTGTTCCTATACCCATCCCCTCTTCAGAGCACAAACCAAGCAAACCGGTCATCTCTCAGCGTCATCCGTCCAACACATTCTATCGGTCCTGCGAGATCTCGTTCATGGAGCCTGTCGGTTCCATGTCCATTAGCCCCGCCAATCGCGATGTCGTTCTGGCTGCACGCAAAGGTCTGTTCGTCATCGATCTCGAAGATCCATTTGCTCCGCCTCGTTTCTTGGCGCATATGACCACCTGGGAAGCTGTCGACATTCAGTGGTCGCCGCACCCGGCAAGGAGCAACTGGGTCGCCAGCACTTCGAATCAAAAGCTGCTCATCTGGAACCTCGACCGCCCCGGCGATCCACGTGCCGCACCGCCGCTCACACGCATGCTGCACCATCGTCACCGCGGCTCCATACACAGCAGTTCGAGTCCCGTTATGCCCTCCTACCCACACTTTGCAACTCAACGCAGCAGCGCATATCAGAGTGTCTACAACAGCCAAAGCTTGCATTCCGGTCTCACTGGCGGCACGCGAAGCGGTTTTGGCGCCATCTCTGCGCTTTCGACGTTTGGAGAGACGCCGCTGTCGGCTGCTTCGCCGTTGCAGCTTGCCGCACCGAGATCATCGGCGATCGAGCATGTGCTTCACGCGCACACCAGAGCCATCACCGATATCAACTGGTCGCCCTTTCACCCCGAGATCGTCGCCTCCAGCTCCATCGATACATGGACGTGGGTCTGGGACCTGCGCATGAGTGGCGCCGGCGATGGAGAAGGTCGACACAAACCGGCTCAAGGCTATTCGGCCTGGAACGCAGCCGTGACCCAAGTCAAGTTCAACCGAGCGAGCGAACATCGTCTTGCTTCCACCTGTGACAACAAAGTGCTCATTTGGGATGACCGCAAAGGCTCCCTGCCGCTTGCCACCATTGAGGCACACGAGAACAAGATCTACGGCATTGATTGGAGTCGAGACACCAGCCTCGGCCTGGACAGGCTCGTCACTTGCTCCCTCGATCGCACCGTCAAGTTCTGGAACCTCGCCTCGGATACCTCGCAAGCCGCCATCGGCGCCAGAGAGCTTGTCACTGAAGCGGAATCCATGATCGAGACTCGAACGCCTGTTTGGCGAGCGCGTCACCTTCCTTTCGGCAACGGTGTCATGACTCTGCCCCAACGTGGAGACACCACCCTCAGCATGTGGGCCAAAGACGAGCCAGAGCAGCCAAAGGGAGAGTTTGCCGGTCATACCGACATTGTCAAGGAGTACCTCTTCCGCACCAAAGGAGGACAGGATAGAGGTAGCGACGATCGACAATTCCAGCTCATCACCTGGTCCAAGGATCAAACGCTGCGACTCTGGCCCGTAAGCGACGAGCAGACTCGCAAAGTGGGTCACAAACCAGGCGGCCCGATTCGAGTTTTGCTCACTCGAGCCAATGCGCCCGACATTTCATATCGCGATCCTCCCCTCGCAATGCCCCCTGCAGGCGACGATGCAGCTATGCTCGCGAGCCAGGCGTCTGGAAGCAACATCACCACCTCGTCCATCCTTCCGCCGGAGCATGCCACACGCTCGCTTCTCAGTGGAAAGGGCAGTGGAAGCAAGATTCAAACCACATCTCCTTACAGCTCGTCCATGTCGGGCTTCCAGAGTGTCATACGCGATGGCAGGACGAGCCCGCTCGCACCATTCGGAACCAGCACGGGTCGAAGGAGCTTGAATCACAGTTCCAGCCACGGCGATCTTGGTGCGGACCTCAATCAGCTTTCCCGCAGCCCACTTGACGCCTTCCCTCGTTCTTGGGGACGCGTAGAGGCGCAAAAAGCCTCAGAGAGCGCGATGGGGCGTCTTCATGCGGCGCAATTGGCCCGATCGTTGCCAAAGCAAGCTGGTGAGGAACTCGTGGGCCGATTTGGCACATCGTATCACAGCTCCAAGCACGGAGGTGGCGGCGCATCACACCATAGCGGCGGTCAATCATCATTCAAGGTGCCTGCGAGCCTGCGGGGCAAGCATGTACCGGGCGTGAGCAACGCAGCCAAGCAGAGATCTTTGAATCAGAACCGATCGTCAGGACGGCCGCTGCCGATTCGAGAAGAAAGGGGCGGCGCTGACAAGCATTCTAAGAAGCAATCCGAGCGCGAGCGCAAGGACAGAGATAGGGCGAGAAGGAAGGAGGAAAAGCGCAAGACTGCAAAGGCATCGGTCGCGTATGGCAGCAAGAAGGCGGTAGGTGCAGCTATGCGGCTCGACAGAGGTCGCACTACTGCTCCTGCCGTCGATCCTATTGAATGGATCGCCAATGTGCGTCTGGAGAAGGAACAAGACCACGAACGAGATCTCTCCGAAGATCAGACCGGCGGTGAGACGAGCCGCACGCGGGACTCGGATGGCAATATGCCATTGCGCCTGGCTACCAGCAAGGGTAGTCGGATAGGCGTTGTCCTAGGTCGAGACGGTCTCACGACCGAGGAGGATACCGACGCCGAGCCGGGTTTCACTGCTCAAGGCCTGGGAGACGAGATCATCGGCATCAATCGCAAGCTGCCACGCATCGTATTCGAGAGGGTGGAGCTCACTCGCCGCATGTGCGTGCTGACCATGTATGGGCCATGGGCAGATCACGAACCGGCGTTCTTGCGCATCAAGATCAAGTTCCCCGCAAGCTACCCGCGACGACCACCGCTGTTCGATCTGGAAAAGAGCGCCAACATCAGCATCAAGACGCGCGCATACCTGCTGCGTGGCCTGTCGCGTCTCTCGACCAAGTCAGCGAAAGCAGGCCGGCCTTGTCTAGAGGTGTGCGCTCGGTTTTTGATCGGAGAGCCAATCAAGCTGCTGGACGACGTCGATCATCATGAGGATGGCGAAGACGAAGGCGAGGCTGACGTGACGACAAGCAGGGATGGAGCTTCGGCAACGTCGGATACGGACACGAACTCAGATCACGGGTTGATGTCGTTCCGCCCCGCGCGCAAGGCGACAATCGCTCCAGGTTCCGCTCAGCTCAAGCTCAAGATGCCACCGAGGAAGATGGGAGCCAGTTTTGGACCCAACAACGAGCTGGTTGTGTTTGGCGGAACTCTCAACCACTATCCCCAATCGCGGGATTCCTCACGTCAGGTATCGCGACAGATCTCGCGGCAAGCTTCGCGCTCCGCATCCCAGGGACCCGGCACTCGTGCGGGGGCGAGGAGCAAGTCTGTCTCTGCGCTTTCGCGTGCGCAGTCTAGGACTCGTGTGGGAGCTGAGTCAGAGAGGGAGAGCGGAGGAGGCAGTGGTGAGCAAAGTCCAGGTCAAGGCGGCAAAGAAGCAGAAGCTGGTGACGACGAATCGCGCTTCCTGCGTTCGTACACGGCGCTGTCGAATGCCATGTCTTCTTTGGCGCGCTACTCGAGGATGGCGAGCGAAGGTGCTACAACCGGCTATTCGGTCCGCGATTCGGATGTGGTGCAATTGATGAGCACTGACTTTTTCGCACGCCGTTTGCTACGCAAGAAGGATTTCTTCGACATCTTTGGCGATGCTGGTGCAGATGTCGGCTCGGCGGCCAAAGGCAGGGTTGCTACGCCTCTTGGCAAAGATGCATTTGTAGCGAGGCAGAAAGCTGCGTCGTCGAGGTTTTACAGTGGCAGCGGAGCGTCGACTCCAGGAGCGATGCGAGGGGTCGCTGGTGGGCGAGATGGGAGCGTCGAGCGAGGAGCTCACGGCGAGGAGCACAGAGGCCATGTGGCGCATCATGTGGATCTGCTCGGGTCTCTGCCTGCTCCCGCTGCGCTATTGGCGATAGATAGGTTGAAGGAGACGCAGAAGAGGAGACAGATGGGACTGGTTACTATCTATCAGCTCGTGGAAGATTCGGCGAGCCAGCAAGGAAAGGATGCTGCCGCAATGAACAGTGCCCAAGCTATGGAGCTTGATCGTCATTGTTGACGATCACTGAGCACATCAACAGACCGGCATTAGCTTTTCAAGGATGTGAATTGCAATCATTGGACAAACAAACAGATATCAGATCGGTGGTTGTGATGATTGGTTCCGGAACGAGAACACGAGCCTCGACCACAGGCTGCGAGTCGCGAGGTTGCACTTGTAGGTCTAGATGCACGCAGGGGTCCTGAGTTGGCCGGCGGCGTGTCAGGAGCAAGAAATGTATGCCCACATGCGAAACAGTCTGATTGAAGGGGCATGTGAAGAGACATGTTGGTCTAGACGCTGCTGGCTGAGCTGCAATGCTAGTCCGGACGTTTGGAGGAGGTCCACAGAGCAGATCAGCGGCAATCTGTGTAACCGGTGAAGCGGAGATTGGAGTCCTTTCCCTTTGATGATCTGGTCAACATCCAACTCCGCTAAGTTATCCATCGGTCACAGTATGTCCCTTCTTTGGGCCATTGGCTACCTATATGGCAGATCCAACGTCGTTGATTGCAGCTCCGCAAACAAGCGTGGTGGTTTGTTTTGAATTTTGATACTCCGCTCGATACTGTATCAGGCAGCAGCAATACGCATCAATTCAGATGCCGTTGCAGCTTCCTTGCATGGTATGGCAGGAAGAGAAAGCTTTTCAAGATTTTCCGAAATCGGCGCTGTGACAGTGTGAGAATGATGGAGGAAGTCCCTGCGAGTAAGGAACCAGGAACGATGGAAGCCCCTTGCTGTGAACTCACCCAATCTGACCCTGACGCTGGCGCCGGCTCTGCTTCAATTGTCCTAACGATAGAGCCCTCGCGTTTGATGTTAAATGAGGACCGGCCAACTCTTTGTGCTGGCCTCAATGCAATCCACGATGCATTTTGAGAGGGTACAGTATGCGATCGGCTCCGAGGACCGACAAGACATCTGTTTGGCGACAAGAGAAAGAGTGGCGTGAATTACCGGAACCGCAGACTAGACGAGTTACTGTTCGGTTAGGGTTGACCATTGGCAGCATGCACAGTTCGGATGACCAGGGCGAGCTCTCGCTTGTAAAGGACCATGGTACTCTGCCGTGTGCTTGTACTGTACAGTGCTGTACCGGACACAGATAGGCGCGAAAGGCGCCAGCGGCTGAAACCCTGAAATCCATTTCCATAACCGAACTTGTGTTGGTTGCTGGTGCAAAACTCAGTTGACCGAGAAGGATTGCGTGCCTCGCTTTGGCTGAGCGTTTAGGTCTCTTTTATTGATAGTCAGAGCAGCAAATGCCGCGGTATCATTGAACGTAGCAAACAACAGCCGACAAGCACGCTGACAACGCAGATGACAACTTGAAGAGATAGCAAACAAAGATTGATGATTGGCCCTCCCACAGTAATGGTGGTTAATGGGCGCGCGCCAATGGAGTGGGGGGTAAAGCCACATTGGTTGGAATGAGATGACCCACCTGCTGCGACTCTTGGAGTTTGCATTGTAACTTACTGCAGATGTTGCCACAGTACTGCACTGCAAAGGTGATTGCGCAATGGTCGGCAAAGCAATGCTGCTGTACCGGAGAAACAAAGGATTGAAATGAGACCAGGCCGACGCAAATCCGAAACTCAACCACCTCGACATGAAAGATGAATGGACGCCTTGAAGCTTTGTTTTGACCCAACCACATCCACATCCAAAGCTTGCTCTGAACCGATCCTGAGATCGTGATCGATTGATTGCTTGCTCGCTCGACAGCATGGAACCAAGCGATAATTGCCTACAAAGTGACTCAAAAGAGAGCTCAAAAGTCAAGCATGGCTGCAACAAAAATCAATCCTTCATGCACCTCTGTGCAAGAGGCGGCTACTGAGTTGACGGTCCGCAAAAGCCATACAGTGTGTTCCAAAGCGGCCGAAGAGCAGAGAGGCAGCGCAAACAAAAAAGGGACTGTGGGCTGCTCCCCGCGCTTGAGGTGCCTGCCTTTCACTTCTGCCTGTCTGCCTTGTCCGCCAAACTGCTGCTGCGAAGCTCGCCTAACTTCGACGCTTTTTCTCGAAGAAAAAAAAAAATAATAATCTAAAATTTCATCGACTGACTGATTGACTGAATGACAGACTGACGGGAAGCAAGGAAACGCACCATCCAATTGCTTCAATTTCTTTCTGTTTAGCGCCTCGATGTTTTCCACCCGCCCTCTCTGTCTCTCTCCATTAAAGATTGCTGCTTACTGTACTGTAACTACTTGCCGCTGCCATCTGCTGCTGCAATTGATGCAGCTGCTCGGTGTGTGCCTGCCCGACCGTCGCCCTAATTTGGCTTGCTCGCACTAATCAAGTAGCAGTCGCCGGATGAAAAAATCAAAAGGCAAAAGCGTGAGGTGTGAGTGTGAGTGAGTGAGTGTGTGCATGTGTGTATGTGTAGTGTGTTCGCTCAGAAGGCTAAGTCAGCAAGCACCTTTTCATCTTTTGACAGCAGCCTCATAGCAACACAACACATCACTCGACTCGAGCAAGCAAGCATTCTCCATCCGGTCGCGCCCTGTTTCTCTCTTTTGTATCAGCCCACTTTCTAGTCCCTCTCGATTGCGTTCCCTCCCTCTTTGACTTGCGATCACCTCCACTGGCCCTACCTCCCTGCCACCACCACCACCGTTGCCACCGCACCACCACCACCAGCACGGGCGTCTCTCTCCTTCAGAGTCTCTCTCTTTTTCCATCTCTCTCTTTTCTTTGGTCGTCTTCAGATCTCATTCTTGTCTTTGGCTGCCGATTCCGCTTCACAGCTCAGCCGCGGTTGCTCGGTCCTTACACTCTTTCTCCCACACGCTCGCACGTACTTCTGCTGTACCATCTCACCTTCGGATCCTCGGCACTCTCTCTTTCCAGCGACGTCAAGTCTGGTTTAGCCCTGCAAGTCTCGTTTCGGCGCGTTTCGTTCGGCCTCTACCCTGGCGACCCACCGTGTGACATCCGCACTTCTGGTTGTTTTGTAGAAAGCCCCACTCGGAATTCCCGCAATCTCGATCGCTCTGTCTGCTGCTGCGATCACTTTTGCTCGTCACGCCGCAACTTGTCTTTCTCACGCTTCGGGCGCGTATCCGATTACACCCTCGCTTCTGACCCATCACAATCCAGTGCCGCTTCTCACAAGTCTCCCCTTAGCTCGCTACAAGCGGATCGAACAAATCATCGCATCTTGCATCTCAACCTCGAGCCAGCTTGGCAGCATCGGACGCGCCTCCCGAACCTGCTATCTTCCGAGCCTATCGCACCTCAAGAAGCGCAGCAACTTCTCGCTCTTTGATCCGTCACGAGCATCGCCACCCCGCATTCGACTCTTTCCACCATAGCTGACAACGCCGAGTTGACTTTCCGCTTCCATCGCACCTGTCGGCATCATCTCGGTCGACGCAGCAGCAGTGATACCAAGCCTGACTCAGAGCGTCTCCTCTCAGTGTCACATACTAACCACACCGTTGATGCATTTCCTTGGCTGTGACTCGATAGTAGCTGCCATCGCCTCTTGACGCAACTATCGCTTCTGGTCGACTCAGCCCGCCATTCCTTGCGTGGAGGTGTCCCTCGTAACACTAAACAAACGAACAGCAATCACGCTACTCTCCCGCTTGTCCTCACAAAGCTCATTTTGAGCTACCCACACAGCAAACATGGGTAATTGTCTTTCATCAACTGATCAAAAGGAGGCCAAGGACAGGAGCGTTGCCATCGACAAGCAGATCGAGGAGGACAGCCGCAAATTTAAGAAGGAATGCAAGATTCTCCTCCTCGGCTCAGGAGAGTCGGGCAAGTCGACCATCGTCAAGCAGATGAAGATTATCCACCAGAATGGCTATACAAAAGACGAATTGCTTCTCTATCGACTCACCGTCATCAAAAACCTGGTCGACTCGGCACAAGCCATCGTTCTTGCACTTCGCAAGTTCAAGATGGAGCCCGAGATGCCCGAGAACCGCGAAAACGTCGATGCCATCCTGCAATATCGTGTCGATGCCGACCCAGGCGCAACACTTGATCACTCCATGGCCAGAAAAGTCGACTCTCTGTGGAAGGATCCCATCATCCCCGCCATCATGGAGCGAAGCAGCGAGTTCTACCTCATGGACAGTGCTCCCTACTTTTTCGACAACGTCAACCGCATAGGTCAGTCTGACTACGTCCCCAACGAGAACGATGTGCTTCGGGCGCGTTCCAAAACCACCGGCATTAGCGAGACCCGCTTCAACATGGGTCAGCTCTCAATACACCTCTTTGATGTCGGCGGACAACGATCAGAACGTAAAAAGTGGATCCACTGCTTTGAAGCGGTCACGTCGATCATCTTTTGTGTGGCGCTTAGCGAGTACGATCAAGTGTTGCTAGAGGAGAGCGGTCAAAACCGTATGGCCGAGTCGCTGGTTTTGTTCGAATCGGTAGTCAACAGTCGATGGTTCTTGCGCACATCCGTCATCCTCTTCCTCAACAAGATTGACATTTTCAAGCAAAAGATTCCAAAGCAGCCGCTGTCCAAATACTTCCCCGAGTACAGCGGCGGACCGGACATCAACAAGGCAGCCAAATACATCCTCTGGCGTTTTACACAAACGAATCGAGCGCGGCTCAGCATCTACCCGCATCTCACACAAGCAACCGATACCAGCAACATCCGTCTCGTGTTTGCAGCTGTCAAGGAGACAATCTTGACCAACGCGCTCAAGGACAGTGGCATTTTGTGATGGAGCGGCAACCGCTTTCTAGCATCTAGAGTCGTTCAAGCATGTCGGGCCAACGGACTCGGGCGCACATCGAATTCACCTGGGTGGCGACCGAAGCAGTCTCGGAGAAAAAGCGGCTCGCAGCTACACGTCGTTGCGATCCATGATACCATCCGACGCTCTCTTACCAGCATGTCAATCCCGGCGTCCATCATACTCATTCCACCGATTGCAACTTGTAGCTTGACAGCTAGACTGGTGGTGTTTCGTCTCCTTTTCTTTATCTTTCGCACTCTTGTTTTAATGGAAACCTCTTTGTTCTTTCTTTTCACTCTTTGTTTCGTTTGCATTATCATCGCTATTGGCTCTTTGACCACGACTCTATCGTCTCTCGTTTTGACCTCTTCCTCCTTCTATACTGCAAACAATCACAGCAACAAGTCATCGATGCAGCTTGGTTTTGAGGTCTGCCCGGCTTGCGTTCTTTCCGGGGTAAACACACGATCAAGTCCTGCTGGACAGTAGAGACTGAGACGGTAGAGGCGACAGCGAAGATCCCTGGCGCGTCTCCTTCCAGAGCGGCGCTCCGCTGCAGGCGCGTCTTCCTAGACGTGTCAAAAGCATTCGGTCTACACAACCCGCATTATTCTTGCAAAACGTCAACACAGAAAGAGAGAGAGAGAGAGAGAGAGAGAGAGAGAGAGAGAGAGAGAGAGAGAGAGAGAGAGAGAGCATGCGGATCGGTCACGTTTTTTGTTCTATTCAACTCCGCTCATCCGCCTCTTGTTTTTTTTTTTTTTTTCTCCAATCTCCGAGCCGCTCGCTGATCGCGGAAGCTCATCGGCGGCGGTGTTTGGCTTGGAATCGGTTTCCTTTGTCGACTTCGTCGCTCGCCGTCTTGGAGAGGAAGAGAGGACAATGGTGATGGTCTTCATAGTACCGTCGTTTTCGCCGTTTTGGGCTCGCTCCTTCTTTCCTTCCCATTCTTTCCTTCCCATTGCGTCTGTGCAACAAACGTGCACACACGCTCTGACCGTCTTGCTCTGTGCCTGATCCTGTTTTTAGCCAGCAGAACAAGTTTGCTTCTCGGCTACGCGCATTTGTATTGTCTTTGCCTCTGTCGCCAAGGCCCCAGCGTCTGAGACATGGGAACTTTGCATCTCATGCTCATCTAGTTTAGTCGATTGATTTTGCTCAGCCAAGGCGTTTCAGTGCGTTGAGTTACAGATTTTACCTTCCGGATCCGACTTTGGGCAAAGTTTCCTCGTCGACGATGATCGCTGCTGATCATCTGCAAACTGTGCTGCGGGCCGGGCATTCGAGTCCAATTTTTTTCCGTGCCAAGCTCGACTGCCGAACCACACATAACTATTGTATGTACACTCTCTGCAGCTAATAGTCATGACTACTGTGGTACAGCAAGCAAGCAAAGCAGAAATACAGCGGCGACTCGCCAGCATGAAACGGAGCTTTCCTCCTTTTTCTTTCTTGAAAGCGAGTTTGCTAGCTCGGTATTGACAGCTGCCTCGGCTGTCTCTGATACTTGCGACTGGCCTCGTCGCTCGCTACGAAGCTGGTTGCGTTCCTCGAACCCTTTTCTTTTGCCCTTGCCGTGGGAACCTGCCTCTTTTTTTGTGCCAGCTGCGACACAGATGCAAACCGACGCTGCACACTGACTTTAGCGCTGCATTGCTGCTGCTGGTTTGCGATCCAAGCTTTTTCGCCTGGGCTAACTACAGCTGACGAGACTGAGTGGCCGCTACTTGGCTCCCTGTGGCTTGGGTTGACTTGGCTTTGCTGTCCCTGTCCCTGTCCCTGTCCCTGTCCCTGTCCCTCTCCCTGTCCCTCTCCCTGTCCTCTTTGGCTTGCTTGCGTCTGCCTTCTACGCCGCCGGTCCTGGAACCACGCCGCACCTTGGCCCCTGATCACCCGCAAGCCCCGAGTCCTTTCCATTTCTCATTCTCTGTATCAACTTGCTCGTTCTTCATCCATCGTCCTCCCTCCCTCCTTCCCCAATCCTCGAGTCTGGACATGTTCCTCGTCGCGCTTCCTTATCTCCATCCTCTCTACCGTCTCTGACCGCATCGCTGACCGTCATCCCTTCTCGGGCTGCTCAAAATCGACATCGACGTTCTCTAGCGTCAACGTGATCCAGCATCGTCTCACTTGCTTGTTTTCAGCTCATTTATTGCCTGTTCTCTCAAGCAACACACGCCCATCACTTGCATACGTATCACGATCACTCGCCTCCTTGACACGCCACCACTCGTTCGCTTCTGTCACTACGCATGCTTTTCATCTAGTCGCGGTCATTGCTCCAGCATCTGCTTTCCACTAGCACATCTCGCAGTGTCTCGTCGTCACCGGACCATAGCATGCGCGATCAACCGTGCTTTTGTGGCTGCGGCTTGAATGCTGCCAGCTCCAGTCGGTCTTCAGCTGACATCACCAAGTCAGCTCGCGTCGTCACGCGCCCACAACATACTCGCGCTGCAAGGTCGTCTCACGCAATCGAATCCTCCGCCCTCGATCTCAACCAAGAGCGCTCGTATCAGAAGCATTTGCGATCTCGTCTGCCAGCTGAAGGAGACGCTTTCAAACACGGATCCCTGGTGCAGATCCACGTCGCGTTGAACAAATGCTTTCGTCCACCATGCGGAATCGGCAAATTCTCCCTTCTCCTGGTCCTACTGCTCTGCTCTTTCATCACGACGATCACCGCCACTGCAGTACCTGCTGCAACCTCATCGCATGGCAATGTTTCTTCCACCTCAATCGCAAGCAGTCCTGCAGCAGCGATACCCACTTCGTATCAATCCCCTGGCGTAAGCGGGTACAGGCAGCTTGCTGCTGAGGGCGTTCCCACCCAGGTTGCTGCCACCGAAGCCACTAACCACAACATCGATGTACAAGTGTCGCAGCCAGTCATGTGCGAGCCGATGAACATCACCTTTGATCCAAGTCGCGGTACGCCGCCGTACACGGTCATGATCAGCTTCGAAGATTACTGGCCCGTCACTGTCAGCCTTCCTGCGTCCTTCGATGACCCCACCAAGGATATGTGGCTGTATCAATATACCATGCCCATGTTTACCGGTGAGACTGCCAATCCCTCTATGATCGTCTCGGTGACCGACTCGACCGGCCTCATGTCCAACTCGTCCAGTTTCGTCCAAGCGCAAAGCCCGTCAAACGGTAACACTTGCGCCCCCTTCGAGTATTCCAGCTCTTTCATCTTCTACACCGAGCAAGCCGCCTCGCAGTGTCAAGATTACAACATCTTCTGGAACGGTAGCTACGCCCCTCCGATGAACGCCATCTTCCTGCCCGAGTCGGCTCCGCCCATCTACGTCGCCGGTCCATCCACAAACGCAAACAACATGTCCTGGCAGGTTGCCATGTCCGGAGGCACACGCTTCGTCATGACCATGGCAGATAGCCGTGCAGCGAGTGGCAACGGCGGTGTCTCGAAGCTCAACATTGTAGCGCTCAACGAATATGTCAGCAGCTCATGCATCTCGCAAAGCAACTATCCGCACCGTGTCTTTGCTCCCACCACCACCGCGCCTCGTGCTGACGTGTTTCCTGACGCCACTTCCACGATCGCTTCGCTCACTACCAATGGTGGGCAGGTAGCCACCGTCACCGTCATTGAGACGATCAAGAATGGCCGAAGGATCCACGGCAATGGAGGAGGTCTCTCGTCTCTAGGGTTCTTGATTCTCATGATCGTCGTGCTTGCCACTGTCGGCTTTGTGGGCGCTGCTCTGGGTTGGTTCTGCTTCAGAAGACGTCAGAAGCGAAAGAGCAACATCCGTGCTTGGGACCTGCCCAGCGACGATCCCTCGGTGCCGTTCAGCGCCGATCGCAACATGCCAATTGCGCCAGGCGTTTTTGGCCGCAGCGTGACTCGAAACGACTCGACCGCTGCCAGCGTACACGCAGTGGGACCAGCAGATCGCAGCAGCGTCTCGGGTGTCAGCAGCCACGATCCTGTATCTCTTTCCTCGCGACCGCTGACACGCGACCCTTCGGGTCGAAATTCCCTGCGAAGCTGGACCTCGAGTGCTTACGACCATTTGACCACTGGTGCTCAGGGACGTCACTTGAACGCATTCGCGGACGACTACGCCATGATGGACACTGGCTCACGAGAAGCATTTTCGCCTACCGACTCGATTCCTCGTGCCTTTGGCTTCTATTCGGATGATCCACCGACGCGCGAGAGTGCTGCTGGTCACGATGCGCGCTTCCAGCACCGGGCTGGCAGCCCACCTCTGGCAACGCGCGCCACGAGCTCGGATGGTGCCTCGACCAAATCGAATAGAGTAGGACCGGGACCCACTTATCGCCCCGATGCGGCTTCGCAAGCCGCTTATCAAGATCTCATGGGCCACAATAGCGCTTCGCCCGTTAGCGGCACGGAGCGGACCATGCCATTCAGCGCTGCTCAAACACAGACACCTGGATCTACTGTTTCCCCCACCTCGAGAACACACGGTTGGGCCGAAGTAATGGAGGGTGCCGATCAATCCACTCGAATCGTTCGCCATGCTGATGCGGGCTTGCTGCTGGACGACAACGACAATGGCGATGAGCTGATGGAGTTCGGCACTGGTCGACTCATGGAATTGCCTCCGCAGTACGACACGATCCACCCGAGCGCTAGGTCGCCGCAGAGACCTCTGCAGGCGCGGGACCAGCCTCGGGATGAGAATCCATTCGCCTCTCCACCAGTCAGTGCTGTCCGAGCACATACGCACGGCCTTGACTCGGTTGATATTTCCGACACGCGCAATCGGCCAGCTGAGGTTCACGCCGCAGATCTCGTCGACGACAACGACGACGAGTCCGCTTTCTGGGCGCACTAGCTCCCGCTTTACGGACACTTGACATGCACTCTTTTACCTTCATTGCACCGCGTTGCTTGAACCACATACCCAGCATCGGCAAGTCACTGACCTGCTGTGCCATCACAGTTCTCACATCAGACCCCCCTTCTTTGTTCTCGATTTGCACTATTGGCTGCAACATTAGCTGTACACTAGATCTCTCTCTCTCTCTCGCCCTATCCCTGTACTCTGTCTTATGGAATTGCCTGCATTGTTGTTCTACCCCTTGTGAAGCTGAATCCGTACTTAGGCCGCTATTGCATTGGTGAGGGTGCAGATAAGGTTCAGCAATGATCAAGGTGAGATGGAGGTCTCTGCGGCGGTGAGGGCAAATTTCACGGCAAGCCTGTGAAATGACGTGCTTTTCCGACGCATGGGAGGAGCGCGGTGGATAGCCGGCGTTGAGCAAGCACCAAATAGTTATCCAACACTTTCTGCCACCTGCCCTTGCTTTTTCTCTCCACTTCCATCACACAAGATGCCAGCCGTCACCACTGCCGGCGAGCCATGGCCACCATTCACTCTGCCCACCGTCGACCTTATCGCAGGCTCTCTTGCCGGAGCAGCCCAAGTGATGGTCGGCCAACCACTCGACACGGTGAAAGTGCGTTCCCAGATCGCTGCACCCGGAACCTATCGGGGTCCTATGGAAGTGCTCACCCGCACAGTGTCTACCGAAGGCGTCCTGGCACTGTACAAGGGCATGACGTCGCCTCTGATTGGCATTGCAGCCCAGAACGCACTGCTGTTTACTGCGTTTCAGACATCCAAACGACTCATCTCGCCTGAGTCGCAGCAACTGTCGACGGCGCAGATCGCTGCTGCCGGTGCCACCGCTGGTGGGATCAATAGCATTCTCTCCTCTCCAGTGGAGCTGTTCAAGATTCGCATGCAAGCCCAAATAACGTCGTCAGGGGGCGAAGCAAATGCGCAAAAGCTGAGCGCTGTTGCCCGTCAAGTATACACCC
Organism: Ustilago curta; assembly: GCA_928722295.1. Lineage (NCBI taxonomy): Eukaryota > Fungi > Basidiomycota > Ustilaginomycetes > Ustilaginales > Ustilaginaceae > Ustilago > Ustilago curta. The sequence goes on along the minus strand of CAKMXH010000014.1, from coordinate 539,272 downwards.
ACTATGGTGTGCAAAGAGGCGTCATGCGTGGCTTTTGGGTGACAGTGTTCCGTGAGGTTCCGGCTTACGCTGGATTCTATACCGGCTTCGAGCTAGCAAAGACCGCCTTCCGCTCACACCTCCCTGCCTCGTCAACCGAAAACGGCACCTTACTGCCGATCTGGGCTCTGATGCTAAGCGGATCGTGCGGCGGAATCTTCAACTGGCTGGCATGCTACCCGCTAGACGTGATTAAAAGTAGGATCCAGTTGAACGACAAACCCCTACCGAAGGGTTTAGGCGGACCGCTGGTGTTCAAGTACATCTCGCAAGAGGCCAAGAGCATCTACAGGACAGAGGGAGTGAGAGCGTTTTGGGTCGGTCTAAGCCCGACATTGTTGAGAGCGGTGCCCGCCGCCGCGGCTACATTTACGACGTTTGAGCTGGTCAAGAATGCGTTGGACGAGTCGTAGCTTTGATCGAGGCGTGGAATGTACAATAGAGACGCAATGCACAGGCATGAAGACGACAGGCGGCACAGAAACACGGCAATACGCAGTTGACAGGCGACAAACGGGACGAGATGTTTCGCATTGCACATTTGAAAAGGATGCAAAGCTCGGCCAAATCCTGCTTGACTCTACGACAAGGGCACAAAGTTTTCCCGCTCCACCCAGCCAGCAACGCCCTGCTCGGAATGACCGAAGAGATGCATATCGTCGTGGTCGAGCACCCTGAACAGGTCTCCTGCAGCATACTCGATAAATGGATATCCATTCTTAGCGCCGCCCCTCGAAGCGGCCGAAGAACTGTTTGCGACCGCGGCCATCGTGCCTATCGGCTTAGACTCTGACGGCGACTGGTCTGGTGCTCGCACCGTTCCATCTTGGACCGCATTGGGACTGGCAGTAGCATACGTCTTATCGCTTGATGAGAGCTGTGCAACCGCCGCATCTTCGGTTTCCACCCCAAGTCCATGCGCAGAGGCCGAATCGAACACCGCATCCGACTGACCAAAGAATCCAGAGTTGAACGTGAGAGCAGGTAGCATCGGAGCTGAAACATCTTGGCCTGCGCCTGGCGACGGATTGGCGCCAAGTGGCGTATCTTTGCTGATGGGCGTAGGCGGGTCGGAGCTGAAACTGTCGAAATAGCCTTCGGCGGCTGTGTCGGTCGACTGAGAGTTCTTCCGCGAGCCCACAGCCGAGCTGCTCCCCACGGATCGGAGAAGACCGATCAGGCCACCGCCCGACTTGCTAGAGCGAAGCGTCGACTGCTGCTGCTGCTGCTGCTGCTGCTGCTGCTGAGGGCCACTCGCAAGTGGGTCAAACCCGATCGGGGCAGGTGAGCCTAGCAAAGAAAGTCGACGATGCTGCGGTGACACTGAAGAGCCGCGATGCGATCCCAAGGGTGGAGTGGTGTATGGATTTGGACTCGTTCGCGGACTGATGGGGTCGAGCAACTCATCCGTTCCTGCCGCCGTGATCGATTCGATTTGCTGGCTCATATTGCTGGCATTCGGCACCTTGGATGCAAACTCTGGATCCGGCAGGGCCCGCGAGGACTGCAGCGGCGAAAAGTGCGTGGTGCTCGCTGGACTGAGAGTGCCCACCGCAAGCAACTCGCTGTCCCGGCTGATCGACGCAGAGCCAGAGGCGCGCTCGTCCGCGAAGCCGCCGACGATGCCGAGAGACTCGGCAAACCCAGCAATGCTGCTGTGCAGAGGCCAAAACATCTTGACCGGGTTGAGGTGCCGCATCGACTTTTCGTCCGTTTCTTCGTTGTGCGCGATATCGGCGTTGCCCTCGGGCCCATGCATCTGCCAAAAATCGATCAAAGCACGATGAACGCGTAGATGGTACGAGGCCTGCGTTCGCGAGAGCGACTCGATGCTGAGGTCCAGCAATGTCTGCACGCCGTAGTTGAACTGCGGCAATTCGTTCATCAGCTGAGTGTGCAGCGCAATGAAGGCGGTGGCGCTCTCGGTGAGCTTCTTGTCTACGGTCTTGGACCCACTGCGTGCGATCTCGGCTTTGTAGCGTGTGTAGTCCGGTTCGCGATCGTCGCGTTTTGCAATGACAGATTGCGGCAAAAGGAAGAGCGCTGCAATGCGCTGCACAGCCGGCGTCAAACTCGATCGAATCTCTGCGTCGAGTTGCGTCCAAAACTCGCCAAGGAATGTACCTTCGACGAGCTGAGCAAAGGCGCGCAGACGGTGCTCGGCTTCTGTGCCAGCCGTGACGTCCTCGACTGCATAGGTGCGGCACCATTGTTCGAGCAGACGCAGCTGTGCTACATGCGCATCCTTGACGTTGGACGACCATGCTGTGCTTCGCCTTGCAAACGTATCCGTCGCTTTCTCCAACTGCCAGAATTGCTTCACCAATGCTTTGTACTGGCCTTCATCGACGAGGTCATCCTCTGCTGAACCGAGTACCAGCTGCTTGACCTTTTCCTGACGTCGCAAAAGCTTCTTGGTGGCACCGTGCTGGATGCGCTGACTAGTGCTACGCTTGGCTGTCTTGCCGCTAACAATCTGCTCCACCAGATCTTTGCGCTTCTTGACCTCGTTGATGTTGTCGGCGACTTTCTGAATCTCTACTGATGCTGCTGAGAGGCTCTCCAAATCTGGATGCTTGCTGGTTGTCGACGCCAAGATCTGCGATAGAAGCAAAGGGTATTTCAGAACCCGCTGCACCGGTTTGATGAGCAAAGATGACAGATCCCATGCGTTGGTGTAAGCCCGTGCAGCCTGCGTGCATTCGCTCAGAAAAACGCCGACTTTCGGTTGCGTGCTCAAAAGCTCCTGTAGCCTTGCCATGGAAGCTTCATGTCGAGAACAATATGCCGAATAAACCTGCTCGATGCGTGGCATAAGCTTGAGGAAGGCTTGACCGACTCGATCTGTTTCTGCCTCTTCATTCACCTTGCCTTGGGCAAGCAGCCGTATAGCTTCCTCTGCCGTTCCGCAGCAGATTTTGCCTACTGCGCCCTCGAGAACGACGACCATCTCATCTGCGAATGCAGCACAGGACTCGAGCTGCGCAAATATGATGCGCACATCGCTTGCGCTGAGTGGAGCGTCAGGCAGCCCAGGCGAGATAGCCTCATTTGATCCTACGAGACCAGGAGAAAGTATGCCGGACGGCGTAGAGATGGACGGAGTTGCAGGTGTTGACGAGAAGGGCGAGACGCCCGAGTTCGGAATCGTGGTTGGCGTACCGGAGACAGAAGTCTTTGCCGACGTAGGTGAAAGGGTATTTGCATCGATGGAGAGTGAGGCCGGAGGGCCCCCTGCGAGGGTCGGATGGGATGGGAGCGCAAATTGACTTGCATCCGAGGTTTGAGAGCTTTGTGAAGACACTGTAAACATGGACGAGCGATTGCTTGGGTTGCTCGATGCAAGCGAGGCAGATGAGGCCGCTTGATTCACCGAGCCCGGACTGGCGAGAGACGCATTTGCTGTGCCATCGGCTGAAGCGTTGCGGAAGAGCGCTCTTTGGGGCAAGGGGCTCCTACCAGGTGCAACGCTGGAAGCAGGGCTTAGCACGGATGAGCTGCCCCGCTGCTGCTGCAGGTGCGGCTGTGAGGACCGGCTGCGAGTAGACGGCTCGGGAGAAGTGAGCTGCGAAAAGACGCTGGCAGACCTAACGCTCAGAGGCGATAGAGGTGCTGTGATTCCGGCTCTCATCTTTGCTCTTGCCAAATAGACATCTCGAGCTACAGCGAGGTCAGACGCATACGCCTTTTCTGTCTCGAGAAGCTCGCGCAGAACAAACCACCGCTTTACGAGTCGTTTCTGCTCTTGGGACAGGTCGTCCTGTGGGATGGACCAGGATGGTACAGCGAAGCTAGGACTGCGGGGAAAGAGACTTCCGCTGCCGTTTTTCCCTATTTGCGGCGTGAGGAGATGCTTGGAAGCTGGTGACAAGAGGTCTCGTGCAGTGCTTCCCGATGACGAGGCGGAGCGAACCGAATCGACCAGACCTGTATGACGGCCGCTCACGAGGGGGGTCGCAGAGGGTCCAGAAACGCTTCGCGATTTGCCAGACACGGCTTGAAGGTCGACAGCGGATGTTCCCGGACTGACGCCATCGCTGTACTGCACGGGCGAATGCAATCCATTTGCAGCAGCAGCAGCACTCTGACTAGGGCTTGAAGCAGATGCCTCAGACTCGAGAGGACCATCATACAGTCTACGAATAACGGGTCGTGACGCGGCGTCCGCCTTTTTTGACTTGCTGCTCTTTCCGAGCCGAAAGGTTCCGGAACTCGAGATTGTGGTGGGTTGATCATTGCCACCTTCTCGATGAGCGAGGTCGCGCGCAAAGGCAAAGAGCTTGCTGCCAGCGCTCTCTTTCTTCTTCTTGGTCCCTGATGAACTTTCGGAGTGCAGAGAGGGGGTCGACGCACCTATCCCAAGGGGGGTCCTCAGATCTGTAAACGATTTGGCGGCATCGCTCGCAGATCGCTCGTGTCTCCTAGGCACCCATTCCACAGCGGAGTCGGTGGAAGGTGCCCGTGAAAGCTTTTGCGTCGAGGCAAAGGACGCCAGCGCTGGCGAAGACGAGCCGCTGTGATTGTCGTTGGCCAACCCAGGCGAGTGGGTCGGGGCGTGAGCGAGGGGCACATTGGGAGACCTAGCGATCTCTCGAGAGAGAAAGTAGTCGCCGGTAGCCTGCTTGTCCATGGGTGATGCTCGTGCAACATCTGAGCTGGGTGACCCGAATTCGGCGAGAGACGGCGTTGAGGTCGATGCTGAAATTGGACCATTGGATGCAGCATCTCTAGATGCGGAGCGAAGCAGGCGAGCATCGGCTGCGTTGGACATCGAAGGACCCGGAAAGACGCCCGTGGTGTGAGCAGAGGCAGGGGAATGATCAACAATGGAAGGCGTGCTGGCGAGGCTCGGTGCGGACGGGCGCTGCTTCCGTAGAGGATTCTTTGGTGGAAGTCCCGGTCGCTTTGAGTCGCCAGGGGAATCTGTGGTCTTCGAAGCAGTCGACAGGTTCGAGCTGGATTCGAAGCGTGGACTCTGCGTCTTTTCGGGCGTGTGATAGACTGCCCCTTCCTCAGAGATGGCATTTGCGACCATGAGAATATCGCGTAGACTGGAGAGCGAGCCCGAATACGTGTGGCCGCTATCGGCGGTTCTAGGTCGGGTTGCTCGATGCGACGGACGGCTGGAGGAGGAAGAACCTACATAGGGCGACGCAGCGGGCGAGGGACTGCCTGAAGCTGTGAGAGGACGACGTGCGGAGCCCTGGATGGGCGAACTGGTGGTGCGAGGCTGGATTTGAGGTGCAAATGCGGTGGCGGATCCAGAGCGAGGTCTTCGATGGGGAGAAGCGGGTACATCGGCGTGCGACAATGGCGATGGTGGAGCTTTGTCCGAAAAGTTGGTACCTCTGGCGTGACCATGAAGGCTGCTACTTCTAGGTATGTGGCTTCGAGCACCCGGGCCGAGGGGCGAAGGTGGCATTTGCGGCAGAGGGGCTGTACCTTGGCTGACTGCGCCTGGCTCGATCGAATGCGCCATTCGCGCAGCCGAGCTCGGGTCTTGGCGATGCGGCGCGGCAGTGGCTCTTTGCGTGTGCGTGAGGGAGAGCGAGCGGCGCAGCTTGGGGGATGCCTCCAGATCTCGTTCTGTTACGGCGGGTAAGAGAGCGGCGGCGTCCTTCTCGCGCTCGCCATGAGTTGATGTCGAAGACAAGCGAGCTTCGGGAGATTTATCTGACTCAGTCGGCTGACCAGAACCCGCTTGTCGATATTGAAGGCCTCTGCGACCGCTCACTTGCTTGTAGATGGGGGCATGCTTGACAGCATCCTCGGCGTCAGAGGTGGTCGGTGGGTCCAGAGGTGAAGGAGGGACTGAAGTTGAAGTGGATGCTGCCGAATCCGAATTGATCGACGATGTGGAAGGGCGCTGCTTGAGGAAGGCAGGCTTCTCCTTGAAGCGCATCGTCTTGCGGAGGAAGCTAGAGGCGCCACTGGATTTGCGACTGGAAGGTATGCTTAGATGAAAGTCGCCATTCGGAGGCTCACTCGAGTCGTTGTCATCATCGTCGCGACGGTGCGTTGAAGCAGACGGTGCGTGGCGTTCTTGAGAGCTTAATGGCTCGATATCACGGCTGTCGCTTGCGTCTATAGCCAATCTGTCGCTGTGAGAGCTCTCGGAGTTAATAGATGGTGCAAAGTGTGGCGATTTGGGCGAGGGCGTCTGGTTGCCCAGATCGAAAGAGGACTTTGTTGGCGATGCGGAATGTGAGGATTTGGAGCCGAAGATGCGAGAACGCAGACTGAGCTTGGAAGGTACCGTAGCTAGCGTTCTTGCCGAATGGGTGGACGGAGCTGTTGGGTCCTTTGCGTCTAGAGCGTCTGGCAATTTGGCAGGCTTGGAAGAGCTGGTACTGCTCTTGGACCGTGAGCGAGTGGTGGCGGGTCGCTCGAGCTGCGGTAAGACGTTGGCCGATCTGGAGGCGGAAATGGATCTTGGCTTGGAATCGAGAGAGTTGCTCGTCGCACTGCCCTCTATATGACGAGTATCAGACTGAGCAGATGGCGGGTCGCGCATTGAATGGGATAGTGGATCGAGACGACCGGTACCACCGTCGTGCTGAGAGGACGTGGAACGCTTGGTGGGCGTTGCGTCGGAGCTTGGACCTACTCGGGCTCGTGACCCACCTGAAGAAGAAACCTGGCTGGCGTTGGGTGACTGAGCTTGGAATTGGCCATTGTTGACAGGAAGGTGGGTCGCTGCCGCCGAGGAGGTGGGCGAAGGCGAGCGCGGGTTGGCAGCTGCGAGGCGCGATTGACGAGGCGATGTCAAGGGAACCTCGAAGGTTGAGTAGAAAGAGACGGGTGAGGCATTTCGGTCGCCATCTTCGGTACGTGAAGGCCTCCTGGCTTTTTGTCTGGGAGTGGAAGGGCCTAAGCGTGAGCTACTGCTGACTGAGCGGATCGACTCTCTGTCTGAGCTTGTACCAACTGCAGCTTCGGAGGCGGAAGCGAGGATAGAAGAGCGGGAGCCGCGTCGGTGGCCTGAGCTGGTGCTGCCCGGAGAGGTAGCCACGATGGAAGGATCCAAGGAAGCATCGGCGATGCCGGGCGCCGGGCCCGGCACGGAGAGGAGATTGCTAGCGTATGACGGCCTGCGTTTGGTTGGGGAGGCGGCGAGTCTGGAAGGGGACAAGCTGCGCTGAGCGCGTGGCGTAGCTTCGAGGAGCGGCGAGCGCGAAGACGAGGGTATCGGACGAGGCGACGACAGGGTGGCGACGTAGCTCGCTGAGCGAGCAGGACAGAAAGCAGCAGCGGAAGAAAGGAGCAATGAATGCTGGAAAAAGTGGGTATGTAGACGCAGATATCGACGCCTCTTGAGTTGCAGCTGCCTACAAGGTCATGACAGAAGAAACGGAACGTCGGAGTGCGATGACCGCAGAATGAGACGATGCAGGCGGACCCACCGATGTTGAAAAAAGGCGATGATTGTCACGGTCGCAGGAGCATAGATGAAGGTGGTTTGTCAAACAAGATTGTGACATGCGAATGCGAGATGTGAGATGCCAACAAATTGTGAATGGGATGAGACGAAATGAGCTTCGCAGCTCAGTACAGGAATCGGGAATGGCTCAGTCGGAAGCCATCCGATTTGATTTTGAATCGCCGGGCACCGCGCAGAAAGCGAACAGACACACAGACAGATACACACACACACGGGACGCTGACCAAAAAAGGAGCAGTTTAGAGTCACAGACAGTCGCCCTGTGGGAGCTGTGCGCGTGCAAATACAGTAGCACCTTGGACGCAGAAACAAAATCGCAGCTGCAACCCTGCATCCATTCCCCTCTTTGTGATCCCGCCTTGCATCCAAGAGCTCGACTTGCTTCTCGCCACTTTGCACAGCACTTCACACACGTTACAAAGCGTGGCGATCCATCTGAGCCAAATGCAGTGTTCAGCCAAAGTCGGGCTTTGTTGTAGATCTTTGGAGGCGATGCCGACTTGATACAGGACCAGATTGGCAGAGTCATGAGGCTGTCTTTTGTCTCAATGTTGTTCACGCAAGGCCTAAGTTAGTGTGTCTGCGCGAGCTTGGGACGCAATACCTGACTTTGAAAAGGCACTGTCGATCCGTCGAGGCTTTCTTTCGGCGACACATGCGGACTGCATTTCGTGGATTGAATAAAAAAAAAAAAAAAAAAAAAAGATCGCAATCGGAGCGTGCGATTACAGGTAAATTTGCGATCGGGATGAATTTTCCGCCTCCCACGTCAGCTGTGAGGTATTACGATCGAACATCAAAGAAGAACCAGTTTGGGAAGCCGCGACGCGACCGGTCGGCGATAGAAGTGGATGCTCCAAGGGCCGAATCTGCGTCTCGAACATCAACGGTCAAATCTCGACACGGCCGTTGCGCTGCGCTTCCCCACACTGATCTGAGAGGTGTGCGGGGAACTCGTGGATGGAAACCATCAGGCGACCGAAATGCGGGGTCGATGTCAAACGTATTGGCAAGTGACCGGTCCTCGTGAGTGAGCCAACTGGACCGACAAAGGCCCTGTTGCTCCGCTCGTCTGCCCATGTCGAATAAATGATCGAGACTGCCTCGTCTCGTGCGAAAGTAGGCTTCCCTGAATTTTGCAGGTGAGGCCATTGCGACACTTACTGTAAATCCGCAGAGCTGCTGGGCCACGAGTCAAGTCAAAGTGCACATTCATTACAGTTGCATTAGCGCCAAGATTGCCGTCAACCATCCGATTTCGGTCAGAGCTCGACACACAAAGCACCGATACTCTATCCGTGTACCAGACACGATCATAACTAATCCGGACCGCGGCCCACTTGGTCTGGTCCCTATTGCCCCACACAAGAGGACAAAAAGCAAGGAGATCGAAGCTCTTGCCAAGCAGTATCTGCGATGGGCGGACTGGTTGTGTTTCAGGCGGACACTCAATTGTAATCCCTGAACGACTTTTTTTCTTTTTGCTTTTCGCCGAGAAGCTTCCTTTTGGCTGTGGAAAGCTGTCTTGCAATTCCAAACTTTCCGAACGGTGAATTTCTGCAAAGCCGTCATTTCAAAGAGCTCCTCACTCGTCTCGTCATGATAGCCAATCAAAAGTTTATATCTTGGCTTAGCCTTCGAGGCAGGTACAAAGCGTCTTGTACTCCATTGATCGATTGAAGCAGAGGGGCTAACGAGCACCATGAAACTAAGCGACCAGTCGGCTTTCCTGCATCTCATCATTGTGGCCAAGCTCATCTCTCGCCAAGGCTTGCCTCTGTACAAGGGTTTGCCGCGCATGAATCACTTGACCGGTCCGTTGCTACCGTTCCTCTTGGGCAGAGGCTCGATACGAGTGAGTGGGTGAGTAGGAGAGTGAGCGAGTGAGCGAGTGAGCGAATGTGAGCACACATGGTTTTCTTCGGTTGCAAATGCAAACCAAACGAGTGGTCAACCATCCGCTTCCCCTCGTTGCCAACACGCGATCCGGGTCGTTGTTGGGCACGCGTGGCTTTCTCGATTCTCCCCCTTCATCTTAGCACCCTCATCAAGCAAACATATAACCCCCCACCTGTCTTTTCTTGCATCCCCACATCCATCCTCATCCCGCGTCCCATCTCGCATGGAACTTTCTGGTTTCTTGCTTCCGTCTCGTCTCGTCTCTACCGTCACTAGTGCTCATCCACGTTCGATCCACACTTATATCTGGCACCCTCCCTCGCACTCTTTCATCCTCACAGCAATCCCTTTTGCCTCTCCAACATCTCTCAACTCAAGGCCATGGCTGACCGAGACCTCAGCCTCACTCCTGACGAGGAAAAGCCTCGCTCCCTGGACAGCAACGAAGAGAAGCGTTCCGCTAAAGAGTCCCACGACCACATCAACCAGCTCCACCTAACCACCCGCTCCGTCGTCTCCACCGAAGGCGTCATCAATGCTGCCGAGCTCAACCAGGTCCTCGATGAAGCCGCCATCGAGGCTGCCGGCCAAGGTGAGGGCAACAGTGCTTACCTCTGGGGTCTGACCTTCTTCGCCACCATTGGCGGTCTCTTGTTCGGTTACGACACTGGCACCATCTCGAGCGTTCTCGTCCAAGTAGGCACCGATCTCGACAACAAGATCCTCACCGATGGCGACAAGGAGTTCATCACCTCTGCACTCACCGTCGGTGCCATCATCTCTGCCCTCTTCGCAGGCGTTGTAGCCGATAAGTTCGGTCGTAAGTGGACCCTCGTCATCTGCGACATCCTCTTCATCGTCGGCGCCGTCATTCAAGCAGCCGCACACCAGAAATGGGTCATGATTCCCGGCCGTCTTGTCATGGGTTTTGGCGTAGGAGCTGCTGCCCAAATCGTGCCCGTGTATCTGCAAGAATTAGCGCCTGCCAGAGCTCGTGGCCGTTTGACCTGCCTCAATTCCATTGCAGTCACCGGTGGCCAAGTTATCGCCTACGCAATCGGTGCCGGCTTCCAGCATGTCTCGGCGGGGTGGCGCTGGATCATTGCTATCGGATGCTTCCCTCCCATCATTCAGATGTTTGGAATTCACTTCTTCATGTCCGAGTCGCCTCGCTACCTCATCAGGCAGCGACGAGATGACCAAGCCACCCGAGCTCTCGCCCGCATCTACCCACACGCCACTGCCGAACAGATCGACGCCAAGATCGGCGTTCTCAAAAAGCATATCCAAGGCGAAGATTCTCCCCTCATCGACAGAATTCGCAAGGTCTGGACTGACGTGCCCACACGACGAGCCGTCTTCCTTACGTCCATGACTCTCGTTGCCCAACAGCTTTGTGGGTTCAACAGCCTCATGTACTTCAGCTCGACCATCTTTCAAAAGGCAGGGCTCAACAACTACACGGCCACGAGTCTCATCGTGAGTGGCGCAAACTTTATCTGCACCTTTATCCCCCTCAAGTACATTGATCGCGTCGGCCGTCGACGCTTCCTCCTCGCCACTATGCCTTGCGTCATCATCTTCCTGGTCTGCACTGCCGGAATCTTTGGCAAGATGCTCCAACCCACCAACCAGCGTCTCGAACAGGGTTATCCATACCCCAAGTCGTACACCTCAGCAATGCTTGTCTTTATGGTTCTCTACGTCTGCTCTTACGCCACCGGTCTCGGAAACGTGCCGTGGCAGCAGGGCGAGTTCTACTCGACCGAGACCCGCATGGTGGGAACTTCCATCTCGACTGCAGCCAACTGGGCTGGCAACCTCGTCGTCTCGTCCACCTTCCTCAGCCTCATGAACGCCATCACACCTTCAGGTGCCTTTGGTTTCTTCGCCGGACTCACCACTGTCTTCCTCATTCTCATCTACTTCCTCTACCCCGAGACGTCGCTCCTCTCGCTCGAGGAAGTGCGCACCACCCTTGATGGCGGCTTTAACGTCAAGAAGAGTCTCAAGGTGCGCAAGGAGAAGATTGCCCTCTGGAAGGCTCAGAAGGAGGCGGCTCGCGCCGAGACGTCTGCTTGAACCCCCTCACAGCTGCTCTGCTTCATCTCGCCCACGACATTCCTCAACATCACGACCTCTCCATTCAATGTCACGTTCGCAACACTTTGTACTTTTAGGTCTCAAATGATATCCGATCAATCATGTCCTCCGCTGCGATGGAACGGAATGCTTGCTTCCTTGATTGACTTGTGCGAACAGTTTGGTCTGGGCTAAGTTCCGTCTGATTCCGTCTGCCGTGTCATAGATTTGCTTTTGCAGGTGCGGATCCTTTTGCATCGATCTCAGCCTGGAGAAGTTTGCGGATCTGTTTGCGCAAGATCTTGCCGCTCGCGCTGACTGGCACTTTGTCGAGAATGCGGATTCCACCTCGAAGATACTTGTGATGTGAGACTTTGGACCGCACAAAGCCGTCGATTTCGCTGATCAGTTGGTTGGCCTTTTCTCGATGGTCTGGCTTGAGTTCGACAAACGCCAGTGGGAGCTCGGTAGCCTGCTCCTTGTCGTAAACACCGACGACAGCAGCTGCAGCGACCGCCGGGTGCGAGACGAGTACGCCTTCGAGCTCGGCAGGCGCTACCTGGAACCCCTTGTACTTGATGAGCTCTTTCAGCCGGTCTACGATGCTGAACTCGCCCGTGTCGGGGTCGACGATGGCGATGTCTCCTGTTCGAAGAAATCCATCATCGGTGAAAGTTTCGCGTGTCGCTGACGGATTGCCATAGTAGCCCTTGCACACTTGTGGACCTTTGATCAGTAGTTCTCCTCGCTTGCCTGGTTCGAGATTCTCCCCCGTTTCCAGGTCACGAATACGCGCCTTGGTTGCTGGCCACAAGCATCCAACTGATCCTGAGGCCTTCTCGCCTGCAGGGAGACCGAGAGCTCCCACCGTGGTTTCAGTCATACCAAACGCTTGCTTGACGAGCACACCTGTCTTCTGCGTGAACGCGTCTTGTGTTTCGGAGTCGAGTGGTGCTGCACCGCACAGCGCTACCTGAACGCTCGCGAACGCTTCGGGCGTCGCATCAGGGTGTTTGGTCAGAAGCGTCAGCACCGGCGGAACTAGACCGAGAAAGTTGACCTTGAGCTCCTTGACCAGATGGCAATACTTTTGGGGCTGAAATGGGCGGATGATGCTTGTGTGTCCGCGTTTGCGAATCGGATAGTGGAGCATAAGGATCAAGGCATAGGCATGGAAGAAAGGCAGGAAGTTCAACGTGCGGAACTGCGTCTCCGAGCCATCACTGTTCGTCGGGAGCAGCGAAGGCGTGCTGTCGAAGATTTCGATCATGTTGATCACATTGCTGTGCGAGATCTCTACTGCCTTGGGAAGGCCAGTCGTTCCACTGCTGAATGGAAGATATGCCGTGTCGTTGAGATCTGCGGGAATGTGCACCTTGGCCTGTCTAGCAGTCGCTTCGTCCGACATGAGACGCTTGACCGACAACACTCCATTGAAGCCCGCAACATCATTATCGGTGAGGATGTGATGGTGGATGCCAATCGAGGCTTTGCTCAGCCTGTGCATGTAGCGATAGTTGACAAAGACCTTTTTGGGTTTGGTCAGACGATAGACATGCTTAAGCTCGGTCGGCAAATAATCAGGGTTGGCCAGCGCCACTCGCAGCCCAGCAAACTGAGACGCGAGTAGAGCCACAGCAAAATCGATTGAAGAATAGAGGTAGAGAAGTACGGTGTCGCCTGGTTTGAGGTTGCACCTGGTGGTCAAGCCGACACCAAGCCTTTGGGCATCCAGCTTGAGACGTCCAAGTGAGATGGTCTTGCCGCTTCCGCATTCCCGGAGGACCTCTTGCCGGTCATCAAAGTCGACAGAGCCAAGGAGATAGTCGAAAACACACGAAGCCGACCTGGGAGTATAGGCGACATCGGAAGTGTAAACGCCTGTTTCGGCATCGAATAGAGTGTATCGTCCTACGTTTTGCATTGTTGAATCAGCCTAAACGGCGAAGTGGTGAATAATGAAGGGGTAAGAAAGTATGCACCAATCCTGAAGAAGGAAGGAAGGGAGGAGCAACCTCTCGAGGCGGCAGACGGTGGCAGAAATATGAAGCAAACCCCAGGACTAGCACAGAGAGACCTCAACGGCATTCGGTTCCGAGTTCGGGCCGGTGCTTCGTGGAGTACGAACAACGTGATGTCGGCTCAGAGCCGCGCAGAAGTGCACGTCAAAAGCGGGAAAACATGCTGAAGGGGCCCCGCAAAAGTTGGCTTGTGAGCGTGTCTGGAGCGGTGTGAATGCAACCTTCTTCCGGGCACTTTCATGCAAGCCCGTACACCTCAAAGTCGTCTAACAAGTCTGCCTGATTGGAGGACAGTGGGCTTCGTTGCTTTTCTACAGGCAGGTAATGTTGACCATGGTCGAGACAAGCGCTGTCGAAGCTGCAGGCACACCTAAACACATCGTTCTGAAACGTCTTTTCCAACTGGCTCGCATCTTTGCTCAGAGACTATCAGATTGATCAGATAACAGAGGACGCTGCAGATTGCTAACCAAAACTTCCGAGCGTTTTCGTGGTTGCAGCTTTTGAGCCTTCGCTCGCAGACAGGAAGAGGTAGAGTTCAACATGTGAATATGACAAGTTCCGATTGAGTCGCGACCGCTCAAGGTATCCGAAAGTTTACATGGTAAGCACAGCACGGAAGCGTGCCTTGTTGGCCATCATGTGCTCAAATGCCTCATTAGCCTTGGCCAGAGGGAAAGTTTCGCACATGCACTCGACGTCGAAGCGTTTGCTGAACTCGACAGCATCCTCAGAATCGAGAGCGTGACCCGATGGCCATCCGTGCACCGAGACACCCTTGGTGATCATGGCGAAGGTGCTGACAGGAACGTCGCCGACGGCTGTGAGTGCGAAATGGACGGCACAAATAGAAAGCGCAAGGAATTGGTCAGTCGGTCACTAAAGGCTGGTGGCAACTTGGAGCTGAAGGATCACCAACTTACGAGCTAGGATGAGGAGCTTGCCCAGAGCCTTGCAACCTCCAACGAGCGGAGAAATGTGTTCGGGGTTGGGAGCAGTAGCGACAATCAAGGCTGCACCACCCATCTTCTGCAGAGACTCGGCGGCGTTTTCACTGCTGGTGTCAATGTAGTCGGTTGCGCCAAGCTTGAGGGCAAAGTCCTTCTTGTCGGTGCCGCGGGAGAGAGCGACAGTTCGGTAGCCCATCTTGCGGGCGTACTGGACAGCAAGGTGACCGAGCCCACCGAGACCCTGGATGGCCACAATCTCACCGGGGGGAATGTTCATCTTGCGGATACCGTTGTGAACGGTGACACCTGCACACATGAGAGGAGCCATCTTGACTGCGTCTCCATCACTAGGAAGGCGTACAGCCGCCTCGGACTGAAGGATGCAGTACTCGGCGTATCCACCGTCACGTGTGACACCATTGATCTGGCCATTGTCACACATCTGGAAGAGGCCCTGGTTGCATTGGCGGCAAGTTCCGTCGTGACCGCCGTGCCAGGCACCACCGACACGATCGCCGTTCTTCCACTTGGTTACGCGAGGGCCGACCTCGACAACCTTGCCAACGATCTCGTGACCAGGAATACGAGGAAGGGGCCCAAAGCCACCAGACTGGACGAGCGCATCCGAGTGGCAGACACCACAGGCCTCGACCTTGACGAGGATCTGGTCATCTTCCGGGTGCTTGAGCTCGATCTCCTTCATGGTGAGGGGCTGACCTGCCTTTTCGAAGACGGCCGCCTTGTAGGTTTTGGGAAGCGAGGACATTTTCGTGTGCAGAGGGGATACGTGCTGTGTCGGCGTTGGGGAGGGGTACGAATGAAAGTTGCTGGCGTTCGAAGGCGGAGACGGAAGAGGCTCGAGGCTAGCGAGTTAGCGAGCTAGCTATATATCTGAAGCAGACGCTCCGATTGCAACGCACATCAGATGACCAGGGAAGCACACAGCAGCAGACGCTCACACGATTCCAACCCGGTCGCCTTGTCAGGCGCCGGGTCAGCATGCCGGAGATACGAGGCGCTGTGATTCTCGAGAACAGGCTGGACACAGCGAATGCGTGCACAGACCGAGCGCAAAGAAGTGGAGCGCGACTAAATCAATCCTCGAGCGTGTGTGTCGTTCGACACCAGTGGCAGTAGCAGTAGCAGCACGCTGAGAGGAGGACAGCGCTGATAGGGCGGGAATAAATCAAGGTACAGTAAAACGTCCGAAAGGCCACAAACAAGACGAACAAATTCCGCGTCGGCAACGATACACTCAATTACCTGTAACCTCCACCTCCACCCTACGAGGATCGTGTCATCCGCCCGATACTGCGCTCACACTGGTTCCCCTCAATGTCAGCTGCAGCATCTCTAACACGGCTCAGAATTTCTGCTCTCATGGGTTACTCGACACGGCCGTACCATCCCCCGCGTCATCAGTTGATTTGCGGGTGACGTTGTTGCTGAATCACGCTTGCACCCTCTGCACTTCCCGTCGAGTGGTTACAGCAGCTCATGAAGGATTTCCGAACAAACGTGTTGGTCGATCCTTGGCTGAACAAGTCGTGAGTCAGCCTTCTCGCAACAACTGCCGCTAGAAAGCTCATAGCCGTCATCGGATCGCTCTCTTCTGTCGATGCTCTGAGCCTCTTCTGCAACGTTGCAGCGCAGCGTCACAGCGGTGTGACACATCACGCTTCGACGGAGATGAGCCTTGGCCAACAGGACTTGCTCGTAGGTCGCCATCCGCAAACCCTGAATTCTGCTGGATGTCGTGTGTGTTGACCTCTTGTCGGATCGGATCTGACCGAGCTACGTGGACAGCTATCCTGATATAAAACCATTGAGCTTCGCTCTCAACACACACACGCCACTCTTAACTGTATCGGTCACTCTCCTCCTTACTTACTCGACACTTCCACAAAGATCCTTCCAGCAATCATGTCGAGCGCATCCATCCCACAGAAGATGCGTGCCGCCACCATCAAGGATTTCAAGAAGGGGTACGAGGTCAAGGACATTGACGTTCCCGCCGATCTTGGCCCCAACGACATTCTCATCAAGATCGCCGCGGCTGGCTACTGCCACACGGACTTGCAGGTCATGGACGGCGTCTACGAGTCGCAAGGTGCCAAGCCTGGCCTCGTCGGCTCGCACGAGCCCGTGGGTACTGTCGTCAAGACCGGCTCTGACGCCGGGAAATCCGGCATCAAGGTGGGCGACCGCGTCGGGTCCATCAACACCTACGGCTTCTGCGGCAAGTGCGACTCGTGCAAGCAAGGAAAGCAGCTTTGCGACAAGTTGCCAGGCATGCTTGGCCTCACTCTCAACGGTGGCTTCTCGCAATACATGAAGGCTGACGCTCGCGTCGTCTCCAAGGTTCCTGACAGCATCCCATTCGATCAGGCGGCTCCTCTCTTCTGCGCCGGTGCGACCGTCTACGGCGCGTTGCTTGCAGTCAAGCCAGAGAAGGGCCAGTGGCTCGCCATGGTTGGAGTCGGCGGTCTGGGTCACCTCGGCGTGCAGTACGCCAAAGCTATGGGCTGCAAAGTCATCGCGATCGACAACCGCAAAGAAGGCTTGGAGCTCGCCAACAAGTCGCCCGATCACCTCCGGCCCGACAAGACGTTCCTCATCGACTCGGACGAGGCGCAAAAGAAGGTCAGCGAGGAGCTTTCGGGCAGCTTCTACGAGACCAATCCGGGTGTCGACCGTGTGGTCATCAACTGCGAGGACCGCAGCCTCATCAAGTTCAGCCAGCAATTCCTTCGCAAGGGCGGTCAGCTGGTCGATGTGGGTCTGCCAGCCGACGGACCGTTCGAGCTCGACTCGTTTGCTATGAACTTCAAGGAGCAGACTATCCGAGGTCGTCTCATCTGCACACCCGAACAGTGTCAGGACATGATCAACCTGCATGCCAGCAACGGCTGCACCACCTTTATCGAAAAGACGTACAGCGTCGACGAGGCTAACGACATGGCCGAACACTACAACTCGAAGAAGCTGCAGGGCCGTCTCTGCATGGTCTTCTAAATCGAACGGCGCTGTCTTCAGTCATGATTATGTCAGGAATACATCCATGTGACCTCTGAATACCAGCCTATCGCAAGTTCTCTTGGTCTTTCGCAAGCTTGTGTCTTTGTGTCTGTTCGTTCGACAGCTTTACTTCACTCATCGGCTTCCTGCCAGCAGTCGAGCTGCCGTTCAATCCTAACGGTGAACGAGACACCAGCATCGCCGAATGAGTAGTATTGCATTCCTTATCGATTGAGCGACCGCGTCGGTATTGCTATCGTCTGCGAACGGATGAACAGCAACGCTAACCGATGTTTCGCCCGCATCAACGCTGCACCTTCCAAGACACGTTTTATGGAAAGGGGATGGCGTGGGAGCGGAAAAGAAGCGAGACGATGTGAAACAAGGGAAGCCTGCGGTGATACCGACTTCCGACTCGCAATTCCAGACGGAACGGCTGCAGTATCGATGAGCTCGGAGCATGAGCTACAATCGTTCTACCTTCACCGGCAAGAGCAGAGCAGGACAGCGTCGCGGTGCTCACGGTTTCTCTGGCGCTTGCAGGTCGAACAGATCAAAAAGGCGAGGTAATGGATACGCGCAGATTTCCCATACAATCCCCAGGCGAGACCATGTCCGGCGTCTGAGGTGTCGATGATCGCGCAAACAGAAAGCTTGGGTCTGAGAGCACGGTCCGTCAAGCAAAATATTGCATCAGTGGCATAGACATGATTCGGCTCGCTCGACTTCCAGCCATGACTGTGAGCGATCGCCGAGGGAAAGGCTGCATGTTGTTGCGGCTGTCGCGGCACCCGCTCGGACCAATGCCCCCAAGCTCTTGTTGTGCTAACTGAGACCTCTTGATATCGATGCTGAACCGTCGTCGTTCTCACAAGCGCCTGCGAAGGGCAATTCGCTCTGGCGTGTGGCCTGAGTCATTGTTCTGGTCTCGCGAAGAAGATCGTTGCATCATGCACAGCGGCAGCCTCTGCAGTACCAGGGAGATGCATACGAGGGTGCAATCTTTGACGGCGAAAAGCACCTCGCAAACATGAGAACGAGGCGGGGCTGAATTTTTCTTGCATTGCAAGACATTATTCAGTTCTTTTTTTTTCTGCGCTCTGGCATGCTTTCGTCCTGGAACGCTGTCGATCATATGCATGCATCTGCTGCGATCGACCTTTTGAACTTTGAAGCCGTGTCCTGAACACGCGCGAAGTGGTCTGAAGAGCCAAGGTCGGTCGTCCTCACCATATTATTTCAACCTCGACCAATGCGTTACGGTTTCTGACACTCTGGAAGCGGAAACCGAGAACTCAGACTTGACAAAGCAGCAGTGGTGCGGGGATGTCCAAAACGAAAGCCGAACCTGCTTCAGCAAGTTATCCCAACAACGGTCAACCTGCCGCAAACGCCTTCGTCAAGTCCAGAAGCGGTCTCAGAAGGCGTTTGGCGGAGTTTAACGACGTAAGCGCTTGTTTGTATTGTTGCTTCTCGTGGGCAATACAAAGAGCAAGCCTCGTGAACCGCCTGAAACCTATAATTGTGGAAAATCAAACGTGTCGAGTACTGCCTGTCCCTTTTTTGCCGCAACCGACCTTTGTTTCAGCTTCATGCATGCTCCAGAACCATCGTGTCCTCAGTCGCTCATCGTCTGGCTCGCCGTCCTGCCCACATGGTGCTTTGCGTCGTATCCCGCCGTGCCTGACTTCTTTTCTTACAGTATGTACTGTACTGTGGCATTCAAAGCCCGCACGAAGGTTTGCAACCTCCAGAGCGCCTCCTCGCGCTACCTTTTGAGACGACCAAGCAGAATCTCTTGGCTCTCGGGGACCATTCATGTCGAGACCGTCGTTTCCTGAATGACCAGCTCTTCAGTGCTGTAGCGTTCGCCTGCCTTCCTTGCCGTGCTCATACAGCTACAGTGCGGTCTTTTGCCACCGCTTCTCAACCAAGGCAGATCAGAAAGCACAGGTTCGGCGAACATATATCTATCCCATGCCGTTCCGACATGTCCTTCGCAACCTCTTCCCAACTCCTGGCATCATCTTTAACCGCAGCCTCACAGCTGGCAACTCTCACTCCTTCTCTTCGTATACACCACCCATTGTTTCGACGCACCTGCTGGACAGACGCTCTTCGATATTTTTAGTTCTCGCAGCAGATCATCCTATACCACCATGCAGGCGCCAAAGCAGATCGACACCGGCTTCGGCACGTGCCTCGCACCCATCGACCTCGAGGCTGCTCACCTGGCAGCTGAGCGTCTCCACCACCTCTCGATCAGCCCACCCGCGCCACAGTATCCCGCTGGATCGTCACATGGCGCCGGCTTCCATCGCAGCAGCTTCACCATGCCCATCGCCTACCCTCGCTCCACCTACTCTGCACCCCTTGCCGGAGGCGAATCACTATCAGAGCTCCTTCCAGGCACTCACGAGGTGCTTTCGCAGAATGCACGCGCCGTTGACGCCTGCCACTTTGTTCCCGTCAAGGTGGAGCCTACTCCTGGTCTCTACACTCCCTTCGTCCGTGGTGGCACTGACCAAGAGCAGCTCCGCAAGCGTCGCGCTCTCGTGGTGGAGCGCCTCATCCCCAAGCGTGCTCCCAAGAACCCAGATGCAAAGGTTCTTCTCCTTACTCACGGTCTTGGCTTTTCGAAAGAGTGCTTCATCCCGATTGTGGACGAGCTCTTGCGGACCAAGCCCGACGAAATCGAGGAAATCTGGATGATTGACACCCTTGGTCACGGTATGTCAGCTGTTGTTAACCGGCAGCTAGACGGACCAGCCCCGCTCGAGTTCAGCGATCGCTGCATTGACGGCAACGATCTGGCTCGCGACATTCTTCAATTCATTTGCTGCTTCATGCCATCTACATCCACCTCAACACCTGTCGAGCCCTCGAGAACGCTCGACTTCCACCTCCCTCGTTTGCCGAGGAAGAAGCTTGTTGGTATCGGCCACTCTTTTGGTGGTGCCGCACTCACCCAAGCATCCTACCACTTCCCGGATCTGTTTGACTCTGTCATCCTTCTCGAGAGCATCCTCGGCACCTTTGAGCAGGTACCTCAAATGCACGCTGTGCCTCTGGCTAGGTACACGCTGCTCAAGAAGGACCGCTGGGAGTCGCGCGAAGAAGCTCGCTTGGAAGCCAACGCAGACAAGCACATGAAGCTGTGGCACCCCTCTGTGAGGGATGCCTTTGCTGCAGGTATGCTCACCGAATCAATGACTGTGCCAGGCACCGTGGAACGCAGTGCGGACAAGGTGGCCGAGGCTTTGGCGATTCGAGGCAACCGACCGGGTGTCCAGGTTTCGCAGTATTTGCATTGCCTTCCAGCCCGTCTTCCGGTCTTGTTTGTTTCGGCCCACAAACCGCTTCTCCTCCCGCTCGCAGAGGTCTTCCACACGGCTCAGAGCATTCCCAATCTCCACTTTGAGGTGATGACGGGAACTCACAACCTCCCTCATGAGCGTCCCATCGAGATTGCTCACCGTATCCTGCGCTTCTGGCGCGAGACCGACGTCTCCGTGCCCTTCTTCCGCGAATGCAGACTGTAGTCTCCCTCATCATCATCATATTTTTCTTCTTCGTATCATCCTTTGGGCATTTCTCTTTTGTTGGCAATGGGCACCTGCGCAATACTCTCTTTTTGGGCATCTTCATCAACTTCCTTTGGACACTCTCCTTTCGTTATTCATGGTTTTCTTCATCGCATTGTACAACCTTATTTAGACACATGTTTGCTTCGGCGCTGGTAATAACTCTTGAAACTCTTTCGGTCTTTGCAATCTGCACGTGCGAGAGCATGCAATAATTACTGACGAAAGAAAACGCAGTGCAGAATTGCAGACACAAGAGTCTGTCCGTCAGCTTTCTCATCTCAATTTCAAGCTTCTGCTTTTTGTGGCCTCTTTTTTTACCCTGACTTTTTCGTAATTTTGTGGCAGAAAAAAAAGCTGCACAGAAGTGGCGACGACAATGCAAAGAAGCCGTGTGGAGGTGATGCACCGTCGTTCTCATGCTCTTGCTCCTGCTCCTCGACGACCTCGACCTCGACCTCGACCACCTCAACACCTCAAGACAGGACAACTTGAAGCTGCTCAAGCCTTGCCGGTCTTTTGGCTTGTTCTTTAGACCGGACTTCCACTCCATATCACGGCTTTTCTGAAGCAGGACCTTGCTACAACGCTGAATATGTCGTCAGGACCGGCACCAAACCATGGAGGCGGCGTCGCACCCGACTCTGCCACTCCATCGCACTCGCGCGTCCTGCTAGGTCGTAATGCGGGCAATCTGGATCCTGTCGACCATCCGCCTCTTCCGGTCGCTCAGGTTGGCGCTGCGAACCGAGCGGCTCAACTTCGAGGCATCGCTCTCGGCTTAGGAGGCGGTGTACTTTCGGCCTTCATCTCGAGAAAGGCGCTCAACTTGTCAAAGAACGCAAGCTATCTCTCGGGTCTGCTAGCAGGAACAGGCGTGGCGTACATTACCGCACGACAGCAGCTCGAACATAACCTGGAGGCTGTCGAAAGCGCAGAGATTGGCTTGAGAACGTCTCTGCGTACTCCGAGTGGTGCAAGATCGACAGGTGTCACGGATGACTTGTCAGCGACGGATCAAGAGATGCTCAAGTACGACTTGCAGGCTGGGAATGTGGAAGCGCACCAAGCGGGAGTTGCTGGATTGCACGAGTTCAGGGACAAGTATGCCACGACCCGCGGTGACCATTGAGTCGAAACCTCCCAGGGTCCGATTGACGATGGTTAGCAGTCCGTCATTAGCAACACTTTCTCATCCTCATTATCTACTAGGATATTGACATGATCTCAACTTGCTCATGTACCAAGGCATCGGGTGAATGATACATACTGTACAGAAAGTGTCGTCGCTGTTTCTTTGAAGCTCCACGCACCCTCGGACCTCTCAAACGCACACAATGCATCCCAGGAGCAGGCTCGGCTGGTGCTCTGTCAGCGGGTATCAGGTGCTCGTTCGGTTTCCATGAAACGACGGGGAAATGGCATGTGTCTAGAAGCGTTATGCTGTTTGATGTCTGTCTGATCGATTAGAGAGGATTGAGTCGTTCGTTGGGCGTTGGCCATTGAACCAAATCGAAATTTCCAAGGCGTGGGGGAAAGGCAAAGGGAAAAGGCGGCGAATTTCTTGAATCTTGAAAATTGGGATTCGGAGCACAGTCACTCGGTCGGTGAGTCCGACCGTCAGTCCAGATGCGGGGGCCCAAAGTTTTTCAAATTGTGATAACAGAACCCTCGCTTGCTTCTTCATCTTCTTCTTGTCGATACTGCACACAGCAAGGCAGCTCAGGAGTGTGTTGGGCACGAGCCATGTCTGGAATTCGCAAGCTCCACCCAGTTTCACTCTGTTGGCGTTACAGTTGGTATAGGGTGGCAACAAACGAGCCAAGCTCATCCACTCGTCCTTATATCACATCCCAATCGCATTCATCCCGCTCACCATCACCACCGCTTACTTGCAGACATCTTGACTCCACAAGCGCGTCACTTGTCTTTCTCTCTCTCTCTCTCTCTCTCTCACAAACCTTGTTTCACTACACAACTACAGCACTGCAATCATGGCAGCTGCTACCACCTCCGCCGCTCCCATCGACTATACCAATGCCACCGATGGCACTGGTGTCATTGGTGGCGATCCATGGCTCGAGCCTTTTGCGCCCGCGCTTCGTCATCGATATGCCATTTATAGTGATTGGCTCAACAAGATCAACGCCTCCGAGGGCGGCCTCGAGGCTTTCTCCCGCTCTTACCGTAACATGGGCTTCCAAGTCGACCCCCAAACCCAAGCTGTCACCTATACCGAGTGGGCGCCCAACGCAGTCGAAGCTTCGCTCATCGGCGACTTCAACGGCTGGTCTCGAGATGCACACAAGATGAAGAAGGACGACTTTGGCAAATGGCACATTTCCATTCCACCTCTGGCCAACGGGCAGTGTGCCATCCCCCACGACTCCAAGATCAAGATTTCCATGGTGCTGCCCTCGGGTGAACGCATCGAGCGTCTTCCAGCATGGATCCTTCGGGTCACTCAGGACCTCAATGTTTCGCCTGTCTACGATGCGCGGTTTTGGAACCCTCCCAATGCCGAGCGATATACCATGCGCTTTCCCAAGCCTCCCAAGCCGGATAACATCAAGGTCTACGAAGCCCACGTCGGTATCGCGACACCAGAGGCCCGCGTCGGTCAGTTCAAAGAGTTTACCAAGAACGTGCTCCCGCGCATCAAGGAGCTAGGCTACAACACCATCCAGCTCATGGCTATCCAAGAGCACGCCTACTACGCCTCGTTCGGTTACCAGGTCACCAACTTTTTCGCCGCCAGCAGCCGCTATGGCAACCCCGAGGATCTCAAGGAGCTTATAGACGTAGCTCACTCGATGGGCATCACGGTCTTGCTCGACATTGTCCACTCGCACGCCTGCAAAAATGTCCTCGACGGCCTCAACATGTTTGACGGCACCGACCACCTCTACTTCCACGAAGGCGGCAAGGGACGACACGAACTCTGGGACTCTCGTCTGTTCAACTATGGCCATCACGAAGTATTGCGTTTCCTGATGAGCAACTGCCTCTTCTGGATGGAAGAGTATGGCTTCGACGGGTTCAGATTCGACGGCGTCACCTCGATGCTCTACACCCACCACGGTATCGGCACTGGATTCAGCGGCGGGTATCACGAGTACTTTGGCGACTCGGTCGACGTCGAAGCCGTCGTCTATCTCATGCTTGCCAACCAGATGATCCACCAGTACAACCCCGACGCAATCACGATCGCCGAAGACGTGTCGGGCATGCCTGCGCTCTGCCGACCCGTCTCGGAAGGCGGTGTGGGATTCGACTATCGCCTCTCGATGGCCGTGCCCGATATGTGGATCAAGCTGCTCAAGGAGAAATCCGACGAAGATTGGGATTTCGGCAACATCTGCTTCACGCTCACCAATCGTCGCCATCTCGAGAAATCCATCGCCTACGCCGAGTCGCACGACCAGGCGCTCGTGGGAGACAAGACACTCGCATTCTGGTTGATGGACAAGGAGATGTATACCAACATGTCGGACCTCACCGAACGCACGCAGATCATCGACCGCGGGCTGGCGTTTCACAAGATGATCCGGCTCATCACGCATGCGTTGGGTGGCGAAGGATACCTCAACTTTATCGGCAACGAATTTGGGCATCCTGAATGGCTGGATTTCCCGCGTCAAGGCAACGGCAATTCGTTCCACTACGCACGTCGTCAGTTTAATCTCGTCGATGATCATCTACTGAGGTACAAGTATCTGTACGCCTTTGACGCGGCGATGAACAAGGCCGAGTCGGCGCACAAGTGGCTTGCGGCTCCGCAGGCGTATATTTCGTTGAAGCACGAATCGGACCGGGTGGTGGCGTTTGAACGTGCCGGTGTGCTGTTTGTGTTTAACTGGCACGCGACCAACTCGTATACGGATTACCGGGTGGGTGTCGACGTGCCGGGCAAGTACAAGGTGCTGTTGGATACCGATGCCAACGAGTTGGGTGGACATGGCAGGGTGGATCATGGTACCGAGTATTTTACCACGGATATTGAGTGGAATGGGAGGAGAAACTTTGTGCAGGTGTATTTGCCGAGTAGGAGTGCGATTGTGCTGTATCGGGCTGGTTAGGAGAATGAATCCATGATGTATACGCTTTCAATGCATGGGGGTAAATGACAGAGTTTTTGCTGGGGAAAAAAAAAAGTTGACAAGGGAGAGAGAGACCTTTGTTTGAGATGGTCAATGTTTATGCCAGATACTGGAACAAGCGTCGGTCTGTGGTGGACCTCGTTGGCCTTTGGATTGGAGATTCGAAGAATCGCATCTGACCAGTGTAGCGTTTGTCGGTGTTCAACACCATCTGGCTGGAAGAAGGCGGTGTTTGGGGATCGAGTGGTGTATGCGGGTCGAGATCGGTGGGGCGTTGGGAGAGGGTGAGTGTGTCCAGCTCCGACCTGATTCCCATCTCGACTCAACCGTCACGCACCCAAGCATCATCTCGGCATTGAAAACCCATGCACCAAAGCGACAAAGTACACCTTGGCTTCGGCAAAAAAAAAGAGCCTTCTTGGCATTCCTCCTTCCCCATCCCGACGCAGAGAGAGAACTTTGCGAGTCAATGCGCCTCGACCGCCAAAAAAAAACAGCCTAGCTTCCTTCGCTGCAAAGCATGCAACCCCTCATCCTCCCTTAGCGCCCGTTACGGTGTCATATGCAAAGTCAATCCTCGGCAAAATTGTACGAGCCGCGTTCCTGAGAAAATCCCCCTCACTTCCACGCTTTTCTCGGCACGCCCAGCCGTTCAAAAAGAATTCCTTCCTAAAAAGAGATTCAAACTGCCTCCTAGCCGACTCGAACGACTGACCTCTTCATTACTAGTGAAGTGCTCTACCGCTGAGCTAAGGAGGCGGCTTCTTGTTGCAAATCCGAGAGCATGTTGCATCTATAAAGTATCTTTTGTTAGCTTGCTACAAGCCCAACATTCACCCGGAGTGAAACCGACCCCCGTCCTCATCCCCACACACACACACCCGCACACACATCGCTTCAAAATCTCCAATCTACTACTCTCTTTACTCTCCTCTCAAAACCATCTACATGAACCATCATTTAGCAGCATTGTGCCGCAACCGCTCATGCCTCAACATGGCGTCCTTCCTACTAAAGTTGGCTCCGCACGTCTTGCACTTCCACTCGACCACCGCCGTGCTCTTTTTAGGGTCAACCTCTTTGCCCAACACGACGCAATCTTCGAGTTTGAGCTTGCCCTCACGCATAAAGCCGGCTTCTTCGCGCGCGTGGATGGTTTCCCGATGACGTGCCAGGTCGTACGGTCGATGGAAGGCCGTCTGACACGAAACGCCTGTGACGGGCGAGACGTAGTCGCACTTGGTGGTGCCGTCCGGGGCGGTCAGAGCACTGGCTTTCGTCGTGCCGTTGGCTGCACTACCGTTGGCCGCAGCTGCAGCAGAGGAGGAGGAGGAGGAGGAGGAGGAGGAGGAGGACCCATTGCTTCCAACACCACCACGGACCGACGTGCGCGGCTTGGTCGTCTTTGGCTTGGCCTTCTTGGTCGCGGCCACAGCATTCTCGGGCGAATCCTCGTAATCCGACTCGTTGCCACCGATACTAGCACTGTTCGTCCCAGTCTCGGACCCTTCCTCTCCTCCGCTCGCCTCGACCACATCATCCTTGACCGGCAGCGAGCTACCCGAGCTAGAGGTACTCGCTGCCTCCGGCCTTGCCGCGCTGGCGCCCAAGCTCGGCCGCCTCGCCGTCAACAAGGGCGGAGGAGCCCCAATCTCTGCTGCACCCCCTTTGGGCCTTCGGTCACCCATCTGCGCCGACGATCGGATCGAAGGACGCAGACCATCCTCATCCTGACTTCCACTCAGACTTCCCGCAGCCCCCTGCGCACTCGCAGGGTCCACACTCAACCCAGAGTCCTGACTTCCCGGAATGTAGCCATACCCACCCAACGCTCCGGGCACATTCCTGCGCGGCGACACATCCTGCATCCTGCTAGACGAATAGGAAGGCCGACCATATCGCCCATCCGTATCGTCTACGTCCTCAGACGACGACAGATGTTGACCCAAACTCGGTCTCTGCATACCTGGGCGCAAATCCAGCTGCGAGTAGCGCGAGTGTGGAGACTGCGAATGACTAGAATAGCCACCGCCGCCGCCGCCATGTCTACCAAGTGCTGCTGTTCCCTGACCGTGATGCGGGTAAGGAGGATGACCGTGCGACGCGTGTGGATGTGCACTTCGCGAATAATAGTCGGAATCGTGCCGTTGCAGATATGCTCCTCTCCTACCGCTACGATCGTCTTCCGAGTCACTGCTCGACGCCGAAACATCCGAGAAGCGAGGCTGGTTCATGTGCGCCTGTCGGAAGGCCCAAGGCTCGTTGCGAACGTGCGACCAAGCCCCGCTTCCGGTACTAGACGTACGCTCTTTGCCCAACAGTGGTCGAGTCGCCATCGATGGCGACGCCGACACGCGACTGTCCGACTTGCTGGGGTAGTTGAGATACAGACTACTGGGACCTCCACGAATCATGTTGGGTCGCACGTTGGGAGGATAGTAGGGCCTCTCATCCTCATCATCGTCGGTCGAGATGGTATCGCCGCTGTCAACAGGACTGAAGAGGCTGCCCTGAGAGCCCGACTCTTGACTTGCAGATCCACGGCCATCGCTCTGTCCAGGATAGGGCGAACGCGCACTCGGAGGCTGTTGGGCAGTAGGACCAGGCCGCTTCTGATTCTGGTAGTGATGCGGCCTCGCGGTGTCGTTTCGGCTCATAGGCACGGGCCGCGCGCCGTAGCTGGGCTCGCCGGTCGAGGATCTGGCCCGCGAAGTAAATTGTTGAGATGACATGGTACGAGGAGTGCTGGTTCCGCTGCGAGTGCTGGGATAGGTGGGCTCGCCTGGCTTTGCATCCGACAAACCTGGAGGCACCGTTGCAAACAGACTCGGCATCTTGCCTAGCCCCGAATGCGAGAGAGCGTTCTCGACATCGTCGTAATCCAAAAACGCTTCCTGAGGACTGACGGTAAGACCGCTGGATTCGCGCTTTAGCGGCCTTCTTACACCTGGGCTGTAGCCGTTGACAGGAGCACTCATTGGTTCGGTCGAGGGCATCGATACAGGACCTCCACGCTGGGCCAGTTGGCTCTGGGACATGATAGGTGGCGGCATGTGTGGCCTGTGCTGCTGCTGCTGATGCTGCTGATGCTGCTGTTGCTGTTGTTGTTGCTGCTGCTGGTTGTAGGGCTGTTGCGAATTTGCATCGCGAGAGCTCTGGCTGGATTGAGACTGTCGAGCCCAGTCTGGCAGGTAATTTTGCGAGTGACGAGCAGGAGGATACGACATGGCACCAAACCCGCCATCGAAAGTGCTGCTGCGTGTACGAAGCTCGGCGGGTCGTTGTGGGGGTGGCGACATATCCTCGTCCGCATTGGCGCGGTCTTGGGACTCTGCCTTGATGGACTGGCTGGATGGACGCTGAGACTGAGACTGCGACTGACCGTCGAGCTCATAGTCCGGGAAGAGACTGAAAGAGGGTGCAACACCAGCTTGCATTGGATCCGAGGATGCAGATAAGGGGGACGTCTGCATGTCGTTGGTCGCAGGCGTGTAGTCATTATTTTGGAGGATGCCCCTCAAAGGGCCTTTGAAGGCACGAGTGTCGACGCCTGCCAGCTCTGCCCGGATCTGAGCCTTGACACGTTCCTGCTGCTCTCGCGTCATTCCAGGCGTGCTCGGCGAGGCCAAGGCCGCAGCCGACGTGCTCGGATCGTCCTTACGAGAAGGTATTGAGTCAGCAAGGCTCAGATCGTGCATGGGAGCACCCAGGCTGCCACTCGGAGGGTCCGGAGGGGTGATGCGCTCGTTGGATGGCGGACCCGAGGATGCAGTAGTGCCCTCTGTACTGGACCGTGAGTAGGTTGATGATGATGCATACGCCTCACTCTTCTGACGCTTGCGTCTCGGCCGACCGGCATCGTCGAGCACATGTGGTAATGGTGCAGCTGCATCGTCAAAAGGTGATTGTGTTGGTGAACGATGCTTGGTGTTAGCGGTGAGGATGGGTGATTCAGTGCCAGATGAGCGGCGCGGTAATGGCTTGCCGCGAGGGATGGACGGCGTCGGATCGTCAAAGAGGATGAAATCTTTTTGTGGGGCCGTCATTCTGGGCGTGGAGGTCATGCGTCTGGGTGGGCGAGTGCCGGTGTGTTTTGGGGTGGGGGCGCTGACAGGTTATGAAATGTGCAAGCTGGCATCCAGCTCGGCGGCGGCGGCGGCGGCAGCAGCAACAGTAGCAGCAGCAATGGAAAAGCTTGAGATGCGGACAATGAAGGACAAATGTGTGATCGTCCGAATTCAATGGTATGAGTGCTTTCTATCTGTTGAGCAGATCGATCATGCGCTGCAACTGATGATCAGCGTCGTGGGATTAGAGCGCCGAAAGGCGGCGGAATCGAAGCGTTGCTGAGTCTTGCTATGTGCAAAAGCCTTGGCGCGAGAGAGTCGATCGTGTTGGGACGAGGTCGAGCGCTCTGTCGGCTCCAAGAACAAAGGTCGAGACGCAAAAGTGAAGATGACGGCACAGCAGCGACAGCGAAGCAGCACGGTGATAGAGCGAGGCTTGAGAGGTGGCGTCTCCTCCTTTCCTTAGACTGACGGAATAGGCCCGAGTCTCGGATGTCAACCCGACAATGCTGGAAACGTCCTAGAGCTGGCTATTTGTCGAGCTATACTTTCACGTAGGCACTGCAATGCTATGCGTACAGAGTAGGATGATGTGGAAAGGTGAGGCAGGATGGCAGCTCTAGGGTTGATCATGAAAAAGCAAGCCAGAGAAGGCTCGAGAAGGACACAATTGACTGCGTGTTGCGGTCTGCAACTGGCTACTGTATCGACATTTCAAACCGGCACACAAAGAGAGGGAGAGAGAAGGCAAAAAAAAGGTGGAGGAATTCTTGCTGAGGAGAGAGCGTGTGAAATGTGGTCACTTTACAGCGAGCAGCTTCTCTCTCTCTCTCTCTCCTCCTCTTTCTCTCTTTTTCTCGCTGTTGTTTCCAACTCTATCCACCTTCTTTGCCATGCTGCAAAGCCGAATCGAGCCTTGTTTGACACACTTCGAAGCCGACAAGAGATGGAATTGCTGGACCATACTGTACATTGGTTCACTGGGACGTCGTGTGAGAGAACAAGTCACAGTGGGCGTTTCGCATAATTGTTTCCCTGCAGATCGCTATGCGCATCTCCTCTGGTGTTTGAACACATTTTTTTTCCTTCCCTTCCCCTGCAAAGACAACGGAATCGAGCTGCACCACTGCATCTTTGCTGACACCTCTCGCTTGGGGCGGGGTTTTTTTTTCTGTAAAATTTAAAAATGAATCCAAGCATGCGCTCGGATGCGCTCCGA
This sequence comes from Ustilago curta, assembly GCA_928722295.1. NCBI lineage: Eukaryota > Fungi > Basidiomycota > Ustilaginomycetes > Ustilaginales > Ustilaginaceae > Ustilago > Ustilago curta. The sequence goes on along the minus strand of CAKMXH010000014.1, from coordinate 508,852 downwards.
TGCTGGTGTCCAATCGCGACGTCACCGCTCATCCAATTTATTGATTAGAAAAAAAAATCATTGCTCACCCCGTCGACTCCGACACCCGCGCTTGCGTCGAGCTTTGCTGAGTTGACATCGACGCCTTCAATCGAGTGGGTTCGAAGCGATGTTCCTGACAGTCCCTGCATTGTGAATCCCGGCCCACCCGCCGAACAATGATGCTTGTAAGCGGGGGTAAGAGAACATGTTTGTTGCGCCCTTTCATCTACACACACCGGCACAAACAGCGCCTTACGCAGCTTCGTCGTCGCTAGAGCACGAAACGTTCTCTTTTGAACAAATGTTACAGTTGTGGGGGTATCATTCAACTCGTTTGCTGGTAGCAAGTGCGTGCATACATTTGGCCAGAGTGGTGTCGAAGGCTATTGCGATAGATCCGCGTCGTTGAAAAGCGCATTGAGAGCCTTCAATCCTTTGGCAACACCGTACGATGCGCTCGCCATGGTCGACTTGGTGCTCTTGTCAAACGTCTCGTGGCTCTGCATCTCGCTCAGCTTCTCGCAGTTGTCCGTCAGCTCGTCCAGGATCCTTCCTCCCTCGGCCTTGCTCTTGGCCGGCAAGTTGCCCTTGGAGATGGCCACGATCGAAGACACAATCGTCGTGATTTGCGTCAAGTTCTCGCTCAGCTGCACGCCCTGCGCTCCTTCGCGAATCGCAGACAGCAGCGCCTGGATCGAGTGCACGATGGCTTCCGTCTGCACCTCAATGTAGTTGCGCAGCTCCGACCAGTTCTCCTCGCCGTTCTGGCTGCCGAATCCGCTGCCACTCGCCGATGTCACCGTGTGCAGGCTGTCGTACGTCTCGGACCTCTGCACCTGGCTATCGCTCGATGCGGGAGAAGGCGATGCGGCTCCACTGCGAGGCCGAGCTTCGTTGGGCTCTGCCATCCTGGCGCCGCCCGAGTGCGTTGCTGACGAGTTGCCCACGAATCGCTTGACACCGTGCAAGTTGGGCATCTCCGGTACGTTGTCGGCGTGAGGCGTGCCGGCGTTGGCGCTGCCCACCGACGAGATCGAAGTAGCCCGACTGCGCCAGTGCTGGTCTCCGCCCGAATCTTTGCGGATCGTCTCGGCCTTGTAGCCGATGGGCGAGTAGCGGCCCATGGTGGGGCTGTTGCGAATGCGAGGCGAGAATCGGTCGTCGGCGGCGGCGGAGCTCGGATTGAGGCTGGCGAAACTGTACGAGTTGGCCGTGTTGGGCGACAAGGTGGCGCTCGCCTCGCGATTCGCTGCTTGCGCATTGATATGCAGTGGCTTGAGACGCGCTGCTGCTGCCGTGTCGTCGCCAAACCTGGCCTGGAACTCGTCGGTCTCGACCTTGCTCGCCTTGCGTACCTTGAGCAGCTTGACCAGATCCACAATGGTCGCCGACACGTGGCTAGCAGCAGCATCCAGCAAGCTGACCGGTGACAGGCCGTGCGACGAGGCGTGGTTGCGGCAAGCCGTCATGAGGTTGTTGAGCGTGGCGGAGCACTTGGACTTGAGCGCCATGAGCTGCTCCTGTTCTTCGTGCGAAAGCTCGACGATGTTGGCTGGCACCTGTTCGTACTTGGCCACGTCGTCGGTGACAAGCGTTGTTGAGAGTACCACCGTCTTCATCGAGAGAAGAACATTGCCTGGCGTCTTGGATCTCGCAGCGGCCAGGAGCTCGTCGATCGAGCTCTGGAAGGCCGTGAGGTTGACGTCGGCGATGGCACCCTTGTCCGAGGCCGGCAAGAAGTCGTCTGCTTTGGGTGGCTGAACGTAGAGCTGGGAAGTGGCTTTGAGGTTGCGCAGCTCTGTCTTGGCTGCCTCGTAGAGACGCTTGTAGTTGGCCATCTGTGCGTTCAAGTCCTTGATGACGACCACGTCGTTGTCCCTGTCTGCCTGCATCTCGTCGTTGCGAGCCGAAAGCTCGCGCAGCTCTTCGAGCAAATTGCTCACTTCTTGCTTGAGCTCGTTGACCACCTCGGTCTGCTGCCCGTGCTCCTTTTGCAAAGCTTCAAAGTCGGCCTGACCACCCATCTCGGTCTTCTCGACGAGTTCTCTCTTAACGGCGTCGAGCTCGGACTCGTGCTTGGTGATGGCGCTGCGATGGAGCTCACGGTCGGCTTCATGCTTTTGCTTGGCTTCGTCGAGATCCTTGCGCAGCTGTGTAAGCTGTCGGTCAAGCTCCTCGTTGCGGCCAGCAAGCTCGTCGGCCTTGCGCGCTCGAGGACCAGCTTCGGCCATTTGCGCTTCGAGAGAGCTGACCTGCTGCTGAAGTTTGGCGATGCGAAGCTCGTAATCGGCTCGCATCTTCTCCATTGCGCCAGAGGAGACCTCGGAGGACTCAAAGGCACTTGCTCGACCCAGGTTGGGACTCGCGATGCTGCCAGTGTATCCGTTGAAGAAGCCTGTTCCTATGCTGCTCGCCTGGCTGTACATGGTACTGCGGTTGTCTGGGATGCCGTTGACGCCGTTGGAGCCGGTCGAGTCGCGCAAGGGCGAAGAGACTCTTTCTGAAAAGGCGTCATTGTCGTTGCTGCGATTACCGGCTTTGGATGCGTTGGCCGAGTAGGGGACTGCAATGTCTTCTTCGACAAGCGTGCTCTTGGCGGGGACGATGCGATCCGAGGTGGATGGCTGAGGCTGACCCAAGGAATCCTTGCGTTGGAGCAGCGCCTCTGCCTCCTGACGCATCTGCTGCTCACGCTCCTTTTCGCGTGTGATGGCCTCTGGACGGAACTCTTGCTTGAGTTCAGGGAATCGTCGCTCGAGCTCGAAAAAGACGTCGGAAGCAAGGTCCTTGAATCGGTTCTTGGGCAAGGTGGCGAGTTTTTGCCTGGCCTGATTGCGTTTGGGATGGAACTCGTCGCGGACAGCGAGAAAGGGCTGAGTGTTGCCGTTCTTGGCATTGTTCTGCCGCCTCATGAGTTCGTCATAGACATCGGTGGAGAGCTCGGTGAATTGCTGCTTGCTGAGGCGGGTGAGCTTTTCGCGTGCATTGGAGCGCGGCGCTGTCTGTTCTACTTTTGCGAGGTGGCTTTTGAGAAAGCCAAGCAGCTCGACATAGTGCGAACGACCGACGCGTTTGATCTCTTCGGTGTCGGGTCTCACTCGTCGGAACCTTGAAGCGGACGGTTGCGATGAGCTGGAGGAAGAGGCGAACGAAGCATCTTGGATGTGGGATGCAGGGTTGGGACTGGTGAGGGGAGCATCCTGCAGCTGGATCGTGGGTGCATCGCGAGGCGAAGAGTGAGTAGGTTGTGCGGATGATGATGGGCCATGCGATGAGATATACGAATCGTGAGGAGCACCAACACCATTGGGAGGATAGAAGCCCGATGCGGGTCCGCCTGATGAGGCAGGAAACCTCGTACCGTTGATCGACATTGGATTCGAGTTAAAGTGTTGATGGGGTGGCTGAGGCGGTGGTTGCATTGGCATCATGACGGACAAGCCGACCAGGACATGCACTCAGGCAGCGGTGGAAGAAGGAGGGTCTGCGCAAGAGCCGATAAGAGTGCGCGTGTCAGGTATGCGTCCTTGTGTGCTGATCATATACAGCCCTTGCAAGTCGTGACGTCGCGGAATGGGACCAATGTGCAGACGCAGGGCGAGTGGTCGTGATAGATGATACGTTTCGTTCTGAAAGAAGGACCGCGACCTGCTGCGGCAATCTTTAGTGAAGGCCCAAAGAGACTGCAGTGGTGATCGTAGCAGTTGGTATAGAGTCTGGACGCGGATGCAGAATGTTGACAGCCGAATGAATCCTCAAGGGCGAGATGATGGTGTTGATGATGATGTTGCTGTATGGAGCACGCCGCGTGATCCGAGCGGCAATGTCAAGAGCAACAAGGTAGGCTCGAGCTGAAGCTGAAATGAGATGATGGAATTGGGAGGCAAGGGCGAGATGAGGTGGTTGCTTTGAGCCAGAAAAAGAGAGACCGAGGGCGAAGCGAAACGAAACGAAACCAAGCTGCGCTATACTCAGGAGGCGTACTGTAGGCCTGTCGGAATCGTGCTCGCTTTTGTTTTCTTGGTTTGCCTGTCACGCTGCTGCACCTGCCGGACCTTCACAAGGAGCAGCTGAAAATATTGATTGAGACACCAACCCACTTTGCACCCTCGCGGTCGAATATCGAGTCAGCCGCATTGGCTCTGACTGAGCTCCTCTGTTCATGTTGACACGATCGTTTTGCTTTGCTTTGCTTTGCTTTGCTTTGCTTTGCTTTGCTCTGTTTTCGTTCTTCTCGTGGCTGAGCGGTCAACTGTTGCCAAAAGCGAGGTCGAATAGAACACTCGTTGAGTTGAGGGTTCAACGCCAGGATCCCTTCTTTTTCTTTTGAATCCCCCCCCCCCCCTTTTCTCCCTCTACTAAATGAAAAAAGAGGACGAAATGACTGGCAAAGTGCCTTGGAACCCAAAAAGAAGTCAGTTGCTTGGGCGTGCTGGCGGTGTTGGCATGCCTCTTGGAATTTGCCAGCTCGCCTCTAGAGGAAATGAGCCGTGGCGTGAGTCCAGTTTGAAGACGCGTGTTTTCAGAACCGACGCGATTTTCATCCTTGATGATTTTCGCCAAAAAAAAGACGAGCCGAAACCTGTTTGGCGTTTGGGCTGATCAACAATTCTCTCGCTTGCCAGAACTCGTTGGACCAGTGCAGTGCAGTGCAGTGCAGTGCAGTACAGTACAGTACAGTACAGTACAGTACAGTACAGTACTTGGCCTGGCTTGGCGACCAAGGTTGGCTGTCATGTCTGTCGGGATCGACATTTGGCTTGCCATTCGAAGAGCTCGACAGACAACGCCCGCCTTGCTTTTTATGGAAGAATGCCAAGACAAGTGTGCATCCAACTCCGATCTGCTACAGCAGATGAGCTCTTGGCCGAAGCTCCCAGTTTGTACGTGGTCGGTGATGACCTTGTCGCAGGATACTGATCCAGTGATCCGTTGGTCAAGTGGGTCTGTTGTTGTTGTTGTTGTCCTTGCATCAGCGGCTCTGGCTCTGGGCGGTTGCAGTGCTGCCCTGGATCAAAGACACATGTGGTCAAGTTGCCGAGAAGCATCAAGCCGCGGGAGCAGCTGATCAATTAGGGCTAGATTGTCGACGGCGACGTCAGCTGGATCGTGCTTTGCGTCGAGTCTTGTCCTTGTTGATGCTTCTTGCCCTTTGTTTGGTTCATGCCGGACCTGCGGCGAACAGCGTCGAGTCTTTTTCCAAAACATGTCAGATCTAGAGTATTTCAGATCGGGCAGTCTATATTGCATCTCGATAAGATCCCAGCCTCCACACTTGAACAAGGTGAGCTCAGCTCAGCTGCAGCGGCCCATGCGAGGACCAAAACATTCTGGTGACGACACTCTCGCCGTTTGTCGACTGTAAACCAAACCTTTTTTTGGATTTGCGCCCTTCTCGACAGCTGACGGTTCAACGACCAAACGCTTCGGCTGAGTCGTCAATTGTACTCATTGCGCCATGTGACTGCTCTTGAGCAACACAGGGCAGTGTCGGGATGAGATCACTATGCGTTTCCTCTCCTGTTGCCCGCCTGTCATTGCAGTACGCTATGCCGGATGAATCAAGTCAAAGTGATTCTGCAACTGACTCACAGCTCGACTTGACCTGGCCCACAGCCACTTGGACTCGGCGACATCGGTTGATACTTATAGACCCTCGATCCACCTCTGGCTTTGTTGCTGACCATCATCTCCAGCCAAGCACGAAAACACTTCTTCTTTGCCCCCCATTCTCGTAGTCAGCAGACCACACGACCCCACCATGTCGACCAACACTCAGGCTCACGACCCTACCGCCCAGGGCGCCCACTCCAAGGGTCACGACCTCACTCCTCAGCAGAAGATCGATACGCTCCTCGAGATCACCAAGCACATCGGTACTGGTATGCTCACCTCGCGCTCACCCGATGGCAAGCTCGCTTCCCGAGCCATGGCACCCGCCACTACCGAAGGTCTCGTCTTTTCGTTCTACATGAACACCGACTCGGGCAAGACGGACGATGTCGAGACCGATCCACAGGTCAACGTCGCCTACTTTGACCCCAAGACCACCGACTGGGTCTCCATCTCGGGCAAAGCAGTCATCAACAAGGACTCGTCCAAGATCAAGAAGCACTGGTCCACTTCGCTCTCGGCTTGGTTTGATGACAAGAAGGATGGCAAGCACACGGGCGACCACAACGACCCTCGTGTAGTCTTGTTGGATGTCCACCCAGACGAGATTCGCATCTTCAAGGCTGATGGCAAGCTCAGCGCTCTGGCTCAGTCGGCAAAGGCTGCTGTCAGCGGTCACGCTGCTAGCCCCGGCAAGCTCCTCGTCATCTCGAGCGCTGAGATTCAACTCGCTTCTAGCGTCCACAAGCCTCTGCATTGATCATTGACTGAAATCTGCATCGCAATGTGGTATCCCACCCGTCTTGTTACCGAGCTCTCCTGCTGTGATCTCCTGTGATGTGCAAGACGATCATTTGAATGCCGCTCGACAGAAGCGTAGTATGTGAGCCAAGTTTGGTCGTTTTGAAAAAGCTTTGCTGTCATGTCACGTTCGGTACGCCTCAGAGGGGCGTCAATTTGACCAGCACGTTTCGGTTCTTGTGTGCAGTGCGAGACGGCGTCAATGGAGATTCTCACATCGGATCACTTTGCTTTCCTTTCCGCTCCAATGGCTATTGCTCAGTCATCCTTGAGTTTCCCATGTCGATGAGAGCGAGATCAGCTTCACATCTGACCATCATTCCAATGCTTTCTGCGATCGGATCCACAAGCTTTCCGGCGAACTTTACACCCCAAAAAGATGGGCAACCCTCGTTGCTGTGATTGCGACCGCTGTAAGATGACAGGAGAAGAAGGTCGGCCGAGATCATACAGCAGTTGGTGCTGGCACAATGTCAAGTGTCGCCAAGGTATCGATCGGATCTGGCCTCCTTGGCTCGTGTACACTTGCTCGAGAACGGCTTGCGAGGATGAGTAGGCTCGAACCAACACGTTGGCAAGTCCCATCGGCGGCGGAGATTTCATGCAACATTTTTACTTGCTCTGCCAAGATCTTATAAAGACCCCGACGAACACAACTTCTTCCACCTCACACCCTTACCATCATCAGCGCTCTTAGATTTCGAGCAGCAGGATTCATAACAACGTTGCTTCGACCAGCCCGTTTGGTCATCCATCCAGCTGCCCACCCTTCGACCTCCAACCCTTCCATTAGCATTGCTTCAACCAGCACCAAATCACCCAACGTTGCTTCCACCCACGAACTTGCGACCCACCATGTCCGCCGCCCAGCATCCGCTTTCGCATTTCACCGTCCCGCAACTCTTTGACGTCCGCAACCTCACGTGCGTAGTCACCGGCGGATCCTCGGGACTGGGCCTCTACGCCGCCCATGCGCTCGCCACCAACGGGGCTCTCGTCTACATTCTTGGACGGAACAAGACTTCGCTCGATTCGACCGTTTTGCACTTTAACTCGACCATCCCCGATGCTGCTGGTCGTGGCGATCTGGTAGCCGTGCAGGCGGATATCACGTCCAAGTCGTCACTTTCGGCTGCACGCGATCTGATCGCCGCCGATCTGAAAACAAGGTCCAAGGAGGGTATTCAGCTGTTGATCTGCAACGCGGGTATGGGGGGTCGATTTCTTCGGTCGTACGGACAGACGAACCAGAGACAAACCGACGAGCAGAAAGAGTTTAACGACATGGTCGACGAACTGTGGTCGTTTGACGAATCGGAAATCTCGTCGATCTTGACGACCAATGTTTCGGGAACCTATCTCACGGCGCTCGCCTTTCTACCTCTGCTCAGAACCGGCTCGTCGCGCACCTATCCATCCCAAACCATCCTGATCAGCTCCAACGCCGCCTGGTCCAAGCTACCCATCCTCAACCCGATCTACAACATCAGCAAGTCCGCCGTCTCGCATCTCGGCCAGATGCTCTCGACACTCTTCTGCGATCATGGCCTGCGAACTAACACGGTCGAACCGGGACTCTACCCCAGCGATCTCACGAGCACAGAGGGCAGGGAGACGCAGACACGCCACGGTAGGTTGAGCCATACCAATGGCGCCGATATCCCCGTGGGTAGGTGTGGAGAGCCCAAAGAGCATGCTGCCGCTGTGCTCTACTTGGCCTCACGGGCGAGTGTGTTTGCCAACGGCGCAACGTTGAGGGTGGATGGGGGAGCGTTGCAGAAGCTTCCTGCTTCGGATTGAGCGGCGTATACACAGACCAGAAACAGTGTTTTAATCCCAACTCGTCGATCAACTGCCACGTACAGTGTTCCGTGTTTGCTCTCCCGAACCATCGCATGACACTGTAGTCCTTCCACTCACCCGCAGATCACCTCCCGCATCAGACAGTGATCCCCGCCCCAGCCGTCTTCTTCACCACCTTCCCCTGCTGTTGCTGTATCACGCCCAACCCTCCCGCCGCTTCCGCACCACCCTCGAGCTCCCTCCGCTCGGCCGCTGCGCTCCACAGCGTGCGTCTGGGCATCTTGCCGGTCGGGGGAACCTTGTACCTCTGTTTCTCCTGTTCTTGGTCCGGCAGCGTGTTGAGCGTTATGAGTGGGTCGGGGTCTTGCTCCGCCGGAGCGTCGGCTTGGTTCGCGTGCGCTTCGTGCTTCACTCGGACACGGTGTTCTCGGAGCTTTTCGGCGTACCAGCCTTGAAGTAGGCCGATCTGGTTGCCTATTGCCGCGCTGACCAGCTGGACCGGAGGGGGAGGAGGAGGATACGCCAGGGCGTCTTCCTTGATCGTCCCGACTTTGGATGCTGTGTTTCTTGCGCCTTTACCGTAGAACAACCTCGTCGGTACCGTTAGTCCGCTCACGCCTTCGATACCCAACTCTTTAAACCCAAAGTAATCGTCCCCCAACTCCTCGGCAAACCCACCCGCCACCAGGGCCTCGCCATCATCGGCCAGCAGCGCCTCATCTTCAATCACGCCGCGCTCGGTCGACAGGTTAAACTGCTCCCGGTAGCTGCTGCGCAATTTCCGCAGCAGATCGGACATCTTGCTACCGTACCGTTCGACGTCGTTGCGGATGTAATTTTCCAGCAGACGTACGTCGGAGCCTCCGCACTCCTGGAGCGTGTGGAGGATCATCTCCTCGGATGAGAGGGTGGAGGCGTAGCGGTCCGAGTAGATGCGTAGCATTCGACCCATGTTGCCGAGAAATTCGCCCAATGCGTCGGTGAGCACGTCGACCGCCGACCGGTGTCCGCCCTCGAAGCCCCGGTGTGCGAGGGCGAGGCGCACGTTGTAGGCGGCATGTTCTCGCGCCGATGCGGCCGAGATTTTGGCGAGTGGATTGCGCATTGTCGTCGTCGCTTCTCCTGTTGAACTGGTCCCATTCGGCTGCTGCGCCTGCTCTTCCACGTCAGAAGGATAATCCGACTCCTCATCCGACGACATCGACGTCAGGTACGCCGGTATGGGCGCCTCGTTCTCGACAAAGTGCGCCAGAGACAGAAACTTGTTATGCGTCGCCTGAATCTTTTGCAGCGTGCGGATGTTACGTGCCACCTTCCCCTGAAGCCCCTTTCTCCGTGTTGCAGGCACCAGATGGAACGGCATCTTGCGCTTCTTCCCTCTCGTCGCCTCCATCGCCGGGGGAGACGAGGGCACCAGCGTCGACGAGGGCAACGCCGGCAACGCTCCACACATGAGCGGCTGCGACGCTGTGACGGTGAACCAGTCTGCCGAGGCGTCCAGCCGCGAGAGGCTGCCGAGGTCGGCGGGTTGTGTGGGCGCAGCAGGAGTCGATGCTGCCTGCGACTGCGAGCGCGAGACCGGTGCAGACTGGGGTTGGGGTTCCGGCGTTACGGCTTCTTTCGCCTTGTCTCGTAGTAGCGGTGTAAAAATCGAGCCTAGCACCGCACTCAACGGGTCGTCATCGGCATCCCGCTTGATCCGATCCATCGCCTCCACCGGCGCCCTCAACATCGGTCTCGAACTAGGCCCGGCTGCCCCGCTCTCGAGCAGATGCAGACCTGCATCGATGCGGTGGAAATCCATCATGCTTTGCCGTGTTCTAACAAACGCTTCCTGATCTTCAAACTTGGTTTCCTCCCTCTTCCTCGTCCGTTTCCGCGCAGCATCTTCCTTTGCTCCTTCCACCGCTGTCGCCGTTGGTCCAGTGCCACCATCACCCACCTTGCCCTCCGCCTCCCCCACCTCTACCGCCGCCACCGGCGCATTCCCCCACTGCACCAAGGCATCCTTGACATCGCTCTTATCACTGATAAACTCCAACAAGTGATCCGCCTTCTTGCGCATAAACTGCACGTTCCTACGCAACGGATGCGACGGATCCGAATTGTACACCAGGCAGTTGTCCCAGATGAGATTCAAGTCATGGGCAAACTGCTTTTTGGTCTTGTACTGGCCCGATTTCACCTTTTTCTGCATGGTGCCCAGATCCATGGGATGCTTGATCACGTCGTAGTAATCCGGGGCATCGCGCTTGCTCACCTTGGAGAGGAAGGCGGTGGAGTGCTCGGTGTAGTTTTTGAGTTCGGTGATGATTCGATCGATGGATTCGAGAAACTCTTCGCGTTCGTCGCGTCCCTTGCAGACTTCGGTGAGGAGCTGGCGCAGTTCGACATCGCCTAGCTTGACCGAGGCGCGTTTGGCCTCTATCGCTTGTAGTAGGTACTGGTGGGATAGGAAAAAGAGACAAGCAGAGATTTGAGTCCAAGTGAGTAGGGCGTTCTCTTTGACTAAACCGGGCAGGCCAGCATGGGGGCAACGGAACTAACCTTCATTGCGGTGTATATCGATGAGCTGCTTTGTAGCTCCGTAATGTGAACCGGTCCATGTGTTTGTGTTAAAGGTGACCGGAAGGGTATACAATCCTTCTGAGGGTCTGCCGAGCACCAATGGGGAACGCTGCTGCAGCTCGAGGTTGGCTCAGCCGCTTTTCAGGCGTGTGCGATGAACGATGAATGGTGCGACTGCTAATCGATAGCGGAAATGTAGCGACGTTGTGCCGTTCGTCGATGCAGCGGATGGGCAATATTTGATCCGAGATATCGCTCCGATATGCACAGCACCTTCTCTCCGACCGTAGCAAGTACACTCTAGGCCGAAACTTGTATCACTCTTTCTGTCTGATAACAAGGATCCAACCGACGCGTCCAAATCCGTATGTCCACGCTAATACCCGGCAGGGTGTGGCGGGAGGAAAAGGATGCCGGTGTGGGCTCGGAACGGGATGCTTTCCACCTTGCCTGGCGCCGGTTATCGTATGCTGTTCCTGACGGCAAAAGGTGTGCTGTGCCTCCAGGTGAAACGCGTGTAGCTTGTCGATACAAGGTCAGTCGAGACCCGGATGATGTTGGAGAATGCCAATGGTGATGGTGGAAATAAACCAAAAAAGCCGGAAACCCAACGACGCGGGGTGAAATCCTCGCATTTGGCGTCGGTCTTCCAAATCCCGATTCCCGCGAAACTCGCTCAAATCACTGAAATTCGCGCTGTCGTACATGACCTCTCACCGCCAGCTCATACCACTTCCAAACAGGTCAAAGACTATATATACTTTGACAACATTGGTGTGATCGGGTTGCCCTATAGATCAAAGGCAGCACAGCCGGTCGCCATTCGCTGAGCCGACAGATCACGCCTCTTGAGACGAGCCACCCTGCCCATTCAATTGGGCCGCTTGCTGCGCCTGTTCCTCTTGCACCCTTCGCCTCGTCGCCTGCTGCTCTTCCAGCTCTTGCAACAGCTTTTCCGGATCATCCACGCCAAATCCATGTCCAAACGTATGCCGAAACATGTTGTGCGGATCCACTCTCTGCTTGATCTGCAACAGCCGTCTGAAGTTGTTCAAGCCGTAGGCACCGATAACGCGATCCATGCGTTCCGATCTGCCCAAAAAGCACGGATACGGTCCGCCCACGCTGACCTTGTCCACCACCTCGTTGAGCCAGCGTTCAACACTTTCGATGCACGTCCGATCCTCCGCTTTGCCGCTCCACTGCTGCAGAGATCCGACGGTGAACTTGGCCGCACGCGCTTCAGGGCAGATACACGTCTCGTCCTCCGGGCTATCCTCCACCGCTCCCCCCATCAGCTCGAACAGCCATACGGCTCGACTGCCCAGACCTTGGAAGTTGCGCACGCTCTTGGCAATCACATCGTCTGTCAAGGTCGAAATTAGATCGCCGCGTACCATCCATCGTCGTCCCGTACCGCCTTTGAGCACTTTGGCCACTCCATCCTGCTGAGACAGGAAGCTGCGCTCTTCGACGTCTTTGAGCAACAGCCGTTCGCCAGTCCAGCTGCTGATGGCTTGTACTAGCGCCTCGCCGTCCGATTTGGAACCGAGATAGCAGACCTGGATCACAATCACATGAGACGTCTTGCTCGGCCCCGCAGTGAGGATGAGGTTGGTGTAGAAGTTACGCGGCAGCCCGGCTTTGAGGCAGTCACGCCAGTGTCGGATGAGCGAACTGGCAGTAGCAGGGTTGAGCGGGTAGATCAGATTGCCCGAGTACACCGATGGCACGGGGTACGCCTTGGCCGTGAGCCGGGTGACGATGCCAAAGCAGGGTGCTGCACCTCGAACCGCCCACCACAGATCGCGCTCCTGCTGCGATTTGGTCTTTGAGTCCTCATTGAGCGTGACAATGGTGCCATCGGCCAACACCATCTCCACCTCGACAATATTGTCCAGCGAGAGGCCGTACGCTCTGGTAAGATATCCGAACCCACCCGTGGTCATGGCTGTAGAACCAACAGGATACGCCGACACGGGCACGTGGTAAGGAACGCCATTGACAATCAGCGGCGGAAAGACACCGGACTCGTCGATCTGCCTCTCTTTGCCTTTGCTCTTGTCACCCATTGCAGCGAGGAAGTTGCCCTCGCGTCCCGCCCGATCCGTGAAGGCATCCAGCCCTCGGATGCCCACGCCGGGCCCAAAAGAGGCGAGCGCATAGCGGTCCTCATACATGCCAGGCGGCAGGATGGCCGAGGCGATGTGATGGTTGCTTTCGGGGCGCGCGTCAAAGTTGTACGGAACGGCAGAGTCTGGGACCTGCGGAGTCGGGGAGGGCGAACCATACTTGTGCAAAGGCGAAGGGATGAAGCGCGGCAGAGTTGAGCTTGGGTTGTTGTTGCTGTCCTGATTGACCGCCCACGTTGCTGCTGGCCAGGCATCCTGCAGATCGCTCAGTGTCGAAGCGCCAAAGTAGCCAGATCCACTGGCACGGCCGGTGTCGAGCTCATTCGACGACGCTTCTCCCGATGAGGAGCGGACACTGCGTGAGCCGGATCGAGCCGCCGCACCTTCGGGGCTAGCTGCAAACGCTTCGGCGTCCCACGGCAGCGAGCCAGGAGCAGCCGAGATACTGGAGACGCCTGCATCGGCGCCGTCGCTGCGCCAAACAAAGCCGCCTTGAGGAAGCTTGATCTTTTCACCTAGTGTGCCAGATGGCGGACGGTGGTGTCGATGCCATCGTTGATGCTCTGCGCTCGCACTGGTATCCCAATCGTCGGGCGTCCTGCTATCTGACATGTCGCGACGATGGCGACCCAAATCGGACGCAGAACCTGATCCTGAACGAGAACCAGGCCGCGATGCGTAATGGCGGTGCGAGGACGACTGTTCTCGCCTAGGTAGAGCGATGGTAGATGGACGTTTGAACGAGACCGTCTCATCGGCTACATGATCGGTGGTGACACCTCCTATGGCATCACTGTCGGTTGCTTTAGCATCGGCATGCTCACCACCGGCACTGGAGGATTTGCCCGACGACTGCTTGGATGCAGAGGTGAAGCTGGAGGCAAGGTGGGACGAACTGCCACCGCCGTTGGAGCCTGAATTGCTGCCACTGGGAGAATCGGAAGCATTGCCGGGCAAGTCGAGTTGGCGATCGACCCAAGACTTGGAAGGATTGGGAGTGGTGCGCTTGATTGAGCCGTCAGCGGAATGCGAAGTAGGGAAGAGTGGCGCTGCGTCAGAGGGTTCGGAAGCGTTGAGGAAATCGCTTCTGGAAGCAGCGACGCTGCGAGTCGGACCGTTGAGGCTGTTGGGGTGCTCTCGGCTTGATGATGTGGGACGACCTGCTGGGCTGTTGTTGCTTTGAGCACCTCGATGCTGCTGTTCGCCATGGGTAGAGCTTGCATAGGAGCTTTCGCTGTCTGCATCTGCACCGCTCTCGTGACTTGTCGCTTGCTGCATGATGTGAGACTTGTTATCTGCGTTTGCGTCTGCGGCTGCTGCAAGGGAGTTGATCTTGCGCCTTGCTGCGGATCCGGTGGCTGGAGTGGCGGCGGAGGCGTCGAATGAGGTGGCAAAGGCTGGGTCCGAATCGCGGGCTTTGCGCTTGAGAGCGTTTTTGACGGCATCTTGCGGATCAATGTCTTGGGAAGACTCGCACTTGAACATGTGGTTCTTGGTGACGTGATGCTGGAGGGGAATGGCGGAAGGATTATTGATGTGGCGTATGGTAAGTTGATCTGCTGCACTTGCCGATCGGCTTTGAAGCGTGATCGAGTTTGGATGTGTGTGAGCCGAGGCGGTGGATGCAAGTGGTGGAGGACCAAAAGTTGGTGTTGGCTGAGAGGACGACGAGGGATGGGAGGATGACTGGGAGCTTTGGGAAGCGGTGGCACACATGCCAGTGGGATGGTAGGATGTGGCCAGCGCAATGGCAGGCACAGTCAAAGGAGACGAGTCGGGAGGTATCGATGCGGCTGCATGCACGGTGGATGCTGTTTTGGGCACAACGAGCTTGATGTGATCCATGATACAAGTGTCGATGACGACTTGACCCTGGATGGCCCATCCTGCAGTAGCAAAGCCACCGGACTTGATGGAAGGTGACAAGGCATGAGCGGCGCAGAATTTGACCATGGTGGAGATGTCGGAAGCATCGACGGGCAACGCGACCATCCAAGCGCCGAGGGGAGCGGCATCGTTGAAGATGGTGATGCTCTTTGCAAAGAGGCGTTCGCCGCGGATAGCGAGCTGACCACGAAAGACGGGGGCGAGCTGAGATCGGAACGACTGGAAACTTGCCAACTTTTCGCTGAGCTCTTGCTTTGTGAGAGGAGTGGACTCGGGAATGTCGTAGGGTGGGATGCGGGTTGACATGGTGAATGCGCTGGGCAGTGTTGAGCGAACAAAGTCCTGCGTGTGCAGAATGGTGCAGCAGGACCAAAGATGTGGGAGAAAGGAAGGCCTGCGGGCCTTGATATGGATTACGCGCAAGCCTGGGGCTGTTGGATTGAGATGATCAACGACGTGCAGGAGCCGGCTGGATTGCAGGCAACAAAGTTTGGGCGAGATGGGGCTCAATGATCGAGTCAAGGTGTCAATGCTGGCGATGCTGGCGATGCTGGCGATGCTGGCGATGCTGGCGATGCTGGCGATGCAAGCGCGCAAGTTGATTTTCAGCAAGCAACGAGTGTGCTGCTGTGGTGGGAAACGAAGGCCGAAAACGACGACGACAAGAATCGAAGCGACTGAATGCGCTGTATGCGCTGTATGCGCTTGGCTTAGAGTCAAGTTGGAGGTGCAAGAGCACTCGATGCTTGGCTTTCTCAGCCAAACGCTGGCTGGCTTGATTCAACATGAAATTTCTTCATCAAAGGCAGACAGGCTGCAATCGGGAGAGAGCCGACGCTGCAACAGAGTAAGAGACCCAACCCATCGGGCGTTTCCGACGCCGTGTTTCGTAATCGCACATGCCTCTTCTTCCGCCAAACACCGGCTCATCCGCGCGGGGCTCATGGTCTAACTCGGGGTCTAACATCCTAAACGTCTCGTAACAAAATCCACAGCTCGTCGATGTGAGAGAGACGTGGAAGTGCGGTGTCCGCTTTGTCTGCTGCTGCTGCTGCTGCTGCTGCTGCTGCTGCTGCTCATTTGCCAGCCAGCGAAAGCGGTTTCTTCTCACCAATTCAAAAAGTTGACGCACCGACCTCCTTTTTCTCCATCATCAAGCGCATCTTTGTCACCATCACCCTCCCTCCTCCTCATCCTCGTTTCTCATCGCATCAAGCATCCGACACCACAAGCCACGCCTCCCTCGTGAAGCACACTCTTTTTACGTCTCGGCCACCGGCTGGTCATTTCGCTCCTCCTTTACGACCACACACACACACACACACACACACACACGACAGCGGGTCTCACCATGTCGTCCTCACACCCCTCACCACCGCCATCACTCTGGCGCTCAGTCTCGTGCTTCACCCTCTTGCTGTCCACCATCGTCACGCTGCTATCCCTCTCCACCGCCGTCGGCGCCTCGTCCAAAAACATCCAGATGCGCGAAATGGACTCGGACGCCATCGTCCCTCTTCGATCCCACAGCATCTATGCGCCTTACGTCGATTCCAACCTGCAAAACAAGTTTTGGGATTTCGGCGCAGACGCCATCGTCGATACCAACCGATACATCCGTCTGACCCAGGATCGAACCTCGCAGATGGGTTGGTTGTGGTCCCGTCTCCCGCTCACCGCCGACAATTTTGAGATCGTCTTTGAGTTCAGCATCGCCGGTCATGCCAGTCACGTTGCAGGCGACGGCATGGCGGTCTGGTTGACCACCGATCGAGCCAAACCCGGCCCCGTGTTTGGTTCGGTCAACTATTTCACCGGCATGGGCTTGTTTTTCGATACCTATCCCAACAGTCGGCATCCCTATTCGTTCCCCCGCATCTCGCTCATGAGTGGAAACGGCGTCGAAGCCTACGAAAACGACAAGGACGGCGCAAGACAGGAAGTCGCAGGTTGCTCGATCGACTATCGGAATTCCAAGATCGCTACAAAGGGCAAACTGATCCACGTCAAAGACGTCTACACCGAGTTGCAGATCCACCATTCCGAATGGGATCACTGGGAATCGTGCTTCAAGCTCGACAACCTCACTCTACCGCTCAACCCTTACCTCGGCTTCTCGGCGCTCACAGGCGACGTATCGGACAACCACGACATTGTCTCCATCACCACCTCCAACATTGTCTACCGCAACCGCACCCCCCAACAGCTGCGCCAGGAGCGCATCAAGCACTTCCCCGAGAAATTTGGCCAGAAACCCAAAAAGAACAAAGGCTGGTCGTTTGGCGGCAACACAAAGGGATGGAGTAGCGATGTGAGTCAGAGTAGCGCCGGTAGCGGTGGTGGTGGAGCAGGAGGGTTTGTCGGCTTCTTGAAGGGTGTCGTCGGATTTGTGTTTTGGTTGGTCAAGTGGGCGTTGATTCTGGCTGCGGTAGGGGCGTTGGTCATGTTGGGCTTGCAGTATCACAAGCGGCAGAATATGAAGAGGTTCTGAAAACGCGATGCTAAGCGCCTATCATTTCAATCAAAACAAAGAGTTTACTTTGCAGCATTGCGATTGAGACTGTGAAACTGAGTGTCCGGGGGTGGTTCACACCGTGTACGCCTGCAACTGCTGCACAAGCAACCGCTTCAACGTATCCAGATCCACTGCCAACCGCTTTCTCGTCACCCTCGACCCTTGAGCTCCCTCGGCAAATTGCACACTCAACAAACTCGGTTGGCGGAACGATAGCGTACACACCAGCTGGCCTCTTCGCGACTCTGTCGATCTTGCCGCGTAGACTCTGGCGAAGCCGTGCAGTGGGTCTGTCGACGCGTGGGCGGCGGGTACGGCGTCGACGGTGGAGCTGAGCATCCGGGTCAGGTCATGTATCTTTTCCCATGCCTTGCCCTGGGTGGTGAGAGGTACGAGTTGTACCGACACTTTGAGAGCTTTGGCTGCAAATGTGTGCTGCAGATCGCCGAGTAGCGAGCCAAGCCGATGGACGAACGACCAGTAGTGCAAGCCGACAAGGACCGGTCCGATCGAGTCGAGTTTCGACAGCGCTACGGCGGTCGATTGACCACCTGCCGCAATCCCGCCGGCCTTGTGCATGTCCGTGTTGCTCGACTTTTTGGACGCCGCCAGCGACGCCGCCTTGATCGCTGCTGCTCGAGCGTTGGCATCGTCGCGTCGGGCTAGGTTGGTAGCCGAGACGAAAGCCTGGTACTTGCGCAGCGGTCCCATGCGTAGAAAGGCAAGCACGAGCGCTGCGTGCGGTGCATACTGCATCGGCCTATCTGTGTTGCCAGAGGAGAAGGAGGCGGCGGTGGTGGTGGAGACTAGTTCAACGACCAAGTCGAGGCGCTTTGTGAGTACGATCCGCACCGAGTTGGGCGTCAACCTGACCCCAAAACTAGGAGGCAAGCGACGAGCCTGCGCCACAACATCGCCAAACACCAGCTCGTCCGTCGCTTCGCTCGAGGCCTGTTGAAGCTCCTGGTCCACAATCTGGCCGACGACCACTGCACCGGCATCACCGTCCTCTCCTTGCGCGGGACCAGGGTCGCTGGACCACTCAACCCTCTCCCCTTTCTCCTGCTGCCCGCTCGCAGGCCACAAAACAAACCTCACCCTCAACCGCCGATACATCCGATCCGGAAACACAATCTTCTTCCTCACCTCTTCCACCGTACTCCCACCAACAGGACCGTCCGCCCAGTACGCCAGACTCCTCCGCCTCAACTCTACCGGCGCCTCGGGCAGCCCAAACCCAATCCACGCATCCCGAGCACCTTCCTCTTTCACTTTGCCATCCGACGTGACGATGGGCGTTCCAAACCCTTGCAGCCCGGCCGGCTTTTTCTCATCCTTCTTCTTCTCCTCTTCGCCATCCGCGTCCTCGTTACTCGCTCCGAACCGCTCGACGTCCAACAGCGGTCGTCCGGGCGTCAACCCCCATCCGCGTGCATGCAGGCCAATCAACGCTCTCCACCGTTCCCGATTGGGCGCATGACTCGCCCTCAACTCGGCCGCTGCACTCGACAGCAACTCGGCCGCATCCGAGATGGCTTTCCGCTTGGTCTCGACGACAATCTTGAGCTGGTGCAGCTGCGATTCTTTGAACGAGGCTGCGGATTCGATCTCACGCTGCGCCTGTTTGAGTCCGTATGCGGCGCTGGTGTGGTCGGGGAAGTCGTCGTCCGAGACGTTGGAGGTGGTGTCGGAGGTGGAGGTGTGTCGGACTGCAGAAGACGAGTTGAGCGAGGTGCGGGAGAGCGAGATGGCGAGCGGGTCGAGGATGAACTCTTCTTCTCGGTTGGCGGCATTGAGGTGGGAAAAGATCCCCAGCGGTGCTTTGGAGGGAGCAGAGGCGGTATTGGACGAGCGGGCGGATTGACCGCCTACGCTGGGTGCCGGCGAACCCACTCTCCCCGCTGCCACCGTCGAAGTCTGTGTAGCCGATCGATGCTGCTTGATCAGCATACCGAGCAGTTGGTGTGCATGGATCGAGTTGAAATGCGCTACGTCGAGATTGCCCAGCACCTTGTTGCGCAGCTCGATAAACTCGCTCTCGACTATTGTGCCACCCACCTTCTCCCCATCCCTCCTCAGCAACCCTTCCACCTCACCACCTCCATCCTCTTTCTTCTTTGCCCCTCCATCCTCCTCTTCCTCCTCTGCCTCATCCTCGCTGCTTTCCGCAGCCTCCTCTCGATTCCGCTTCAGCTGCGAGCTGCGAAACTCCCGAAAATCGCCCCTCTCCGCCCAGAGTCGCCGAACATCTTGGCCCAGTTGCACCGACGCCGGTTGTCGCGTCGCAAAGACGTTGGTGCCGTCGGCGGTGATGTCTTGCAACTTGCGTTCGCGTTCGAACAGGTCGATGATCGAGCTGGATGTGCAAGACTCAGGGTCGGTGTAGATGTGGACGGGTTCGATGGAGAGCGACACCTCCTTGGGCAGGCGGGAAGGGCCTGCGGTCGGAGAGGTGGACATGGTGGTATGCAAGCGGGCGAGGGCAGATTTCTAGAGGTGTTGCATCGTCGTGTGAGGGCGGCGGGATGCGAACGAGGTCGGATGGAATCCTGTCTATGTGGGTCGATGAAAGGGGGGGGGGGTGTTGGCTGCGAATGAGGCGCAGGCAGAAGCCAATGTGGTGGTCAAGAACCAAGAAGTTGAAGCGATGATTTCGTTCGACGTTTCTTCTCGACAAAACGCGACATATTTGAATTTATATCATTAAAATACGGTAAAAATGCAGCTGCTCACCATCGGAACAACGACACTCCCACCATCTCAACGAACCTCGGCTCAAATCACTCCTTCACTCGCACTCTTATTCGGTTTCAAACTGGTTCTATGTTGTGACTTTGTCTACATCTCTATCATGCCCATTCGCCAACCATAGCATTAGGCACCTCCCTCACCTCCTCGTCACTAACCCTCCTCTCCCACGCCCTCCTCACCTCATGCGCTCCGAAACTCAGCCCCGCGATGGCCACCAACAAGACCAGATCGCTCACCGCCAGCCCCGTCGTCTGAAATACCCCCTGCAACGGCGGCAGATAAATCATCCCCAATTGAGCCAGTAGCGAAGCACTGACCGTCAACCCTAACATCCTGTTCGCCGTCAGTGGCGTATGCAGCCCCCTGTTCTGCACCGCCGAGACCAGATCCAAGAACACAAAGCATGTAAAAGTCATGGTCGAATCCCTCTGATCTGCTACCTTCTCCAGCGCGCCTTCCGTGTCGACCGGTACCAGCTCGTGGATGTACACGTACAGCGTGCCCAACACCACCATGAGCGCGCTGAACGCAATACGGTAGAATAGGCGCCGATTCAATACGGGCGCATTCTTGGCCCGCGGCGGTCGCGACATGACGCTCTTCCGGTCTACCGGATCGACTCCCAGACTTTGACTCGGCGGACCATCCATGAGGATATTGATAAAGAGGATCTGCACCGCGTTGAGCGGCAGTTTGAGTCGAAAAGCCGTACTGAGCGTAATCAGTGTCAAGGCAGCAACAGCGGTCGACAGCTGGAAGGAGAGGAAATTTTGAATGTTGTAAAAGATACCTTTGCCTTCTTCCACAGCGGCTAGGATGGTGGCAAAGTTGTCGTCGACGAGGATGACGTCGGCAGCTTCTTTGGCTACATCCGTACCGCCCTTACCCATGCTGATGCCGATATCGGCCATCTTGAGTCCAGGTGCATCGTTGACGCCGTCGCCCGTCATGGCAACTACTGCACCTGCAGACTGAAACGCCGAGATGATCGACATCTTGTGCCTCGGCGTAGTGCGTGCGAACACCGAGATGGAAGGAATGCGTTCTTGCAATTGGCGTTCGGTGAGCGCGTCGATCTGGCGTCCAGTGAGGACCTCGGACGTCGATGCAGATGGCGACAGAGGTAGGATTCCAAGCTGTCTCGCCATGGCCACCGCAGTGACCTCCGAGTCGCCGGTGATCATGATGACTTGCACACCGCCGCGTGCGAGCAATGCAATGGCTTCTTTGACTCCTGGCCGGGGTGGATCCTGCATGGCTTGCAGTCCCGAAAACGTCAAAGTGCGCTGATCCAGACTGCCAATGGGTCCCGAAGCGAATCCGACCACACGCAGGCCTTGACTTGACAGTTTCTCCGCTGCTTGCGTGATCTTGTTTCTCCATCCTGCATCTATTCTGACCGGCGATCCATCTGCACCCAACACCGAGCTGCTCTTTGCAAGCACCACCTCAAGTGCTCCTTTGACATAGACGGTCTCGGCCGCACCAGCTCCTGCTGTACTGAGCACACCCGTCACCGCCATGAACTTGCTCTCGGAGTCAAAGGCGACCTCTGCACTTCTCTTGAAGTACGGCCTTTGATCCTCGAGCCCAAACACCCTCAAGACATTGACCAAAGCCACATCGGTCGCCTGTCCCACGTTGGTGCCCAGCTCGTTGCGATGCGAGTTGTTGCAAACATGGCCCGTGAGCAGCACCCTCGACAGCGCCTGGGTATGCTTGTGCGACATGTGCTGTGCTACGTCGATGATGCCATCCTCGGCAGTCCAGCATTTGGTCACGGTCATCTCGTTGGTGGTCAGTGTGCCCGTCTTGTCGGAACACACAACCGAGACAGAACCCAGCGTCTCGACGGAAGGCAGCTTCTTGACAATAGCTTTACGGTGTGACATGCGCAAGACGCCGAGCGCCAGCGTGACAGTGACAACAATCGGCAGGCCCTCTGGAATCGCAGCGACAGCAAGCGAGACGCCAATAGTAAACATTTCGAGCCACGGTCGTTGTTGCCAGACGCCCATGAGACAGATGACGGCGATGACGGCAAAGCTGATCATGCTGAGCTTTTTTGCGAGCTCGTCCATGCTGAGTTGGAGCGGTGTACGCTTCTCCACCACTTCATCGACCATGCTGAAGATCATTCCAAACTCGGTGGTAGCACCGGTACCGACGACGATGCCTTTGCCGTGGCCAGATTTGACGAGCGTGCCCATGAACGCGATATTCTCCCGCTCGTTGATCGAAGTGGTAGCTGGCATGTCTCCATTCTGGCCGTCGGTGGTACGGGCTTGGATGCCGTTTGCTGTGCCATTCGCATCACCGCTTGCTGCTGAGCTTGCTGCCGCTGCTGGCCGCGGTACGACCTGGGCATGCTTTCTCCTGGGCTTGATTTCTCCGGTCAACGTGCTCTCGTCCAATTCGAGCGAAACGCATTCGCAAATCCTAACATCTGCTGGAATCCTATCTCCCGTGCTGAAGGTGACGACGTCGCCAGGCACCAATTCGTTGGCCAGCACGCTCGAAGTGACTCCATCGCGGATGAGATGGCAGTAATGCGGGACGAGCTTGTTGAGCGCCTCGAGCGACTTTTCCGACTTTTGCTCCTGGTAGAAAGCGACACTGATGACGATGACGATGGCGATGGTGATACTGACGGCGTCATCGATCTGACCGATGAGCAAGCTGACGGCTGCACTGCCGAGAAGGAGCAGGATGAGCGGCTCGTGAAACTGAGCGAGAAACTTCTTCCACGGTTCGTCGCCCGCACGCACGGCAAACTCGTTGTACCCTCCAGCCTCTCTCCTTGCTTGGTGAACCAGGAGCGGCGAGAGACCGGATTCGAGCGAAGGACAATGCAAGCTCTCGAGACACTGTGCGACGGAAAGATGCGTATATAGCGCTGAAGCGGATACACTCGGCGACGGTGACGAAGACAAAGCATGCTGAAACTCGACCGAGGTCAGCTGGCGCAAAGATGCATCGGAAAAGTTGGGCTTGTGCTGCGGTGCACGAGGCGGTGATGCGAAGGGTGGGTACGCATTGGGGTGTGGAGCTGCACCGTTGGCATACGGATCGTCAGGGTTGTTGGCCTTGCGAAGAGTGGTGCTGAAAGCGAACTGATCGGATGGCGGCAGTTGCGAGGTGGGCGGCGGTATTGGAGCTGTATTCGGATCGTAGTCGGCGTTGGGCACAGCGCGGTACCGGTTGGCGGCAGCCATGATGAGGGTTGTGCGAGGGATGGCACTGGTTCGCTATGAGATTGGGCTGATATGAGTGATGTGCTTGTACATGGTCTGTTGCGAGTCGCTGGTCGTTTGGCACAGTGTAGGATGAGGTGGAGTAACAAAGGAAAGAAGAAAGATGATCACCGTCAAGCTTGTCTTCAAAGGTAAACAGCAGCAGCAGCAAAGCAGCAAGCAAAGCAAAGCAAAGCAAAGCAAAGCAAAGCAAAGCAGCAGCAAAGCAAAGCAAAGCAACGAGTCCGTGCTCCGAACACGCCAAATATGCACACGTCGCAACCAACACGGGGCACGCGCCGAAACAGCAAAGCAGCACGGCAGCCAAAGCACATTGTGACACGCCTTAGTGCAACTTGAGGCCCATGTGATTATAGCCTTGTTGCTTGGTTTGTGGTCCGCACGTGGCTCCCCACCCTCGCACACATCCGCATTCTGACGACGCCCTCGCAGTCTTAGGCTCAAAGTGCGGGCGTCAGCACAAACCAAAGTATCAAATGCAAGTCTTGGCTTTGTGTGTCAAGAGAGCAAAATGGGCTAAAAGTACATTGCGGAAAAATTTCCAAGTCGCAGGAAAGGAAAAAGGTGCGCTGAAAATGGCGACCAGAGTAACAAAACGACAGGTCGTACCAGGGCGATACGTTGGAAAGAGGGAGTGACACGGATGCGATGGTCTCGGAGCAAGACACAGCATGTAGAGCAAATGGGTGAGCATAGCTGACCAGCGGTTGGAGATCCGGTTCTGTGTGCTAGCTAGACTGATCCACTCGGGTAAAAGTGCATGGTCATGCTTGATGTTCAGCCAACAGGATGCTGCTGCAACATTCAACGCATGAGCAAATACACATTGGTCCCGATGGTAATGTTGCTCATATGTCTAAAGTTGCCCGTCAACGCCATCATCAGTCCACCGAACGAACCGTAGACCGTCACCTCGTCGTGCGTCTTTTCGTCGTACCTGTAGATCTTTCCGTACATCACATAGTCGAAGTCATCCGCGATCCCACCGTTTCCAGGCTGATCGAGTCTCCAAGCATCGCGTTCTGCCGCCTGTGCTGCTGCATCTTGCGTCTCTCCGTCTACATCGTCGGGTTTGGCCACGGCGGATTCCTTCTTCAGCGTCGAAGCGAGCTGGAATGTGAGTTGTTGCCCTTCTGTGACCGGCCATACATCGGTTGCAATGTCGATGGAGAGAGTCATTTCGAGTGATGGTGACGAGGCGATGATACGTGAGACTGTAGCCATGTGGACACAGGAAGGAGGGGGGGGGGTGGAAAAAGTTCAGCCAACCAACGTCCAACCATATGCATACAGCAACGGCCCGATATTGATGCACTCAAGGATAGCATCGCTCTGGATAGGCCTGAGCTTGCGACTCACCTCGGTCGAACTTTTTGCCATCTGGGTCGATCTGAGTGACGACAAACTGCGTGTCAAAGAGGTTGGTAGGATCCATCTTGTTGTGAGGCTACTCGGCCAGTTGCGTCGCTTTCTCGAGCTTTATCGTTGTGCTAAGAGTTGGATGTGACCGTATGCGAGAGTGTGAGTGTAGCGGGGATGGTGGCAATCAATGAAAATGATGATGATGGCAATGGAGAAAACTTGAGGCTCAAGATGATGGATCGTCTCGATTTCTTCTTGTGCGAGATTTTTGTTCTCTTTTCTCGGAATTCGCTTTTGCAACAAAGATCGGGCATAGCCATCGAATCGGGGCGTTGGCAAGCAGAATCCGAGAGGACCCTGAACCACAACCAAACCAAACTCGGCTGTGGATCGGCAATTGCGGCAGCAGCATTCCTCTCCTCCACCTTTGGCCCAACCGCGGTCGGACTTGCAATCCTTTCGACCCTTCTGACCGTCATCATCATCATCATCATCATCATCATCAGCCGCAACGTCAACAGCATCATCAGTACCAGCGGCATCCTTTTCAGAGCAACCACTGCCATCACCGCCATCTCTCTATACAATGGCACAACCAGGCCCGTCACTAGCCAACCTCTCCCAAACCCCTTCCTCCACCTCTGGCGGCGACCCGGCATGGTACGACTCGATGCTCACCCACCTCTCATGCCAACCCACCTGGCCCTCGGACAAGGAGAACGCCATCCTCGAGCCGTACACCTACCTCGATGCGAATCCGGGCAAAGAGGTACGCACCAAACTCATCGAAGCGTTCAACGTCTGGCTGCAGGTGCCGACGCGCAAGCTCGATGCCATCTGCAACGTCGTCCGCATGCTTCACACTGCCTCTCTACTCATGGATGACGTGGAGGACAATTCAGACCTACGTCGAGGTATCCCCGTAGCACACAAGATCTACGGTGTTCCTCAGACCATCAACACCGCCAACTACGTCTACTTTCTCGTGTTTAGTCAGATCTTTTCCATGAACCAGGATTCCAGCAGCAGTGGAGAGTCGCCACCGCTCTCGCCCAATACAGCAGCCTCGAGCACGATGCGCACAGCGACAGTGGAGAGGTTGGTCGTGGACGAGCTGATCAACCTGCATCGTGGACAGGGGATGGATCTGCTGTGGCGGGACAGTCTCATCTGTCCGACCGAGGAGGAATACGTCGAAATGGTCAACAACAAGACAGGAGGACTGTTTCGGATTGCGGTCAAGCTGATGCTCTCCCAGTCTCCCACTGCACGGTCGGCGAGTTTTCCGGACCTGATCCCCGTGGTCAATCTGATCGGATTGCTCTTCCAGATCCTCGACGACTTTATGAATCTGCAGAGCAGCAAGTATGCCGAAAACAAGGGCTTCGCAGAGGATCTCACCGAGGGCAAGTTTAGTTTCCCCATCATCCACTCGATTCGGGCGAGCGTCGCACACCAGGGTGGACACGTGTCGTTCTCCACAGCAGGTACAGGCGAGGGGATCAACGCTCCCAATCCGACCGTGGTGCCCGTCGCACCCACCGCGGCCAAGGGTGCCAATCGACAGATGCTCAACGTGCTCAAACAACGACCGACCGATTTGGCCACCAAACAGTACGCCGTAGCCTACATGCGCAACGTCACCCGATCTTTCGACTATACCATCGACGTGCTCAAACGCCTCGATGCCCAAGCAAATGCCGAAATCGAGCGCCTCGAAGCGTCGGTCGGCATACCTAACCCACGACTCAAGACGATCTTGGAAACGCTCAAGGCGAGTTGGAAATGTGCAGGAATCTAAAACGCAATTCTGTGCCCCCCTTTTTTTCTTTTCAAAGCTTTGCCTTTTGCTGCTGGGCATCCTCGCTCTTCCTAACCTGAGCCATTTTGAGCAGCGCATAGAGCGTATGCAATCTGGGCATGTCCAAACCTTGGCGTTTAGCGATCCTGAGCGGATTTCCGAGGATGACCTCCAACTCCATCGGTCTTCCGGCCTGCCAGTCGAGGAGCATGCTTGGTTTTCCGGCCGTGTTGCGTTCGGTGGATTGGAGGATTCGTTGGGGACTGGCGTGTTTGTGCGGGTCAAAGGGGATGCCGAGGATCTGTGGGGCGGTGGTGAAGATTTCGTCCATGCATGCTTGGAGGTGTTGGCGGAGGTCTGGGTCGAGCGACATGCGCGAGTTGGTGGTGCCTCCAGAGAGGACCGAGGAAGGGTTCATCGAGGCGTTGATGCAGAGTTTGTGCCAACGAGTCTGTTGGAGTGAGAGTTCGGACGCTTGTTGGGCGTCTTTGATGCCGGTGGCTGTGAACCAGTTGACAAGGTTTTGGATGTGCTTGTCGGTGGTGGTGGTGAGCTTCTGCAGAAGCTGTGGATCGGAAAGCAGCGAGTTGGGTTTGGCTTGTCCATTGGTATAGGTACCCATAGTGATCCTCGTCCAACGATTTTGCCGAATCACGCCATGCCTCAGCTGCTCCGCACTGATGACCGTCACCGCACTGACGATCGGATTGTCTCGAAACTCTTGCCGATGCACCTCCTCAATCCCCACCCCGTTCTGAATCAGCACGATACAACTGCCGTCAACACCGCGCGTCACCAACGCCCGAATGTCGTGCGCATCATTCGTCACATCCGGCAACGCCTTGGTAGTCACGACTACGTAATCCCATCGAATGGCCGCCTTGGCCGCCTCGTCGATGCTAGCAAATACGCGATGCGGCGTAAAGTGGTACTTGCCAAACGAGTGCGTTTCGAGCGAAACACCGTTGGCGGCGATGGCCTTGTAGTTGGATCGACAGACGAGCGAGACGTGAATCGGACGGGTCTGGTAGGTCTGGTGGAGCTTGGAGGCGTAGAAGCAGCCGACGGCTCCGGCGCCTACGATAAGGATATGCACTGGGTCCGCCATGGTTGCTGTTTCCGAGTCGTTGATCGATGATGTTCCGAGGGTGTGGTTGGGATATGGTGGTTCGAGCGAGGCTTGAACAAAAGCGCGAATAAATCCGGCTGATTTGCGTTGCTCAAATAATGACCCAATCTGCCAGAGATTGCGTACGTCGAGCTCAGATCCCGACTTTTGCGGTTCGCTCAACACTCGAATGAACAGCTAGACTCGAGCACACACGATCAAAGCATTGCGCATCATTGCGCATCAGAATGAAAACGTTGACCAGGTCGGTATATATACATTGGTGAACATATGCAAGTGTAGCTACATGAGAGTGGCCAAGATGAATGCAGCAACGAGACTGGCGACGACTGCGAGGGTAGCCGAGCTCTGCATCAAAGCGTCAGATTGTACTCGTATTCGCTCTCGGTATTCTGACTCAACCAGAGCAGCACGGTCGAGCTCATGATGCAGGCATTCTGAATCACGTTGGCTACACCGTAGTACTCGTATCCTGGGGGCAGATAGGGAACCAGATACTTTACCGTGAGTACGGTGATACTTCCGGCAAGGCCGCCTGCCATGAGCGCAAAGCCGATAAACAGAAACAGCCTGGCTCTCCACTGAACACTGTCGCCGGCAAATGCAGCTGATCCACCGCCAAACGAAAACGCGGCACCGACATCGGTCAAGTGCTGCTTGTCGATGAGGTTGACGACGATCATGCCGAGCGTACCACAGAGGCCAGGAACCCAGTCGGCAAAGGTGATGTAGGTGGCTGGTGGTTCATAGGGGATGGAAGGGTCGGTGGGAGCGCGTCGTCGCATGGAAGAGATGATGGTTGCATCGAGGAAGAACCACCATCCGAGCGCAAAGAGTGCGCCCGAAAAGTAGATGCCAAACTGACGCTTGCTGGTCTGCAGAAAGGCGGGAAGCTGCGGAAGCGGGATGAGACAGACACGTCTAGGGTCATAGGAACGTCTTGGAAGCGACATTTGGTGGTATACGCCCAACAAGAGATGGCTCGCGGTTGTGCCAGATTAAGTTGGGTTGGAGTTTTGTCTGAGCGGGATAGAGTGCTCTCGACCTGTTCGCTGAAGCGCTTGTTGCTTGTTGATGGAAGAGCAGCGACGAGCCATCGAGATGGTGGAACGAGGATGGCGCACGGTGACGGCAGCGTGTGGAGCACAGAGCAAAGTGCCGGTTCAGTGCCTGAGCACGGAGCCGAATTTTCGCATCCTCCAGACCAAAAGCGACAGTCTAACACCCTTCACTTTTCCCTTGCTCTACAAAAGGAGAAAAAGAAAAGTGGCGCGTGCGCTGTCATTGACCGCTTTCGGCACTCTGTGACTCTGTACTCTGGCAAAAACAAAGAGTTTTGTATCGATGCGGCGCCGTCAACAGTAGTACAGTACAGTACAGTACCGAAATACTGTAGCAAGCAACCCTAACCCTTCCCAATTGCCGTCGTCGGTCGTCGCAGCCTAAAAAGAAAATGGCTACCAGAGAGAGAGGCTTGTCGACCGTTTCTCGCTTCTTTGCCGTTTCAGCAGCTTATGGTGGCTTTTCGACTTCAATGTCAAGAGCGCGTGCATTGCGTGCGTGCATGTGTGTCTGCAGCAGACTGTCTGAGCGCGCGGGGGAGCATCAGTAGATAGATGTCTAGAAGAGCCATGCCCAGCCACCACCCACCACCCACCACCCACCACCGTCGACGCCGTCGCCTCAATCACACACAGAGACACGCGCAACACGGTCCACCTCTTTCTATCCTTTTTTTTGGGTCCTTTTTGTCCATTTTGGCAGATTTTCATGATTATTATTAATCCATTTTCGGCGTGCTTGTTGCTTGCTTGCTGGCTTGCTTGCTGGCTCTCTCCCTCTCTCTCTACTGTATCTCTCTCCTTTTCTTCCACTTCCATTCAACATTGTTCAACATTGTCATCTTTCCAAAGCTGCCATCGCCGACCTGGCTCTGATGATCATCTTGCTCTCATTCGCCTTCTAACCTCGTTCTTTCCTCGTCCGCACGTCGTTCATACTCGATTTCTTTCACGTTTGCGCTTCAAAGCTGCTCCGCAACCTCGTGCATACAGAGTACCGATCCGAGCATCCTCCGACATCCGCCATAGTGACCGCAATCAAACGCAAAGCTTCTGGCGATCTCGCATCGGCCCAACCATCCCCCATAAAGCTCGTCGCCACATCACTCGCGCCCCTGGCTCCATCTCATTACGCCAACTCGGTTCACATTCCCATCTGTCCCAGCACCGAACAGCAAACGCAAAAGGAATACATAGACATGTCTGCAATCCCAAACCAAGCCGACTATTCCGCCAAACACGAAGCCGCCGTGGCATCAGCAGCAGCAGCAGCAGCAGCGGCAGCGTCTTCATCACATCCTACCGACGCAAAGCAGCAGCAGCAGCAGCAGCAGCAGCAGCAGCATCAGGCAGGTGCCACACCGATTCCAACCCACGTCGCCAGCGCCAACTCGACAGGCACCTACAGCTCCGCTTCGCTTCCCCTCGCCATTGCGGCTCAGCAGCGCAAGTTGAGTGGACGATATGCGCTTTCCGACTTTGCCGTAGAGCGAACGCTGGGCACGGGCAGTTTTGGCCGCGTCCATCTGGTCCGTTCGCGTCACAATCACCGCTTCTACGCCATCAAGGTGCTGCGCAAGGAGCAGGTGGTCAAGATGAAGCAGGTCGAACATACCAATTCCGAACGTGCCATCTTGAGCATCGTCCGGCATCCGTTCCTCGTCAATCTGTGGGGCACGTTCAAGGACTCGACTTTTCTCTACATGGTCATGGACTATGTTCCAGGAGGAGAGCTCTTTACGCTCCTGCGCAAATCCCAACGCTTTCCTCATCCCGTCGCCAAATTCTACGCCGCAGAGGTCGCCCTCGCCATCGACTACCTGCATCAGAACAACATTATCTATCGCGATCTCAAACCCGAAAACATCCTCCTCTCGGCAGACGGCCATCTCAAGATCACCGACTTTGGTTTTGCCAAGTACGTCCCCGACGTCACCTGGACCTTGTGTGGTACGCCCGACTACCTCGCACCCGAGATTGTCAGCAGTAAAGGTTACAACAAGAGCGTCGACTGGTGGGCGCTCGGCGTGCTGCTCTACGAGATGCTCGCCGGTCATCCGCCGTTTTTCACCGAAGATGGCAACCCTATCAAGCTCTACGAAAAGATCATCGCTTGCAAGGTCCGCTACCCGCCCTACTTTGAGACCGGCGTCAAGGATCTGCTGAAAAACCTCTTGACCGCCGACCTGAGCAAGCGGTACGGCAACCTCCATCGTGGCAGCAACGACATCTTTGGTCATCTCTGGTTCGCAGAGGTCGATTGGGATCGCTTGTACAGGAGGGAGATCCCGGCTCCTTACCTGCCTACCGTTACCGCCGATGGCGATTCAAGCCAGTTTGAGAGGTATCCGGAAAACGATGTTTCCGAGTATAGTCGGCCGGATCTGCCGGATAGTTTGGGTCATTTGTTCCCGGATTTCTAGGCAAGCAAGAGGCACAGAGAGAGTGTGATCTCGCTTTTCTATTGTCATTTGGTTCGTGTGTGGATTCGCTTGCTTTTCTTCTGGAACAACGACAGTATTCGCATTGTTTTGTTTTACACGTGGTTCGACGGTCGCTCCCGAGTGAGGGGGGTCCGGGTATCGGTTCAGAGCTCGCCATGACCGCCAGCGGCGGCTTTACGAGCAGCCGCACGAGGACCTTTGATCTCGAGCAGCTCGACTGATGTTGGGCGGCGCGCGTCATACGATGCAGTAGAGAGCAATCTTGTTTTGTCAGCTCTGAGCGTTGGCAAGGAGGGTGACTTTGGCCGGTGGTGGCAAAACGTACCTTCGAAAATCAAATGAGCGTTGGGTGGGATGGTTGCTCCAGCTCCGCTCGCGCCGTATCCGTCCGAAGGGGGGATCTTGAGTTTTCGCTTTTCGCCGACGCACATGTCGCGCAGTCCTTTGTCCCATCCTTTGATCACTTGGCCGATTCCGACTGGGTCGACGCGGGAAAAGACCAAAGGCGAGAGCGAGAGCGGGGGAGAAAAGCCAGGTAGTGAAGATCAAGATTTCGCGTCGACAAAGATTCACAACATCAGGGGAGATGAAATCAGCCAAACGGTTTCCAACATGTCAGTAGGGACAATCTACACCACTCGTTGCACTGCAGCCTGGCACGGTTCTACTCACGGGTGAACTCAAACGGCTGACCACGGTCCAAAGAGCTATCGAACTTCTTGCCGTCTGCCAAGGTTCCTGTATAGTGCCTGTCATCATCGCCATCAGAAAACAAATTTTTTAGGGGTGTCAGCTACCTTTCTCGTCGCATTGTCTTGTTTCTGGGGAGGGGTCCGTAACGTACATGGCCAACAAATCGCCAGCCTGCGACTTGTCCTCGCAAACCTCAGGACGATACTTGACGCCCACTTGAAGTTTGTCCGGCAACGCGGCGTCTGCAAACACGGCCGCAGCGAGCGCGAGGGTGCTGAGGAGCAAGGTTGGTGTGAACTTCATGTTGGGCAGAGGAGATGTGGTGGAAGAGAAGGAGAGAAACAGAGGCGGGTCTGTGCGTGACGTGGGAGCGGACAAAGCAAAAGCAGACGCGGAAGGGAATTCTTATCGGCCGAAAAACGAAAATGTGGAGCACAGCGAACCTTGAACCTTTTTTTTGACAGCTTCTCTATCTCTCTCTTTCACTACCATTCGCTGTTCACCATCCACCATCCACCATCCACCATCCACCATCCACCATCCTCAGCACCGCCCTCACCTCGTCCAACCGCACTAGCCTCATCCAAGTCGCAACACACCCAATCAACATATACCCCACAATACCTGCAGTCACACATACATCGATCTACCGCATCCCCTCTTGACAACCAAAACATGTCGACCGCCCACCGACCCAACTTTACCGCCGCCAAGGCGCGCGCACCCAACGCGCAGCAGTCTGTACAGAAAAGCGTCGTGCAACTTGCGCAGCATTCCAAGTTGAAGTTTCGTACGCCTGCTTCGACCGCGTCCGGTTCCGGTACCAGAGACTTGAAACGCGAGTTGCAAGAGGCCGAGTGGGAAGCGTCGAATCGGAAGCGGTTGAGGCAAGGGTTGGAGCCACTGCCGCCGAGAGATGGCACGAGAGACGAGATGATCCGCAAAGCGTTGGAGTTGGATCGTGATTCCGAAGCGTCTTCCGACGCAAGCGACCATGACAATGACGCAGCACCTACCAACAATCACAAGTCCAACTCCCACTCCCCTTCTTCCCCCTCTTCCTCCTCCTCCTCCGACAACCAAGACGACCAAGACGACCAAGACGACCAAACGCTCCTGCTTCGCGAACTCGAAAAGATCAAATCCGAACGCGCCGCCGAAAAACACCGCCAAGCCGCCCTCTCCACCCAAGACGAAATCGCCCGTGGTAACCCCTTGCTCAACCTGCAATCCGCCTTCTCGTCCTCTACTCCAGACGAGCATCCCACCTTCCAGGTCAAAAAACGTTGGGACCACGACGTTATTTTCAAAAACC
Organism: Ustilago curta; assembly: GCA_928722295.1. Classification (NCBI taxonomy): domain Eukaryota; kingdom Fungi; phylum Basidiomycota; class Ustilaginomycetes; order Ustilaginales; family Ustilaginaceae; genus Ustilago; species Ustilago curta. The sequence continues at coordinate 475,702 of CAKMXH010000014.1, read as the reverse complement.
AATCCAGTGGAGCCGGAAACAACGGTAAACAGGCAAATACTCCAGGCTTCGTCAACGATCTTACGCGCAGCGAGTTTCATAAAAAGTTCATGAATCGGTATATCAAGTAGCAATCACAACGTCGTACGCTCATCATCTCCATTCCATCCTGAAAGAAAGACTCGATCCTGAACGATGAAATGCACTTTTATTGACAGCATATCCGCATCTACACCACCCCTTCCCGCTCCAAATCCCTCAACAACCCGGCCAGCACCGCCGAATACACAAACACAAATTGTCTCCCCGTCTGGATCAACGACATCCTCTGCTCCCGCACCCCCTCCACAATCATGCGAATCACATCTTCGCCTTTGACCCATGCTTCATCGGCAGCCTCGGAAGCGCGACCGCTGGAACCGCTGGAGCCGTTGCTATGCAGCTTGGTGTGGTCTCTAGCCACCAGCATCTGCGAATCGTACGAGCTCGAACTGCCGTAGTTAGCAGGTGTCGAATGAGCCGATGTGTTGGGCGTCTGGCTCGAGGCGCGTACGCCGTTGAAGGAGCAACTCGAGCCAGCCGAGTTGGAGGCCGACATGCTTTCGCCTCGTGTAGTTTGAGATTGCGATGGCTCCGTGCTGAAACCAAAAACGTTGGATGTGGCGGATGAAGAAGCGTCAAACGGCGTCGGCTCGTTGCTGCCCGTGACTGTCGAGGTCGAAGTATCACCTGCGGTCGCAGCAGCACAAACATTCCCGCCATCCATACCCTTCGGAGCCTTATCGTCGCCATTCTGACCCTGACTCTGACTCTGACCCTGACTCTGCTGAGAAATTGCCAAATCAAACGGATTGACGGCCGACATCAAAGCCTCGTCAATGGAACGCCCGCCTTCGTCAGAGCCACTCGGCGACAGTCCCTGACCGCTCGACAGACGAGAGTGCACACCTGCAGCCGAGGAAAACGACGATCTGGCCGAACCGCCACCGCCAACGCCGCCTCCGCCATGGAACGACGGCGTCGACGCTTCCGAGAAAGGCGACGAAGCTTGACGCCAAGCATCCTGCGATGAGAGCTGCAACATCGCTGGACGCGTAGGTGACATTGCGGGATCCGATACGAAGGCATTGGCGCTGAGCCCGCCATCGTTCTGTTGTCGCGGCGATGTGAAAGCCGACTCGTGGCTCGAGGCGTTCTGCATCGTGCCGCCTGCACTTCGGACTCTTGCGCTGGCGAGAGGGTTGAAGCGGAAAGTAGGTGAAGTGAATGGATTAGTAAATCCGCTCGTCGAGCCCGGGTTGCTGCTGCCGTCACCACCGTTCCCAGAAGAAGACTGCATGGATCGAGTAGATCGCATCGGCGTGTCGCCAGGACCATTCTTGTTGGCGCCTGCTGCGTTGAAAGAGTGTGCGCTGCGGTTGCCAACGCTGCCAGTGCTTCCAAAGCTGCTGCTCAGGGCGCTGCCTATGTCGACAGCGTTGCCACTCTCGTTGGATCGCGATCGGAACATGGGAGGCGGCGAGCTCAAGTCGCGCACCGAGCTGCTGCTTCCGCCGTGGTTGCTTCCGGAGTCAATATCCATACCAGTCGGAGAGAGCTCACGCTTGAGACTGCGCCTAGGCGTGCGAGGGAATCGATCGCCAAGGGGCGAGGAAGGAGGAGCCATGTCAACCTCGGGAGCGCCGTCCATCGTCGGAGAGCGATTGGCCGCAATGACGAGGTTGTTTTCCCATGCCGCGGGTTCTGTGACGAGACTTGAATCTCTTACACCTGCTGCAAGCGCCTTCTGTCGTCGCCTAACTCTACGAAGCACGTCCAGCGCCGCATCAATGACGATGAAGGCGCCAGTACGACCGACGCCAGCCGAGCAGTGCACCACCATGGGTCCGGCGGCCATATCACGTCTCTGCGTCATGGAGCTGTTCAACTCTGCATCCGCGGCGTTCTGCAGGGCATCGGCGAGATCCATGAGTGTCAACAACGACTGGGGAGTTTCGGGGATGTGGTAATCAGGCCATGCAATGTACTGCAACTGGACAATCTTGCGAGGTGCCGCTTGTGGTTCCGAGAGATTCTTGAGTAAGAACGTGCGGCGCACCGTGGTCGGCTCACGCTTGCCCTCCAAACCATCTTGGCTCTGCTGCTGCTGCTGCTGTGGCGACGACGACAGCGATGGCATGCATGGGAAGAGAGCACCTCCATCTTGCTGCTTCTTTAGCACACCATCGCAGTCTTCGGCGCGCATCTTTTGTCCAGCCTCGTCGAGGACAACCTCTTCGAGCTTGGTGAGACGGATCGAGTCGCCATAAGCGGTGTTGAGCCAGTAAGGATGGCTCTGCAAACGACCGCTCTCGTGCTCACGGGTGAGCATCACAATGACACGGCTATTCTGCTCCCACACAGCGGTCCAAAAGGCAGTGAAGGTGCTCGGCAGCGGGGCCTGCGTCGCAATGTAGCGGCGTTTGCTGCCAAGTCGGGGCGGCGGATTGACAAACGAGCCGTTGAGGTAATCGGAGCCTGCGTCGTGAGCGCATTGCGGCTTGGCGAGGCGAACACGACTGTGCTCGTATGTCCAGATGTTGTTGTAGCGATTGTCGGCGCCACGTTCGAGCGCGGCAGCAATGCTGAAAGGAAAGACATGGTTGCTGCGGTCCAAATATTGACCTGTGGTGGACGACGATTGCTTGAGCAGCGCCGCCGCCTGTGCGCTAGCAAAGTCCTTGGACCGGGGATCCTGATCCGATTCAGCGGAATGCTGCTGCATGGTCGCGATCAAGCGATTCTGCTCGGCCTTCTCTACGTCAAAGAAGGCCTGAGCAAGAGCATGCGCACGATCTGCTTCGGGAAAGTGGACGAGCTTCTGCAGGAAGGGCGGCAATTGCTGGGTTTGCGACTCGCTCATCTTGGGCAGGTCCATGGGAATCCTTTCGGTGATGCCGTGCTGCAACTCGCGGTTCTGACGAATATTGTCAAAGAACGGATTGGCACAGGCAGCAGCTGGGCGGTTGGCACCTATGGCGTGAGATGCAAGGTTGGTGTCGCTACTGCCAGCGTTCTGGCTCTGGCTCTGGCTCTGCTCACGACCCGCCAGATTCAATTTGAAGGCATCGCCGCCGCCGCCACCGTCGCCGCGCTGATTGACGTCCTTTGCTGGCGATTTAGATTGGCCGGGCCAACCGGCTATTGTGCTCTGAGTCTGAAAAGCCTCTAGAGGGAGCCCTCGAGGTTGGACAAGCGACTTGCGCTCATCGCCCGAGTCGGCAGGGCTCTTGGAGGACGGGCTGGCAGCGACACCGTTGAGCTTGAGCGTGGGCAGTTTCCGGTTGGGCACGCCGGCAGCACCGTGGGTGGACGTCGAGTCAGCATTGCTCGAAACGTCATCGTCAGCAGCTTTGACAGGTGCGCCAGTGTCGATAAAGTGCTGAGCTTTCTTGGAGCGGACGAGCTTGTTGAAGCCGCCGACGAGCCAGCAGAGCTCACCAGCAAAACCGGCGGCTTCAAACTTTTTGAGAACACCGATCAAACAAGGACCGCCGCCACCAGCGGTGGCGTTGCCGGTGCCGTCAATGCGACATGTGTCCGTGTCGAGCACAATGATCTTGTTGATACCAGGCCCCTCGGGCAAGCTGAGGGTAGCACCACGCTTGCGGACCGCATCGTGCGAGTGGTCGTCGTTGGAATCGGACCTTGCGTCCGATTTGGGTTTGAGAGGACCTTTGCGCCAACGCATGAAGCGGCGACGATCGGTAGTACTGCCCAGCATCTCGTCCTCGATGCGTTCGACAGTGATAGCAGGACGCTTGAGAAGAGTGCTGGGAGCACAAATGTTGATGCTGGATACGATGCGAGCCATGGAGTACGAGGTGGACGGACGGATGTCGAGAATGAGAACATCTTCGGGTGTGGTGGGTCGAGAACTCGATGATGCCTGTTTGGACTGTTGCGTCCATGCAGGTGGCATGAGCGCTTCAGTGAGGCCGTCGATGTCCAAAGCCTTGTATTTGGCAGGATCAGATGGTGTAGACTTGGTGGATGCTGAGGATGTGGGCAAGGGCAGCGAGGTGCTGGAAGGGGCCTTGAACTTGCCGGGCAAATTAAGGTTGGGTCGAAAATGCGGGGTCACAGCTGAGCTTGAGCCGGCTAGCTTCAAGTTGGCCACACCGGAATTGGCGTTGGCAGCGGGTGTGGGTGGCACGCCTAGCCGACCCATGCGAAAGCCATCTGGCAAAGCGGTAGACATGCCATTGTCCGGGAAGAGCTTGGCCCATGGATGCGTATCTGTGTCGTTTGCATCTGCGTTGTTAGAGTTGGGCTGGGAGGGGGCGCGCGCACCCGAAGAGGAGACGAGAGGCGTGGCAAGCGAAAAGGGACTGGCGATGCGTACGGCGGCTGGGCTGGAAGCGTTCTGATCGGGCACGTGGACGGTGGCAAAGTAATCAGGCTGGCCGCCGGATGCGGCTGTGGACGACGAAGCCATGGGGGCTCGAAAAGAAGGACTGGATGCTGTATTGTTGGACGACGACGACGAAGAGGAGGAGGAGCAGGAGGAGGAGGAGGAGCCGAAATTGAGGGAAGGGAGCAACGAGCGCCGCGACTTTTTCTTTGTGGTGGCTTCTGGCGGTTGGGTGAACATCATGACGGTTATTGTGAGACAAGGGAAATCCAGGAGTCTAATGCGAGTTGTGCCGGTTTTGAGAGGGAGAAAGGTGGATCAAAAAAGATGAACCATGACGACGATAATAAGACAAACTGCAGAGCGAAGCAGAAGATTCACAGGGTGTCCAGGCGGCGCGACGAGTAGGAGGCCGGTGAATGTGTGCAAGGGTTCCGCTGGGGAAAAGGAGTGATGAGATAGTTGAGAGGCTGGTGCTGATGAACCAAGCTGGTGAACAGTGGTGACAAGTGGTGGGTGAAGTTGTTGAAGCGAGTTGGCTGAAAAGATATCAGAAATACAGCATGCAGCCAAGTGGACGAGAGACGATGAGGTGCGAGCAGCGAGACGATGGAGAGTGATACGAATTGGGACAAAGGGTTATAGCGGCAAGACTGGTTGGTGGCGCAAGATCCAACTGCAAAGGAAGCAGGGAACAATCCGAGGATTAAAGGGATTCCGGCTTTGACGAATGGAGATGTAGATCACCGAGTGGCGTTTGAACGATATGCTGAGCGATGGTGTGGGCGCAGGTGAGGGATCAGAGAACGAGATGGTGTGGATGATGGTGGTGATTCGGGATCCAGATGGAAGGTCGAGGCCGACGAGCCAAGAAGCTTAAACGGGCTGATCAAAAGTGGCTACGGCAGGCCAGAAGCGAGCGAATGAGTGAACGGGACCAAAGTGGCTGAGCAGCCGAGCCTGATACGTAACCCGAATGGCCGTCTGTCTGTTCTGTCTGTCGGTGAAAGAGAGAGTTGCCTCGAACAAAGGGAAGAGAAGCGAGAGCAAAGCACGGAGCAAGGTCGAAGGCAGGGTGACGAGATGCCGTAGGAGGCTTGTTCGATGAAAAGCGGCGCCGCCGAAAACCAAAAAAAAAAAAAAAAAAAAAAAAAAAAGAGTCGCTTAACCAGACCGAGGGACCGACAAAGAGACCCACCCACTCTCAACCCAAGGCGAGCTGATGCAACACAGTGTCAATGACAAAATGCGGGCAGCGCAGCAGTCGCCGCTAGCCAATCAGTCAGTCAGAGCAAGTGGAGAGTAGGTTAAAAAAATAATAATCAACTAAAAAGCTAAATTTCACGATGATGACGATACGGGTGAGTATGGTTGAGTTGGAAGGCGGCAGATCAGTCTCGAAGAGCGACGAACGGGCAATTTTCCTGAGAAGCCAACAAGATCTCAGCCAACCAAACGGTTCAAAAAAGGGCAAATAATCTGAGCTGCCGAGCTGCTGACTCTTTTTTTTTCTTGTTTTTTTTTGTTTCCGATTCTTTTTGACGCGCGCTGCTGCTGCTGCTGCTGCCACCGACGGTTACGCCTCGGTGGCAAGAAGGATTCTGTCACACGATCCAGGCGAGCGCGCGCATGCTTCGGGACAGCCTTGGAGCACAATTCACCAGAAGAGGGTGTGGCAGCTGGCAGAGGCAATCACCCACTGACAATAGTCGTGACCACGACAAAACAGTACTATACCGTGTATAACTTCTTGAATCAGAACGGATGAGGTGGTGATGATTGTCGATCTATTTTTGACAATCAGACCCGTGCTCGCTCATCTCGGGCTTTGAAGGGTTGACGGGCAAGCACCAGACGAGCTTCAACTTGCGCGTGGCCCGCATATCTGTTAGGGGATGAGTGAGCGCTACAGCGGCAACCAAGCACCGCTCAATCTTCACTCTGTCAAAACGAGACTGACTGCTTTTTCTCCAGACTCTCGAGTGTGAATGCCAAGCCCCAGTCATGGCAGCCAGTCACCATAGTTGCCAGCGCAGATCCCGACGTGATATTGTGCAATACAGTAGGTTAGCACTCTGCTTGCTTGCATCGCCCATCTTCGAACGTCTCTTGAAAACCGACGCCGCCCTTGTCGCCTCTCGATATTGACTCTAGCCCGCATCGACTCGATGCTTCTCCTGTAGTGTCTTGTGAATGCCAATCACCTAGATCAAGCAAGCCATGTGCTACTGGACTGTACAGGTCCATGGCAGGAGTGCAATCATCCAACAGCACACGACCTTGGCTGCATCGCAAGCGTGAATTCAGGTTTTGCATGCAAATATGACGTAAATGTCCAACCTGCCTCTGACAACCAGGGTTTTGTCTGAACCCTTGCAGCATCTCGCAGCACCAAGATGCCAAGCTCGCTCGTGCGAGTGTCAAGTGGCAAAGTTAATCAGATGTCAGATTATCTTCGACTCACATAAGTGTCGAGAGGATCTGCATCGTGCAGAACATTTTTGGATTCAGAAGGAGCTCTGCTTCGGGTAAGATACAATCACCAGCTCACTGCCTCACCATCCATGCTCACAAGGTCAGCCACCACCAGGCCCCTCAAGTCAATCCCATGCTACGCATCAAACGGCTTCCGAACTGGTCAAGCAAAAGGAAAAGCGCGCGGATGTTTCCGTCGCCTCAAATTCTGGGTTCCGCGCGCTGTGATTTTTGCAGCGCGGATTTGGCTGGTGATCGACTCGAAGAAATGTCAGCGCTCATTAGTTACTCTGGCGCTTCTGACGCGTGATGCTTCCTCGTCGTCGATGCTGGCTGACGGTCCTCGTCCGAGGCGCTGCGCTGCGCTGCTATTAGAATTGCTCTTTTCGTAGCACAGTCCTTTTGAACCATGACGGTGCCCGATTGTTCAGACTATATGAGAGCAGCAGTTGTGTTCTCACAAGTGCCCCCTGGAACGCAAGCAAGAGAAATCGGGATAAATGCCTGCCCGAACAAGGTCAGGGCGAGCAAAGGAGTACATCGGGCTCAAAGTCCGAATGGCTGGACAGGCGGAACACTCCGACAATACCTTGAGCCAAACAGCGGCTGGACCAGCCAAAACGCGAACGAGATGCTCTAAGGTCAGAGGCCACATGACTTGTCGGTCAATTGGGTGTTGCGTTGTTGGCGGTTTCGCTTCTTTCCGGCTCAACTCTTGTGCGGAATATTACTCGTGTGTGGCAGAACGATCAGAATTCTGTATCGCTCACACATGTCAGCCTTGTCGGATGAGCCGTGGTGAACAGCAAGCAGCTCTGATCACAACCACAGCCAAGGCAAGACCAGGTCTGGTGGTGCTCTGCTGGCTCCGAGTCGTCAGCCGGAAAGCGTCCGAATGGCCGAGTTTGGTGCAGATTGACTAGAAAGACTATTTTGCTGTGTGCGGCTGCTGTAACAACAGACAACTCAGAAAATCGGAAGAAAAGGCGAAGAAAACCCTCGTTCCTCTCTCTCTGTCTCTGTCTCTCTCTCTCTCTCGTTTTGAATAATGATGTGTCTTTTTTCTTCGCTTGAAATCGGCGGCTGTTGGTGGCCTTTTTTGTTTTTCTTCCCTCAACGCTCCGCCATTTCCATTTCTGCGCCTTGGTTGGCTGGCTGACAAAGTAGAGTGAGTGTCTGTCTTCTTATTAGAGGCTGCCCAAGGCGCGCTCGACAAACTTTCGAAAAGCCCAGATCCTCCACAACTCAGCGCGGCCCGTCTCCTTCGCCTCGTCTCCGCCACCTCTCTCTCCCTCTCTCTTCTACTCCACCATCTCCACCTTTGACCTTTTCCCTTGCGTTTCGTCTTAGTAGCGCATCGCCTTGGAATCCGCCCTTGAATCGACACCGGTGCTCGCCTCGTACCTCGCGCACCTCTTTGTCGACCCGGATCCCTGCACGCCGCCCGCCTTCTAGACACACATTTGCCTTTGCCAGTAGATCGAGACGCCTAGTCTGGTGTACCTTGCAAAACTCCCTCTCCCACCATGCTGCGAAGCATTACCTCGCGATCCCTGCCCCGTGCGGCTTGGAGGGCCTCCACCCTCCCTTCCGCCTCGGCTCGAATCGCAAAACCTAGCTTTCTGAGCGCCTCTTCCAGATCCTACCAATCCTCGTCAAAATCCGAACAGGCCAGTCCCGCTCCTGCCAAACCAAACGCCCCTTCCGGATCCGACACCTTCATCAACACCACCAACGCATACTATGCCGAGGAGATGCACAAGCTCTGGAAGCAGGACCCAAAGTCCGTCCACGCCTCTTGGGACGTCTACTTTAGCGGCCTCGCAAAGGGTCTTCCCAGCGAGCAAGCCTTCCGCGCGCCTCCCACCCTCATGCCACTCCCCATGGAGGCTCCTCCCGTCGACGTCTCGGGCTTCAGCGGATCCACCGATGCCGTCGATGACCATCTCAAGCTCCAGCTTCTCGTTCGAGCTTACCAGGTCCGTGGCCACCGCATCGCTCGTCTCGACCCTCTCGGCATTCTCGACCCCGACCTCGACCCCAACGTCCCCGAGGAGCTCAAGATCGAGCACTACGGCTGGTCCGAGAGCGACCTCGACCGCAAGATGCGTCTCGGTCCCGGTCTCCTCCCCAACTTTGTCAACAACGGCATCCAGGAGCTCACCATTCGCGAGATCATCGACGCCTGCAAGCGCATGTACTGCGGCTCCATCGGTGTTCAGTACGTCCACATCCCCGACCGCGAAAAGTGCGACTGGCTCCGCGAGCGCATCGAGACCCCCGAGCCCTTCAAGTACACGGTCGAGGAGAAGCGCACCATCCTCGACCGCTTGATCTGGTCCGACTCGTTTGAGCGCTTCATCGCCTCCAAATACCCAAACGAGAAGCGTTTCGGTCTCGAGGGTGGTGAGTCGCTCATCCCCGGTCTCAAGACGCTCATCGACCGTTCCGTCGAGCACGGCGTCGAGAGCGTCACCATCGGCATGCCCCATCGTGGTCGTCTCAATGTGCTCGCCAACGTCATTCGCAGGCCCATCGAGGGCATCCTCCACCAGTTTGCCGCCAAGGAGGACGACGGCGAGGGAGGAGGAGACGTCAAGTATCACTTGGGTGCCAACTACGTCCGACCCACCCCTTCCGGCAAGAAGGTGGCCCTCTCGCTCGTCGCCAACCCCTCGCATCTCGAGGCCGAGGACCCGGTCGTTCTCGGAAAGACCCGTGCTCTCCAGGACTTTGCCAAGGACAGCGAGCACTCGACCTCGATGGCCCTCCTCATGCACGGTGATGCCGCTTTCGCCGGCCAGGGTGTCGTCTACGAGACCATGGGCATGTACAACCTCCCCAACTACGCCACGGGCGGCACCGTCCACATTGTCGTCAACAACCAGATTGGCTTCACCACCGACCCTCGTTTCGCCCGTTCCACCCCTTACCCCTCGGACATTGCCAAGTCGATCGATGCGCCCATCTTCCACGTCAATGGCGACGATGTAGAGGCCGTCACGTTCGTCTCGCAGCTCGCTGCCGACTGGCGTGCCACCTTCAAGAAGGACGTTGTCATCGACCTCGTCTGCTACCGTAGGCACGGCCACAACGAGACCGACCAGCCCTCGTTCACTCAGCCGCGCATGTACGCCGCCATCGCCAAGCAGGACCCTACGCTCACCAAGTACGCCGCCCGCCTTGTCGAGGAAGGCAGCTTCACGCAGTCCGACATTGAAGAGCACCAGAAGTGGGTGTGGGGCATGCTCGAGGAGGCCTTTGACAAGAGCAAAAACTACCGACCCGAGGAGCGCGAGTGGCTCTCGAGCGCCTGGGAGGGCTTCCCTTCGCCCAAGGAGCTCGCCGAGCAGATCCTCGACCACAAGGACACGGGTGTCAAGGAGGAGACACTCAAGCATATTGGTAAGACCGTTTCCACCTACCCTGACGACTTTACCGTCCACCGCAACCTGGGCCGTATCCTCAAGACGCGCTTAAAGACCGTTGAAGAGGGCAAGAACATCGACATGAGCACCGGTGAGGCGCTCGCCTTCGGTTCGCTCGCCCTCGAGGGCAACTATGTGCGTCTGTCCGGCCAGGATGTGGAGCGTGGTACCTTTTCCCAGCGTCACTCGGTGTTGCATGACCAGGAGAACGAGGCCACCTATACTCCCTTGCAGCACGTCGGCGAGGGCCAGGCGCCCTTTGTCGTCTGCAACTCTTCGCTTTCCGAATTCGGCTGTATGGGATTCGAGCTTGGCTTCTCGCTCGTCTCGCCCCAGAACCTGACCATCTGGGAGGCGCAGTTCGGCGACTTTGCCAACAACGCCCAGTGCATCATCGACCAGTTTATCGCCTCGGGCGAGCGCAAGTGGCTGCAGCGAACTGGACTGGTGCTCAACCTGCCCCACGGTTACGACGGTCAGGGTCCCGAGCACTCGTCGGCACGTATCGAGCGATTCTTGCAGCTCTGCGACGACCACCCCTTCAAGTTCCCCACGCCTGAGAAGAGCAACCGCCAGCACCAGGACTCGAACATGGCCGTCGTCTACTGCACCACGCCTGCCAACTACTTCCACGTTCTGCGTCGTCAGGTGCACCGAGACTTCCGCAAGCCCCTGGTCAACTTCTTCTCCAAGTCGTTGCTGCGTCATCCCGAAGCACGCTCCAACCTCGAGGACTTCCTGCCCGGCACTGGGTTCCAGCGATTCATCCCCGAGCCTCACGCTTCCGAGGGCAAGGACGAGCTTGTGGCCCCCGAGCAGATCAAGCGTCACATTCTGACGTTCGGTCAGACCTACTTTGAGCTGCTCAAGCACAGGAGGGAGAACAACATCAAGGATGTGGCCATCTCGCGCATCGAGCAGCTCTCGCCCTTGCACTACGAGGCGGTGGTCCAGGCGCTCGACAAGTATCCCAACGCCGATCTGGTCTTTTGTCAGGAGGAGCCGCTCAACAACGGCGCGTGGTCGTACCTCCAGCCCCGCTTGAGGACGGCTTGCAGACACACCGAGCACCACAAGAACGACATTGTCATCCTCGCCTCGAGACCGCCCAGCAGTTCGGTGGCTACGGGATCCAAGGTGGCGCACAAGGCCGAGGTCGAGGCATACCTGCGCGATGCGTTTGATTTGAACAGAAAGGCGTCGGATGAGCATCTGTAGGATGGCGTTTGTGTTTAAGCTCTTTTCTTTCACTCTGAATCGATTCTCTCAATCAGTCTGCCACGACAGCCCAAAAAAAACCCCCCGTCAATTGAGCGAATAGTTACAGATTTCCGGACCACGTTTTTTACTCAGCAACGCCCTTCAACTTGTTACCTAGCAGGAGGAAGCTCTCGTAGCTCGTCTCTGTGCCGGTGTAGGTGACGTTGAACCTCTGTACGGCCGCATACGCGTTGATTGCTTTTCTCCAGTAGCACGCCGCAGAAGCGGGGCTGACGTATCTCTCTCTGAAGAAGCTCCACTGGTTATCGGCGATGCGTTTGGCGCGTTGGTCGTCGTGCAGCAGTTGGTCCATGACTTCGGGGAGCCGGATCCAGGTGGTATCTCTAAAGACGTTGCCTCTGTCGTCTTCGACCTGGGTGCCTGGTTGGTCGCCCTTGTACTCGGGGACAAAGACAATGTTCTGGTCGGGCGAGGTGGGGTCTGGGTTGTAGAGGTGCGTCCAGTGCTGGATCCACCGGGGTTCGTGGGTGACGATGACGGAGCGGCAGTTTTGCAGATACCTGAGCCTTCCCGAGTAGGTCATGCCTTCCGGGAAGGCGTGGAACTTCCACTTGCAGTGATCCTCCATGGTCACAAATCCCTCCCTGTTGCCCCAATCCAACGGCTTGACGTCGTTCCACTCGTGGTTCTCGGCAGCGGCCAGCAGAGCCTTCCTGTCGGCGGTGCCTACACCCATCGCACCTCTCCAAAACAGCTTCGAGATCTTGGCAGACCATGGTGTAGCCTTCTCGACCTGCAACGTCTTCTCCCGATGTTCGGTATACGATCCAATCCCCGGCTCAGGCCACGAGTAGAACCCGTAATCTGGCATCAACCACAGATCTTCCAAATAGGGCGCGCGATCGAGCGAAAACTTGCCTATCGACCCCCAATCGTTGGCAGACAGACAAAACTCGGCATCGGGCAACTTCTCCCTCGAACCCACGACCGACTGGAAGAGCAACGCCAGAGCCGAATTGACGCGCGTAAACGCCGATTGCTGAAAATACTTGAGATAGACCCGGTTGTTGTGGATCACCACTCTGGCATGAGACCAGATGCCATCGTCGCACACCTTGTCGAGATACTCCTTTGTCAACGGATGTTCGGTGTAGTACTCTTTACTCCTCTCGATCTCCTTCCACAAGCCGGGGAAGAATGTATCGCACTCGTCCTCGGTCAGCGTCAAATCTTCCGGATTGAAGGGCGAATCGTACCGCAAATCCGAGCGTCCCGAACCATTGAGCCAACGGTTGAATTCGTACCCATGCACGTCCGAGACGCTGCTCCAGGCGGAAGGTTTACTGGAGGATGGCGATTTGCTCCAGGGAAACTTGCCAGCATACTCGCCGGCTTTGGCCTTCAACGTCGCCGACGTTTCCGAATCGGACGATGCGAAGCCGAAGAAGACGAGGAGTGACAAGAGGGCGAGAGCAATCAACGCCCAGCGAGTGCGCGCTCGACCGAAGCCGGTCGGGGAAGAGGTGGAAGGGCGTGTATCGGACGAGGTGGTGGGGAGAGTTGCGTTGGTGGGGACGCGGGTGTATTTGTTGAAGATGCCCGACATGGTGGTCCAAGCCGCACTGTCGATGCGTTGAATGATTTTGATGGGGGCGAAATGGCGGAAAGATAGTCGAACGGATCACCAACTCATCGCAGCCGCGGCAGAGCGATGTGCGATGCCAAGCTGTTTTGTTGAGAAGGAAACCTCGCCTTGAAAATTGGTTGGCTGGTTGGCTGGCTGACAGGTGGATAGTTGCTGAGTTGGATCGCGAATTGCTGGTAGAGGCGCAAAGAGAGGGTATATCGGAAACGCCGTATGGACGAAACGCTGTTGAATGTGATGGTGGACAAAGAAGGAGGGCGTGGATGATTCAGACACAAAGCTCAAGGTTCCAAAGCAACATTTTGAGCTTGCGCGACCGCTTTCAGGCACCGCAACGTCAGCCAACAATTTTGTGATTGCCACTCGAGACCGACATTTTGCCAGCCACCGCCATTTTCGGGTTGGCCGAGTTTTCACTGTAAACTTCGTAGGCACGGTCAATCCCAATTGATCATTTGGCACTGGGCTCACCGATCTTACACGTTGGCCTAAGAATTCTGGTCAGGTCTGACTCGTTTGTCGTCGTCGTCGTCGTTTCTTGGGCGTTGGGGCCACCAACGACCTCCACACACACACACACACACACACACACACACACACGCTTTTGATAGATAGCATACATCTCAGGGGTTTTTTGTCGCTATCACCTTTCCTCCCTTCCAAGGCAGTCAGCGCGACAAGGCCCACTCCTCGACCATGACTGCCGCAACCGCTGCTGCGTCTTCCACCCTCAAAGATGCGCCAGATGCACCTCCAATCCGCAGCATCCTCGATACGGATCTCTACAAGCTCACGATGCAACAGGCGGTGCTTCGGCACTATCCCCACACACGCGTCGCTTACAAGTTCACCAACCGATCCGCCTCGTCGATGAAGTTTACCCGCACCGCCGTCGCCCGCATCCAGTCGCACATTGACCAGCTTGTCCACCTCTCGCTTACGCCTGCCGAACGCGCCTGGCTCGAACAGACGTGTCCCTACCTGCGCAGCGACTATCTGGACTACTTGGAGACGTTTCGATTTCAACCGTCAACACAGGTGGTTGTCGAGTTTGTACCCACCGATTCGGGAACGGGAGAGTGGGGAGATCTCAGTCTCAAGGTGTCTGGGATATGGTCCGATGTAATTTTCTACGAAGTGCCGTTGATGGCCATCGTCTCCGAGGTGTACTTTAGCACCGTCGATACAGAGTGGAGCTTGGAAGGCCAGTTTGAGCAGGCGAGGTGCAAAGCTGAGCAGTTGGGCTCCAACGGCATCCGATACTCCGAGTTTGGAACGCGCAGGAGAAGGTCGTACCAGACCCACCGCATCGTAATCGAAGGATTGATCGCCGGCGATGCTGCTTCTACCTCCACCGGAAAGTTGTTAGGAACCTCCAACGTCCATTTTGCGCAGCTCTTCAACCTGGTTCCAATCGGAACCGTCGCTCACGAGTGGACCATGGCGATAGCCGCACTCGAAGGCTATACCCATTCCAACCTGAAAGCGTTGCAGCTGTGGGATTCGGTCTACTCTCCACCCGATTTCGTCCCCAACAGTCCCACGCACGACCTCACCATCGCCCTAACCGATACCTTTTCCACCAACGTCTTCTGGAACGACCTCCTCACGCATCCGGCCGGCATCGAGATCGCCCGACGCTGGCGTGGGCTTCGACAGGATTCGGGCGATAGCAAGGCGTTTGCCCAACGCGCGCTACAGGCGTATACGAGCATCGGCGTAGATCCGTCTACCAAAGTCGTCATCTACTCGGACGGCTTAGACGTCCCAAGGTGTCTAGAGCTCGCTTCGTATTCCAAGCAAATCGGCATCGGCGCAGGGTTTGGCATCGGCACGTCGTTCACCAACCACTTTCACAGAGTCAGCGGCGACACGAGCAAACCGCTCAACATTGTCATCAAGCTCGACTCGGTCGAAGATCGACCGGTCGTCAAGATCTCGGACGACCTCACCAAGAATACGGGCGACCCGAGCGAGGTGCTCGCCGTCAAGAGACGCTTCGGCATCCCTACTACCAACGGCCCGGCTGTCGCCGTCGGTGCAAACGAAGCGATCGACATCCAGGTCGAAGACGCTTGAAATCACACTAATCACACCTGCACCCATTATCCTACTAGAAGCAGAAAGATCAACCATTTAGATTCATCGAAACGGCGCTGGCGTAGACGACACTCCGTCACCCATCGACCAACGTAGACTGCGAAGCGCACGATCCACTTCAAAGCTCTCGTCTCCCAAAAAGTTGGCCTCGTCTTGGCCTGCATCGTCGTCCAAGCTGAGATCGCCTCCTGCTCCGCCGCCGGCCGCAGGAGTGACGGTGCGAGCACGCAGCGAAGACGGCGAACTCGAAGCAGCCCTCGATGCGTGTCGTGCTTTAAACGCTGCTAGCGGGGACGAAGAGGATGCTCCTACACCACCGTACTCGACCGCTGGAGTCGGTGTCGCCATCCGAATCGCACTTCCAAAGCCTCCCTGCCCAGGAGAAGCCACGGGATTCGACGACCGCCGCACCGAAGGCGAGAACTGCGAGTAATCCACCACGCTTCCCGAACCGGGCGAGGCCTGCGTCGGCGATGCCCTCTGCTGGCCGCCGGGCGAGCACGAGATGGGTGATCCGGCACCAATGTTAGACGTCCTCGTTTTGGGCGACCCTTTCAGCCGACTTGCTGCTACAAAGTTGATCGACTTGGCCACTTGAGGAGAATGCATTCCCAGCACCCGTCCTGCTTTGTTGACCGCTGCCTGTGGTGCACCTGAAATCGGGGCTGGCGAAGATGCTCGACCCATACCCACCGCCGCCTCGACGGCATTGAACAGCAACACCACGCTCACCGCCCAGAGGATCCACCCTACCACGCCATCAACCACCTCATCCGTCTCTCCGCCAACGTGGAGGTAGATCTGATCCAGTACCAACCAGTACAAGTCTCTCGGTTTCGTTGTTAGAGCTGGCACGATCCACAATAGTCCTAGAGCGCCAAGATTCCACTTGATCCTCCGCTTCAAGGCGATACTCGACTCTGTGCTAGCTGGCATTGAAGGTACGTTCAACTGAGCCATCTTGGGTGCCGAGACGGTGGAGGAGGCGGCTCGAGACGGCGCTGACGATGCCAAAGGTGCCGATTGCGGTGATGCCGATACTGCGCTGTGATACGGAGAGTTATTGGGCGTAGCCGCCAGCGCTTGCGGATGCGATGGCTGCTGCTGCAGTGACTGCTGCTGAGGTGCAAGTGGCTGATTCTGAAACCGCACCGCTTTGGCTGAAGCATCCGTCGGAGTCAACGCTTGAGCATACGCGCTGTACGAAGTGGAAGGAGTTCGTACAGGAGTCGCAAAGGTGTACGGTGCCGAGTGAGGCGCGTTCCGACCGGGTGATGGAGCGGATTGAAACATGTTGGGAGAAATGTGGGTTCGTGTTCTGCAAATGAAGTCTATGCTCGTGGAGGACGAAACGAGGGTTGGGCTAGTGAAAATAGTTGGCTAGATAGCGGCGCTATGGTGAGCAGCTGAGAGAAGAGCGCCGAAATTGTTACTGCCGGTCGTATTGAGGAGGTAGATGATGGTGGTGGTCAGATTGCTGTTCCGACAAGTGTGCTCATCACGAAGGACTACATTTCAGTCGCCAAAAAATTACACTGTAAATGCGACTGGCGCGTGCGGAAAACCGTGGCCGATCTGGCAGATCGGGGAAAAAACTTTTTCAACCGATTCAGGCTGGTGGTGTAAATACAGTAGAAAGAAAAGCGGCGGCACGTGAGCTGTTTGAGTGTTGTTTGAATGTGCAACTGATGCGCCACCTGTGACAGCGCAGCTGCGCATAAAGCGAGCAAAAGCCCCTGAGTCGAGAAACGCAGTCAGAGACCAACACTTGTGTAACTTAACGTTATGCACGCTACTGTACTGTACAGTGCCTGCACAGTGTATTGGCTCAACCGTTCAGACTGTCGTTCTTTCTTTACGTCCTTTCACCATCATCTTTTTCTCATTCATTCAACCACATCACTACTCCGTCAAAACTTCCCCTCCCATAGCCAAACATGGCATCACGTAGCACCGCCACCTCTTCAGCAGCCGCCTTTCTCAACGGCGGCTCCTCCTCCACTCCTTCTTCCACCGGTCGAAAACTCGGCAACCATCCTCGCCAGTCATCGTCGGCGCTCTACACCGCCTTCTCCCCAAAGCAGATTCAGGGCTTCAAAGAGGCATTCAACATGATCGATACCGACTCGGACGGTCTCATCACCCAAACCGACATTGCGACGATGCTCTCCAATCTCGGCATTGACTCTTCCCCCTCAGCGCTCCAGTCCTACTTCAAGACCAACTCGACCGCCAATGGAGGTGTCAATTTCACTCAGTTTTTGACCATGTTCGGCGAACACCTGGCAGAGTTGGACGACCAGACCGTATTGATGGAGGCGTTTGAGTGTTTTGACGAGAAGGACGTGGGAAAGATCGATGCGCACGAGTTGAGGTTTTGGTTGAGTCAGGTGGGAGACAAGATGTCGGATGACGAGATCGATCGCTTGTTGAAGGGGCCATTCATGGACAAGAGTGGCAAGTTTTTCGATTACAAGGCTTTTGTAGAGGCTGTCAAGATGTCGGAGCCGGCAGAGGTTGAGTAAGAAACGTGTGCTTTTTTGCTTGGTTTGGTCGAATGCCTTGAAGGCGCTCATTTTGTTTGTTGTGGACACCGCTTATCTGTATACTAGTACTTTTCTTTCTGTATCTTTGTAGATTTTCGTTCTTGTCTTACCCTAGTCGCTCTTTGTCCGCTTGCATCTGAATACACTGCATCGCTTGCGACCTCATCTGCAATGCCTCTCCTTGACCGATGTTCGTTCATCCTCGAGCCTGGCTAGTTCAGTTTACATTGTCCCATGTCCAATTCCATTCCAGCAAGACTGGTCGAAAGCCGTTCAAACCACTCTTGCGCTCGCTCCAACTCCAACTTGATTGCGCTGCGACGCAAGGGGGAAAGCGTCCTCCAGACTCGCGTGCTTGGGTGGTGCTGCGGCGGGTGATGGCGAGGGAGTAGGGAGCGGTGCAAAACAGGGAAGCTGGCCTGGCCAGTTGTCCTTTGAAGACTGGGATGGGGTCGGAGTCGGTAGCGCGCGGTTCACGCGGTGCTGTTGCGTGTCGTCTTGCGTCGTTTCCCATTCCATAGCTTCGTGATCTTCTTGTCTTGTCTTCTTTCTGGGGCAGTCGGCCTCGTTGTGCTCGCTCAAGCGCTTCCGTTTCTTCCCAAATTGAGGTCCTTGGAAGTCTTCCTGGATCATCCCGGACAGCCGAACGTATAGATCTCGGTGACGCTCGAAACCGCCATGCACGTCGACCAGTTGGGAACTGCCATGAAGAAGAGAGAAAGAGGCTGGCCCCAGAGACATCGTTGAGGTCTCGGATTCGTTGTCGTCGTCGTCATCATCATCATCATCATCGTCGTCCCCGTTGGGCTCATGGCTGGGTGAAAGTGGTCCGTCTTCGGTCGCAGGTGAGATGGAGGTAGTTGGAGGACGTTGGCGAGAAGTGGAGGGTGATGACCGACGATTGTTGTCAATGATCTTGTCGTTGTTGTCGTTGTTGTCGTGGTTATTGTAACAGCCAGGGTCGTGATCACTGTTGTTATCGTGATTCACATCATCATTCTGATCTTCTGAGCGATCGCAGGTGGCCGGACTAACCTGCTTTCGTTTCGACTTGGTGGCCCTCGTCGCATCTCTTGGCCTTGACGTAGCCGTAGCTGTTACAGTGAACGTAGGAAGAGCTACCAGGCCTAGTCTCGCACGATTCTCTCTTATACCAGGCGCTTTGACATGCTCGAACGGTAGTCCGGCTTTCTTCAACCGCCTTCGCTCCTTGCAAGCTCGTTCAGCGCCCCTGCGAAACTCCCTGAAAGCCTCGGCTTGATCGAACATCTCCTGTTCTTGACTTTCTGACATGTTTCGCTGGTAGAAGCGCAACCGTACTTCAGTCTGAACACCAAGAGGATTAGCTGGTTTCGTGATCCCACGAGATTTCAGAATCTCGCCAATACGGGGCGCAACGATATGCTCAAAGGGAAGCCCTGCGGCTTTGAGCTTCTTTCGCTCTCTACAGGCTCTCTTTCGAGCTGCATGCCAATCCCGGTAAGCTTGACGGTAGGCTGCTTCGTTGGCATCTTCGAGTGATAAGTCAGGCGAAGGTTGTTCAAGCGCTGCACTGCTATCGCTGATCGAACTGTCTCGAGACCACGGTTTGCGCTTCCACGACTCTATCTCTGCTTCGGTGTGGGGTCGGAGAAGGTGCTTCAATTTGGGCCTCCTTCGCTGAGCGCTAGAACCATGGTGAGATTGTGCCTCTGCTACGGAGTCCTTTGAAAGCGTTGCAGTTGGGAAGGCTTGTCGTAGAGTGGTTGTGGATGGCGTCGGGATAGGGGGACAAGTCTCGCGATCCTGCTGTTTGCGTGGTGAGGGAAGCAGCACGTAGCAACGGTTGAAGTTGGTTTGCGCATCCGACTGGTCGACGTCTTGACTGTTTGTCAGTCGATCGTGCTTTCGACCGAGACTGGCAGTCATTATCTCCTCTGCTTGACAACACAGTTTGTCGACGGGCTGCTGAACGGAGACCACGCTAGACGGGCCTCGCCGGGCGTGAGGAGGAAGGAACGAGTCCCCCTTATACAGGACCAACTTTCCACCTTGACGTGGAACTTCCAGCCATGCTCCCAAGCGCAGTGTCGCAGGGCACTTCGAATTAAGCTGCCATAGCAGGTAGTGGCTTTGGAAAGCGAAAGCTCCAAGTTGCCTCGAGACGGCGCCACCTGAGACTTCATTTCCGCACATTCTTCTGGCCTCCGCACACTTGGCACCGTAACTTTATCCAAGTGATGAGAGAAGAAGCACGATAGGACTGTTGAAGACTTCCATCTCATCCACAGGCGTAAAAGGGATCTTTACAGACTAACCTACACAAATGAAAGTTTCATCTCCACGCTTCTCCTCTCCTCACATTTTCCTCGCCTGCGCAGAAAGAACCCAAACAGTCCGATACAACCCTCTCGATGGCCGCAGCCTCCCTGATCGTGGTCCTTCTGAGATCGTAGAGTGCCTGCACGTGTTCGCTGATCGTCCTCCTATGCCCGCTTTCGTCGTAGCCCAACTCGACAAGGTCCGGTGACATGATATCGTACGCTTCTTGTGCCTCTTTGAGACGGTTTAGAGCTTGGTCGGTTGCGATACGCATGGCGCGAGACATTTCGAAGATTCGCTGCTTGAGAGAGTCCGTTGGGTGGACATCGTGCGATGACGAGGGTACTTCTATCGGAATAAATTGGCGAGATGCGGTTGTAGCCTGACCCAACCGCGAAGGAGGGTTTTGAGGCGTTGATTGAGGCGGAGGAGTTGCGTAGTGTCCATCGTCAGAGATGGGGGAGGGACTGCGAAGCCGCTGCTCGGTCACCACGTCAGGCGAACGGCGGAGACCTGAAAGTCGAAGCAATAGCTCCTTGTTCCTTTCGAAATTTCCGCGGACGTCGACGAGACCTGTGCGTCCAGGCGCCGGAGAACGATGATGCGCAGAAGCGTGGACAAACTTGTTCTCTGCTGTGCTGTCCACTTGAACGTGGGAATGCGACCGTCGCTGGTCGGACGGAGCATCGCGGAAAGTCGAAACGAACACTGTACGCATGGGACGGTCTGCCGACATTCCAGTGATAGTCTCGCGGGGTTGATGACCGCGCTGCCGCCGTCGTGGCGTTGAAGCTCCGTTGTCGTCAGCTTGCGGCCTTTTCCCCCCTTTCACTGTGCTCGTCTGAGCCTGCGTCTTCCGTGCGCGCTTCTTCATTTGACTACTTTCCGGCAAGCTCTTGGTCCTACGCCATCCTCGTCGGATGCTGTACTCGCTGGTTACCGTTGGCGTATCGCTATCCTCTTCATATGTCTCGTCCTCGCTCTCGTTCTCCCCAGGTAAACCTGCTGTGGCTTGTCCCAATTCCCGATACCGCTCATCACTATCCTCTTCAACAGTAGCCTGGCCGTGACCTGCTGCTGTTGGTCCGTCACTGCTTGCCGCCGTCAAATCATTGCAGCGACCTTTACCCTTTCGACGTCGCTTCTGAGCAGCAGCGTTACGGTCCTCTTCATCGTCTCTGATGGCGACAACGTCTTCGGCTTTACGCTTCTTTCGATTGGGGCTGGAGTTCGGCTTGAAGAAGGCTACGACATCGTCAACAAACGTATACCGCTGCCTGACGTCGGGCGCGAGCGCTTCAGCTTCTCTAAGCCCAGTTCGGCATTTGCTTGAATGGTTTGACGTTGCCGTCACGGCCGTCAATAGAGTGCGGGATTCAACGGGTCGCGTCTTGTCAGCCGGCTGTGATGCGAGAGGCTGCGATACTTGGTGAGTCAATGCATCGCCTGTAGGAGGAGTATTGCGGTCGGCGGCAGATGACTGCTGCCCCGTGTTGGTCGTCACGGGAGGCACCGGGGGTGTCGAAGGCGGTTCGAGTATGGTGGATGGCGAGGGTGCTGGTAGTTCTGAAGCAGCTATCGCAATTGAGAGAGCGACCGAAGTCGAGGGAGCAACCGAACTTGAGGCAGCGACCGAGGTTGAGGTTGCTGGTAGCGAACTCGACCGTGTTTGTGGTTTCGGCGGTGCTTGTGGTCTTGACGGTATTGTCGACGTCGTCGCTTGAGATGGCGGTGCTGACGGAGCCGTCAGACTTTGCTTTGACGACGATTCGGCTGCATGACATGCGAGAAGCATTCCCTCGGCCATCTCTTGGCTCTCTTCATCATCATGCTCGCCGTCCCCTGAAGCGTGCTTTTCGACCACCTCATTCGACGTCTGTTCCTCCACTTCCTGCTCTTCATGCTTCTGTTCCTCCACCTCCTCTCCCTCCGGCTTCTGTTCCTCGGGCTTCTGTCTTTCCGCCTCCTGCTCGTCCTGCTCCTGTCCCTCCCCCTCCTGTCGACCCTGATTCTGTTCCTCCGCCTCCTGTCCCTCCAGCTTCTGTGTCTCTGGCTTCTGTTCTTCCGGCTTCTGTCGATCTTTTCCGTCGACCTGCAGCCGACTTTCCTTTTGCTGCCGACGAAACTCCGCCGATGCTTCCCTGGCTCTCGCAGCCTTAGCTTTCTTTGTCCTCTTGCGGTCTCGTTTGCGCTTCGTTGAGGACGTAAGTTTGGTCGATTTGCTTGCGATTGACCCCTTGGCGACAGGCTCGACTGCGACGGGCTCCCCCACGACGGGCTCAACGAGAACGGGCTGGCTTGTAGCTGCCGGTGGCTGTCTGGACCCGCTTGCTCCTTTTTTTCTTTCCGCAGTATTTCGTTGCTTGTCGAGCCTCGAAGCAGCCGGCTTGATTCCTTTGTTTTCCTTCGGCATCATCGTACCGGCCTCTTTCACCTCGATTTTGACCTTCGGCCGCCGACCCATCGTGCAGATCTCCGTAACGCTCTGTCGGCCTTTGAGGAATGCCTGGCGCTTTCCTCTTTCCGGCTTGACTAGCTGTTGAAGCGAGGCTAGTTCTGACTTTTCGGGGATGAGAGGCTGGGTGACGCTTGAGAGAGTTGCAAGCCTGACGGAGAACGATCGAGTCAGTTTCCTCTCGACTGGTGCAGGCTGGTTGGCTGGTGAGGGCTGTGATGCTACAGCTGAACAACTAGTCGACCTCGACGCTCGTCGTGCGGGCATGCTTTGCTCTTTGTCGACCTGCGCGGGAGCAGAAGCAGGTGGCTGATCGTCTTCGGCCAGCAACGAGGTCTGCGCAGATAGCCGCTGGTCTTCGACCGGCTCCGGAGACTGCTCGGACAGCCGATCGTCGTCGCAGACCGATTCGAGCTCGTCCACCTCGGAGGGCGGAGGTGAGGTACCAAGGTCAGTACCGGGAGCTGGCCGTATCGTGGTTGGGCAGGGTCCACCTGCATGAGGCAAAAATTCGTCGAGCGTCGCAGGTTCGAGAGATGAAGTGCAAGGTGAAGTGGGCTGTGCCGATGACTCTAGTGGGTAATTGAGAGCGTCGTGGAACTCGAAGTCTTGCGTCAGTGCTGCCACCTCTACGTCCAACGAGTCGGTTTCCCGCGTTGCTTCCGGCAGAACAGCACCCTGCTCGTCCAACGTATTCTCTTCAACAGCAGCTGGAACTTTCAAGCCACCATCCGCCTCACGTACAGCTTCCTCAGCCATCCTCTCCTCAACCCCATCCCCCCTCTCACTCACCTCCGTCTGCTGCCGTCTGAACAGCATCCCGTAACCTCCAGACGTCTTTGGCGATGCGTTGGTACACCAGGCAATGTAGCTATCAATGTTTTCCTGAGACCACGGATTGCAATTCATCGACAGACCCGGAATCGCGGTGTTTGTCGTAGCAGCTATAGAAATCGAGAATCGATGGAAAGAAAGCAAGAAACAGGGGCAAGGAAAGACGATCGAGGCGCAGAGAGTAGTGCTGAGCCGCGCGCAGGGTGACAGAAATTTGATGAGGAAGATGACAGCCGCTGCAAAGGGGGGGATTTCATTTGCCCTGCACGGGAGTTGGAGAGGTCGCCTGGTCTGTGTGCATGTGATGAAGTCGAGAGACTGCGAAAGAAAGAAGCACGTCGAACGAAAGCCCCGAGAGGCGAGACGAAGCGCAAAAACAGCACACTTCTGCGCATGATGCTTGGCGACACGCGCCGTCACGAACAAGGTTTACAGTACGGGACGAATCAGCAACAAGGTTTCTCTTACTCTGCGCAGCATCTTGGTCAAGGAAGTCTTTCTCTCCTTTGTTTTCTGCGCCCGAAACGGTCATCTGTTGTAAGACGGGCCGGTATCGATCTCATTATCCACCGACACTCTTCACTACCGGCCGCGAAACTCAAAGCATCGTCTACTGTTCCGACAGCACAAACGGCAAGCTCAGAGTATGCTGCATGATCCAAAACTCGTTCCCGTCTGCAGGTCCGACATCACATACGCCTCTCTCTCTCAGAGTAAGCCGCATAACCCTACCCAAAGCCGAGCCACCCCTACGATGGACGAAACAACTTAGCCCCTTTTTTCTGGCGGCTGTCAGAAGAGCTTTGAACTCGGCCCAGAGAGTCACAGCACAGCCGAGTAGGCCAACATTAGGTCGTTCGAGCCTAGTTGCCAGTCAGCCCACGTAGTCGCAGAGACTTTAAGCAGGGAGCGATGTGGACGCCTAGCCGGTTAACGACATCCACACGTGAGGGAAACCGGGCTGCTGGACGCTGAAGAGCAACATACGAGCTGTAGGTCGGTATGCCTGCGCAAAACGCACTTGCGTTCGTTTGACGTTGATATCCCGCGTTATTGAGCTCAGACCGCACCAGCAAAAGCGAAATGAGAAAGTGTCTACGAGCCTACCTATACTTCGGCTCTGTTGTATTTCTTGCAAGCCAAAGATACAGCCCAGCCATGCAAAGAGAGATGATAGACCTTCTACGCACTCAAACTCACCGCCCCCGCTCCACCCGCCATCACACCCGCCGACAAGCTCCCTCCATCCCTCTCCCCCTGATGTACCTGCTGCGCTCCCGGAAGAATCCTCTCCATCTCCTCCTCCCCTCCAGACGCAAACACATGCAACCGGTTCGACGTACCCCCTCCCACCGCACGCTCCCCCGGCGGGTGGCTAAAATAACAATCCGCCCTCGTGCATCCCAACCCAAACCTGCACGGTACACCAGCCGACCTTCCCGGCGGGTGTGAAAAGAAGCAATCCGCCCTCGTACAAGCTGCACCGAACCGACACGGTCGAGACGCCGTCTGGCTGGGGAGCGCTGTGTCCATGGACAAGGTCGGTGTCGGCGCTGCTGGCGGAGCGACGGGTGTAAACGTCACCGGTGCAGCAGACCGAGCCTGAATGCGAGCCACAGCCGGACTGACGTGACTACGCGTACAATCCCTGTTGATGCATCGAGCGCCGTAGCGACAGTTCTGCTGGCTGAGCACGAGGGCGTTAGGGTCGCCATTGGGACCAGTGTTGGCGGGCGAAGCGTGCGAGTACAGACACATAGGGTTGGTGCAGCCCACGTTCCAGCGGCAAATTGAAGTCTCGGTAGGTTGTGTGGGGAAGTTGCTCGAGTGAACAATGGCTTCAGGAGGGGTTGCATGAAGCGGTTGGTTGTCGGGCAGCATTGGATCGATGCGTGCAAAGATGGAAGTCGATGGCGCAGCGGGATCCGATGCTGGTTGAGCAGCCGCCGCCGCAGAAGCGGAAGCAGGGACAAACTCGGCTGCTCGTGGATCAGGAACACCAGCACGACCAAAGATGCTGAGGCCGGCGGACTCGGGATACGATGGCGGCGGCTCCTCGACCTCTTCCACTTTTGGAAACAACTCCCTGCCCGCATTTCCATTTGTACCGTTCGTCGAATCTCCATTCCTCAAAGCTTGATCGTACGCATCGTCGAACAACCTCGTCTGCCTCGGCCCACGTGTCCTGTTGACTGCTGGTGGAGGTGGAAACCTTTGACGCTCTTCTGCCTTTGAACGCCAGAACGCTTCGCCGTCAAAGGGCGGTTCATCGTCGCGACGCAACGAGATCGAATTTGTCCAAGCTTCGTTGCTGCTATAGTCTCTTCTCCAAGTTTCCCTGGTTTCGTAGTTTCTCGACGTGCGTTGAGGACCGCGTGCTTGCGGTGACCTGCTCCTGGACCGTCTCTGATCATCTGTGCGATGTGCAGCGAACTGCGTGGGTGATCTACTTCTCCTCTTCTCTCGAGCACGCGATGCCGAGCCGGACCGCTGAGGCGATCTACTGCGCCTCTGACGAGTCCTCATGCGTGCCGAACAATTGCCATTAGCGGTGGATGACGTTGAAGCGGAAGCGTCGGCAGAGCCGCTCGCTTGAGCAGAAACCACCGCAGCATAGTGATCGATACACGTCTGCGTCGCCTTGTAGATCCAATCCGTAAACGCAGCGTCGTATTCAGGACCGATGAGATCGTTCATCTCGGCCGTGATCTGATCTGGCGTCTTTTGGTTGGCCAGCATGACGACAATGTACTCTGCCATGACGGGATCTTCCTGGGCCGAGTAGTTGCGCTTGGCTAGCTCGCGCCGCAACTTGAGCTGAAGCTGTTGTATGTGTGGCGCCTTGGGGTCGATGTTGCGAAAGAACGACATGGTGAAGGGGAATGTTCTGACCGAGGGTGATGGGATGGAAGAACAGAAAGAAGCTCAGTCGAAATGTTTTGCAAGGTGGAGGGGGCGCCTGTTGCGCTCAAAATTGTGCCAAATCGGGCAAGATATCGAAGATTAAATCGGTCGATTGAGAAAGAGTGGAGTTTGAGGGCGCAAAACGAGCACCAACCATCCAATTGGTCGTTTGACCATCCCGCTGCTTTCTTCCTCTTTCTCATCCATCGTCGTATCGAGCATCTGTCGTATCAGAGCGCCGGCCAAATATTGCACACAGTCGAGCCTTTCTTCAAAGCAGCCGAGTTCGCCTCCATCGCCCGAGCCATCTCCAATCAGCAAAGGTTTCTCGAGCGTCGCACAACTCGCTTCGTCCGGATCGGCGTAGAACCAATACCTCAGGATCCCAATCAATCGGAAACAAGCTTCAATACCGTTGGATATCGTAGCTCAATATGGTGCGTATCCCCATCTATGATTTGTGATCTCTTCTTAGCCTCGTTAGCTGACTCCTCTTGTCTCGCCTTTCCACAGTTGCCATTGTCGTTGCTCAACGCAGCGCAAAACAAGCCGATGGTAGGTCACCTCACTCTCTCGCCTCATTAGAGGCCTCGACCGGACAACCATTCAGCTCACCTTGCTTCTCTCCCCATCGACTGCAAATCCATCTGCACCAAACCGCACCGTCTGCAATCGACTGCACTCGTTCGCAACCACTCTGCAGCTTGTGGAGCTCAAGAACGGCTCGACGTTCAACGGTCACCTCGTAGCGTGCGACAACTTTATGAACTTGACGCTGCGAGAAGTGTACGAGACTAGTGCAGTGAGTTCGTCCCTCTTCCTATATTGTGCAGAACCTCTGCTCATTCGATACGCTTCCTCTTTTGAAACAACAGAGCGGCGAGCAATTCTGGAAGCAAAAAGAATGCTATATTCGTGGTAGCACTGTAAGTCTTTTCCCACATTACCCCTCAATGCCCCTTGTACAGTGTGCTGACAGCTCATCTTGTTTCCCGGCGGTTGCCGCGTACTAGATCAAGTACTGCCGTGTAGCAGATTCCGTCATCGACCAGGTCAAAGAGCACGAGGAACAAGCGCGCAAACAGCGTCAGGCCGGAGGCGGGCTTTCGGGCGGCGTAAGTCTCGGCAACCGTGGCGGAGGCGGTGGTGGTAGAGGACACAACCGTGGAGGTGGACGAGGAGGTTCGACGGACCGCGGTGCGAGAGGCGGTGGAAGGGGTAGAGGTAGAGGTCAGTAGGAGGTTTTTTTTTTTGCCCACCTTCGGTTTGAATGTAGACACACTCCCTTTTGTATCAGTATCCACTCGCAACCAGCCAGCTCAGTCGCAGTTGAACACAGCAACCAACTCCGATTCCACAAGACCGAAACAGCAGACATGACGAATGAATCACTCACTCTTACCCGACGCCCTAATCGCTTCGGCGCCAACATCCTTGTCTTTGCTCCAAAACCCACGCGCACTCTGGGTCGACAACCCGCGAATGAGCCTCTCTTGATCCACCCCTTCCACATGCGATTTTAACGTCTCGACCCTCAAGACCCACTCTCTCCTCCTCACCACCATCTCCTCGTTGCTGCCTCTCCAGATCAACCTCTCCAAAATGTGGCGCACGCCGCTCCTCATCACGCCGTACACGTGTTCTGCGAGCAACGCGACCAGCACCGCGGCTACGATCGCACCCGCAGGACCCGACGTTGGAATGTTCTTGGGCAGCAATCGCGAAAAGCTCAGCGCCGATTGATCGCTCGTGACCCCACTCGGATGGATGTGACTGCGCATGGTCGTCTCGTACGTGGAATGCCCCTTTTCAAACGCCTGGTCCGACTGCTGGAAAAGGTAGACCAGCGCCGCATTGTTGAGCGCACTCAACCAGGCGATGAATCCAAACGTCTCGAGCCACGGTCCGATGGTCTCGGCTCGCACGGGAACCGGTCGTCGAGTATTGACGCTGATCTTGGCCGCGTCGGAGCGCAGTTCGAAAAAGTTGTTGACAAAGCCCATCACGGGCGATAGCGGCCAGACTACCGACCAGAGTGTAATGTATCCGAACTGGGTGGCCATCTCGGCGTAGTCTCCGAACAGATCGTAGGCGGGTAACTGGAGCTCCTTGCGCACTCTCGAGACAAAGCGACGCTCCGCCTCTTCGCCATCGAGCGGCGTGCCCGTGCCCGAAGACGACGCGGACGAATCGATCGATCCCTGCCGCTGCTGTGGTCCCGCAGCGTCCGACTTGGCCTGCGACCGCTGCTCCCGCCACTCGGCCACTTTGCGCAATAATACGGGCAACGCCAGCTCGGTAAACGCATTGACAAACTGACTCGTCACGCTCACCGCAAACAGCTGCGTATGCATGCGATCCGGATTGATCTTGAAATCGATCCCTTTTGCTCCCAGATGCCCCTGCTCCTGCGCCTTGGCAATCGAGTCGCTGAAATATCCCTTCTGCACCATGGTCTGCATGATCAGCTCTCCAAACGGAATATACACGTACGCCGACAACGTCAGCGCTCCGTACGCCGTGATCGCCTGCATCGCAAACCGTTTGAGCGTCAGCGAGTAGTCGTACGACTTGGCACTGAAGTGGTTCTCCCACTTGGTCACCGCCACGGCCGTCGCCTGCCAAGCGGCCATGATCTGCGGTACAGCGACGACCAGTAGCGCGGTGGGTATGAAGGGCACGGCCTGTTTGCCCGGTCCGTGGTAGAGCTGCGTCACAAAGATCTCGACGACAAACATGAGTGTCATGGTAGCCGCCAACACCGATGCGAAAAACGCCACAGTGGGCAGACTGAGTATCACGCGAATCTCCCTCCTCCACCATTCAAACACCTCTTCCACCTCCTCGGTCGCCGGATCGATGCGGGTCGTACGCGGAACAAAGTCGTGCCTCCTCCTGTCCACCTCGGACACGCCCAGCGTACCCCACCTCACAGCCAACTTGCGCTCCTTCATCCTCCACAGCTCGACAAACAGACACGACCACGTTACCAACCCCAACGAATAGATGGGCGAAAACGGCCGGCCGGCCAACCAAAATCCGAATCCTAGCAGTGCTGCCGGCGCCAACGCCTGAAAGTAGTAGTTGAGAAAGCCAAAGTAAAGCGCGACGTCTTCGCCAAAATGCTCGCGAATCGAATCGAGATCTTCCAGGCCTACGCCGTAAAAGGCCTTTGTCGGCGAGGTGTGAGACCACCGTTTAACCCAGGCTTTGTTGTATACGGGGTCGTGGATCGGACTCATATCGACCAAATGCGGGAACTCGGCCAGTCCCAGACGCAGGCCAGCGCCGGAAGGAACCTGCGATCCGCCGGCATCTCTGACCGCATGGCTAGCCAAGTTGGGAAGCGTCAGCAACGAGTCCACCAGCCTTAGGCGCGAAGCGGGAGTCAAATGCAACGACGAAGGTTGAGGCGCACCCTCGAGGCTCGACGATCTCGGAGGAGGAGGCTGAACGGAAAGCACGCCGTGCAAGTAGTCGCTCAGCGCTTCCTGCCTCGCGAGCTTGTGCAACAGCTGCCCATCCGCCTTGACAAAGATCAGAATCTGACCAGACCCGTTTGCTCCCTCTCGACTCGTCACCTGCAGTCCCGTGGCTCGGATGCGGGACACCAAACTGTCGTACTCGGCAGCAATCTTTGCACGTTCGCTGGCGGGCACTTTGGTCCGAGATCGAAGGTGTTTTTTCGCAACGTGTTGAAAGACCAAAACGTAGTCTGCGATCTGCGAGTCTGGATGAGATTGGGGTAAGGGATATTCGGAGTTGGAAGAATCGACGAGATCCTTGGTCCCCTGTTTGGCAGAGTCAAGAGCAGCCTGGATAGGCGGGAGTGCCTTTTCAGAGATGCTCGAGGCAGATTCTGCGACTGAAGTGGTTGAAGTAGATTTGGGCGGTGGTGCCGGAGCGAGCGACGCTGGAACGTCGTGCTTGACGCCGTTCATTGTGCAAGAGATGGCTGATCAGGCGGATAGAGAGATTGTGGTAGCAAGGCAAGAAGGGTGAGGCATCAGAGTGGCTGACCTTTTCCTTTGCTCTGTATAGTAGCAATATAAGCAAGCGTGGATGTGCTGGCCTCGAGTGTGACACGGCTGTTTGACATGCACGTCAAAAGGCACACACATGCACGGACGCCAAAAGAACAAAAAGCACGCACGAGAACGTCATACAGTGCACACTTTGTGGCTGCACATGAGCCAATAAATTTCCCTTTGACTGAATTCTTCACGAGATCTCAAATCCTTCTCACACAGCACAGCACAGCACAGCACAGCTTTCACCGTCGAGCGATAAGGTCCACAGTTGCTGAGATAACCAATCCTACCAGTACAGCGCATATCATGCCAATGAAGCACGACGATTCCTCACCGCCAAGTAGAGCATCACAAACAGCGTTTCGATGCGCGCTTTCACCATCTGTTTTGTTTCCCAAACGCCACGCCCAAGAAAAGGTCAATGTTTGTCAGTAATCAAACGTTGAGGATGCTCTTGGGGACCCATGTGCAACTTACCATTGTCGTACCGAAGCTAAACAGCCCTTTGATCAGCTGCGAATCCAAGCCTTGATATAGACCCTTGAATCCGCCTCTTTTCACCGTCTTCCTCAACACGTCCAACAAGTTGCGATACACCTTTCTACCCGTTGGACTTCTCCACTGCAACCTCGTCTTGCACAGTATCAACGGGAACACGATCATGGTTGAAATGCTGTTTCCGATCGCAGAAGTGACAAACGTCTGCAACGACGACGGTTTCGAACGCTTGTCCTTTGGGATCAGCAGAGTTGAGACGGCGTTGGTGCTGTAAAATGTGAGGGCTGGCGAGATGCTGAGCAACGCAGCAGTTTCGAAACCTGACCAGAGACCGAGGTATCCCTTTTCGCTCACGATCTGTCGCAACACGTCGACGATACCAGCCGACTCGGAGTAGCCTGCTTCGTCATCGGATTCGCTATCTGAACTCGGCTGAGCGTTCCCACCCCGTTTCTGTTCGTGTTGCTCTTTGTCCTTTTGCTTGGGATTGGCAGAAGTCTGCATCCTCACCGTGACATTCGACAAGGGCGTAGTGAAAAACCGCGAAAGGATGCCCGCCAGTGCTCCGATCGCCAAATCTTCCGCAGCGGTGATGGCAATCTGCGGCGCTTTCCCTTTGCCTCCCGCTGCGGGTGGAGGTGCGAGTTTCGCCTTCTTTCTGTTTTGGACCGCATCCACAAGATACGATCGCCAAAAGAAGAAGAGAAAGTTGCTGAGCGTATTCGAAATGCTATCCGAAGCAAGTCCCTGATACAGCCCCTTGACGCCGTTCTGCTGTACAATTTCCTGCAAAGCTGCACTGATCGATTGGTATCCTCCTCTACCGTCTCGTCCTCTCGATTGGGTTTGGCATCGTGTGGAGAGAAGGTCGAGCGGGTACACCAGAGTGTTGGAGGTGAGGGAGCCGAGCGCCCCCGCCGTAGCTTGGGCAAAGGGAGGGAGTTGACTTTGTGCCATCGTTACAGAGAGGGATGCGGTTCAGAGCTTGGTCGTTGGATCGGATGCACTAAAGGCTCTGGCGTGAGGCGAACGCAGAGACTATGGTTGAGCTTATCGTTGCAGGCAGCGATACCTGATTAAAGAGAGTTGACGAGGATGATAGCGATCAAGAGGGTGGATGGAGCGAACCCCTCGAAAAGCGAGCATTTTCTCTGGAAGCGATTCCTCCTTCTCGCCGGTTGAAAACGTACCCGAAATGGCGGAGACGCCGACGTCGGCGCTCTAGACCTGCATCGATTCACGAGAGAAAATTGGAAGAATCCGAGCGGCTTAGTGAGCCATGCCATTCATCAATTCCAAGTATCGCCGTCTGCTGCCGTTTTTTTCTCCTCTCTCTCTGACACCTCCACAAATCACACTCGCATAGAGTACAAAACGCATTTGCGTGCTGTGCAAGCCTTGTTTCAGCTAGCAAGGCGCTGCTGATGACGTCGACCTGCTGGCTGCGCTCTCGCTGCTGTTTTTTTGCCATTGACGAGCAATCCCATCTCAGCGCCAACACCATCAGCCTCGCTCTCTGTATCAACCATAGCCGCCGCCTTGACTCTCGCATTCACGCATTCATCTTCTGTGATTGTATACCATTTGATACACGATCGCATGTACTGTAGCATACTACCTTTTTGGAATAAACACAAGTTCTAAATCCAATCCGCAGCCTTGGCCACCGTCCTCCAAGCATCCGAATTGCGGATTAGCTCTCTCGACTCTTTGGCAGGACGCGAGATCGACGACCCTTGACTGATCCATGACATGACTGCTTTCACCAGCTCGTCTGCAAAACCAAGGCCGTGCAGTGCTACTGCATCCTTTTCCAAGCTAGCCAGTACACTCTGAGACTGCAGAGCAACGTCGGCCGATCCTCCACCGCCGACCACGTACTTTTGCAGCACGCTCGCAGACATGCTCGTGTCCAGCTTGATCAGCGATCCCACCACCTCGGCCATTCCTTGTCGGAACGCATCCCTGATCGCAATGGGTGCGTCAAATGTGGCATCGATCAGCGCCAACACTTGTTCCCTGCTCGCCGCGCCCACATTCTTAGCAGGAGCGTTGGACAGAACGTGAGCGAGGGCAAGCGCAAACGAGTCAGCCAGATCGGCTGGCTCGGCCGCACCGCCAGCCGCAGCTCCTGCCAAGCCGGCAGAAGCTGCAGCAGCGCCGCCGCCGCCACCACCACCACCACTGCTCTCGCCCAGCCCAGCACGTGCGCCCTGCACCAGCTCGGCGATCACTGGATCCACACGCGTCTGAAGGGCCATCAAGTTGCCCAGCGCTACACCCGCCTTGGTTCGCACCGTAGCGCTCGATGCGTCCGAGACCGCCTTTTGGTACGACCGTTGCAGCTGCGGATAGAACGGTCGCACCAGCGCAGGGATGCGGCGCACCATCGTGTCCAGACTCGTCAGGATGGCTGCCTTGACCGGAGGTGGGTGACGGTCGCCACACAGTCGAATCAAAGGACCGATCATCGAAGTGACAAACGGCTTGATCGCGTCGGCCGACGTGCGCTCGACGATATCCGAAAGTCCCAATGCACCGTTCTGCCTCTGCTCCAGCGTACCGTTCATCAGTCCAGCAAGGAACACCGGAACCAGCGGCGAAGCTCCCTTGGGTCGGCACAGACCTGCCAGCTCGCGACCAGCAGAGCCCGTGTTTTCCAGACTGCGACGAAGTGGCACAACCAGTCCCTCCAACTCGTCCTTGCCCACCGTCTTGAGGCTGGCATCCAGAGCCTCCCATGCGGCATCCACCACGTCGGCCACGGGATCGTCGAGCAGCGACACCAATTTGCGCAGCCAGTCGACAAGATAATCCGACATGTCCACCGACGGCTTCTTGACTTGGCAGAACACCTTGAAGAACTTGCATCCAGCCACACGCTGTTGCGGCGACGAGTTGGATCCCGCCCATCCCAGCAGCAGAAGCATGGTCTGATGCAAACCGTCGACGTCCGATACCGAGCCAAGCAGAGCCTCGACAGCGGTCTGAAGATCCGCAGCGACCGTCTCGTCCTTCTCCGCGTCGAGCCCTTTGGACAAAGCCGTCAAGATGTTGGACAGACGTCGGTTGAGTGCAGATCCCGCCACGCGCACCAAAACGGCGAGCGCGCGTGCGTTGAACGAAGTGATGGGCTGTGCGATCAGCGTTGGCACCAACACGGGGAACACCACGTCCGAACGAGCGCGCATCACCTCGCGCAGTGCCGCCAGTGCCGTCTCCGAAGTGCCACCGCTGGTGTCCGAGAGCGCTTCGAGCAACGTCGGGATCGTCTCGTCGATCGCACGAGGTCCGATGTAGGTCTGCGTAGCATCGAACGCCTGCGCCGCAGCATGTCGCACCGCTTGCGATTCGTCCACAAGTGCGTGTCGCACCACCGCAATGATGGCATCCTCGTGGTCCTCGAGCTGCGTCTTGGTCGAGTTGGCCAAAACTTCAGTCACAGCGTAGCAGACACCCGATCGTGTCTTGGGATCGTCCGACGACGCGCCACGCATGCGCAGGATCGGGATGGTCTCGCGCAGGATCTTTTCGCCGAGCTTCTTGACCAGCTCTCCCAGCGTCCTAGCCGCCATCTCGCGGTTCTCGTCGCCGTTCGAGGCGAGCGACTTGATGAGGATGTCGAGCATCGTCGGCAGCACTTCTCGGGCGGTACGTGGCGTGTTGTGCACCAAGGCCTTCCAAGTGTGGATGGCAGCCTGTCGAACGGGGATGTTGGGATCCTGTCGCACGACGTAGATCGACGCAAGGATGCGGTCGCGCCTCTCTTGGCCAAGCGCCTCCACGAGTGCACGCTGCACCGAGTTGTTGGCAACCGACTGCTCCATGTCTTCGTCCACGCCTTCGTCCTCGACCTCGTTTTTGCCCGAGATGCCCGAAAGACGGAAGAGCAGATCCGCAGTGAGCTGCAACGACGACATTCGGATTCGCCAAGCCTCGTCGAACAGACCCGTCTCGAGATGCGGCAAGAGCAGATCCACCGCCTTGGAAGAGTAGTTGGCGATGATCATGCGACCGGCACGCATCGATGCCTCGCGCACCGTCTCGGCCTCGTCGGCGATACCGCTGAGGATGGGAGGGATGATGCGACCAAGATGAGGTGCGAATCGATGACCAAAGGTGGCGGGCAGGTAGATGAGCAACGAGATGTGACCTTCTCGAACGTAAGGCTTGGGATCCGAAGCGCTGTTGATGATTTCGGGCAGCAGATTCTCCATACGCTCCATGCCGAGACCAGCCAACACTTCGGCAAGACCCTGAGCCGCACCCTGGCGATCGACTCCGGTAGCATCCGAGCGCAAGACGCCCAAGAGCGAAGGCACCAAGTCGACAAAGTGCACCTCTCCCAGACGCTCGACGAGCGTACCGAGCGCCTTGGCAGCCACAGCACGGGCCTCGGGCACGGGCGAGATGAGCACCAAGCGCACCATGGGAATGAGCTTGCCGAGGTACGGCACAAAGTCCTTCGAGTCGGTAAGACCAGCAAGGTTGCCGACGATACGGGCAGCATCCTTCTGGATGGTAGCGCTGCGCTCCTTGAGACCGCGATCGATGATGGGGATGACGAGCGCAAGCGAAGGCGAGTCGATGTAGTGGACGAAACTCGTCTCGAGCACGCCCTTGAGCGCGGCACCTGTCTTGGTGTTGGGGTCGATGAGTGCCTTAAGCAGCACAGGAACGAGCTGCTTGATTTCGGGGTTGTTGATCACCTCGCCGAACTGCTTCAGACTCTTGTTGGCTGCTGTGCGCACCTGAGTGTGTGAGTCGGTCAGCACCTCGCTGAGACGAGGGATGACAGTGGGCAGCGACAGCGAGAGCTGCTTGGGCGCACAGTAGGCCATGGCACCGAGCAGCTCGATGGCGCCCTTTTTAGTCCTCCACTGCTTCTCATCGAGACCCGAGAGCAGCGTTGGCAGAATGATCTTGACGCAATGACCAGAGACGTTCTGCATGATAGCCTTGGCTGCATCCTGCGTCGCCTCGCGCACATCGCTGGAAACGTCACCGAAACCGGCAAGCATCTGCGGAAGGATTCCGATGATGTAGGGCTCAAAGAGCCTCTTGAGCGTCAGAGTCAATGTCTCGTAAGCAAACATGACACCTTGTCGGCGCGTGGGGTTCTTGGTATCTTGGAAAGCTTCAGCGAGCTTGCCCATGACGTCGAACTCCTTAATGCTGCTGATACCGCGGCCCATCACGAGACCGGCAAGTCCGTATGCTGCACCACGTCGGCCTGCATACTTGGCACCGTCAAAGAGCTCGCGGAAGAGCGACTCGAAGAGACGGGGCACATCTTTGCTGATGGCTCGCACAAGAGGTGGGAGACAATCGGCGACGGCAGACTGTACCAGCTCCGAGGGTGTCTTGAGAGCGTCCATTAGACGGTCGACCACCTTGCTGACGCGTGGATCCTTGGGGTCCAAGTGGCGGGCCTCGCGACCAAGCAGGATGACGACAGCTTCCGTGATGCCATCGTCCGCCGTCGAACCTCGCGAGTTGCTGAAGAAAGCTTCAAACATGGCGATCAGCTTCGAGAGATGCACCTTGCCATGAAGGTCGATCACGGCGGTGGCAGCCTCGAGCATCTTGGGACGCACCTCCTCGCTGCGGTCCCCAAGAGCTTGACCATCGATCATGAACTCGAAGAAGGACGGCACGTCCGATCCTTGGAGGTAAGGTGCTTGGTGACGGAGCGCAACAGCGACGGCCGCCCGCGTCTGCCAAGGATCCTGACGGTTCTTGGTCGACTCGATGACCATGCCGAAACGGTCGTACTCGGGAGCGAGCACCTTGTTCCTTTCCTTATAGAGGTTGCAGAGCTTGGTGACGACGGTCGTCACTTGCTCAGGGTGCTGCTCGGTGGCCGCAGCCAAAGCCCTAGCCGAGCTGTCGCGAACGTAGGCATTCTTGTGCTCTAGCGATGCAATGAGCGGATCAGCAAAGGCCTCGGGCACATCGAGACCATTCTCTTCCCATGCCTTTTCGGCGAGCCGAGCATTCTCTTCGTCCTCGTCATGGCAAGCAAGCCAGAGCTCCACGGGGAAGTCCAGGTCTGTAAGGTCGAGCGG
The DNA here is from genome assembly GCA_928722295.1 of Ustilago curta. Classification (NCBI taxonomy): domain Eukaryota; kingdom Fungi; phylum Basidiomycota; class Ustilaginomycetes; order Ustilaginales; family Ustilaginaceae; genus Ustilago; species Ustilago curta. The sequence continues at coordinate 438,824 of CAKMXH010000014.1, read as the reverse complement.
CTGGATGGCCTGTAGACAGCCATTGCGGACATAGACTTCGTCAACCATTGTGTTAGAAAGCAGCTTCTGGATTTCGGCGGGCAATGCCGTCGTCCTGAGCGCCTCGCCGATGTCACGCAGCGCCGAAACGGCATCCTTGGAGATCTGGGTGTGCTTGGCGACGATGGTGACAAGACTGTCGATGAAGGAGGATCGCGGATAGCGCATGTCCTCGCAGGCGGAGCCGTGAAAGTCGATAAAGTCGAGTGAGAGCTGGATCTGCTCCAAGACCGAGTCGGTGTCGTCGGCATCCACGCCAAAGCCACCAGCACGCACGATGCGAACGATGAGGGGGTCGATAAAGGCGACGGTGCCGGCATCCAGAGGCGACTGCTCGGACAGGGAGCGCAGGCGATACAGGATGCGAAGGACGAGCTCGTTGATGGGCTCGACACGGAAATCTTGCTGGACGAGCTCGTCATCAATGGAACGCAGCAGCGCGACACCGACGAACATGGAGTAGGCGTCCAAGCGGATGGAGCAGCAACTCGAAAGCGCCCAGAACGCCTCTTTCGCCTCCTTTTCGAACAAGAAGCGGGCTTGAGGAATCTCAAAGGTCTGAAGGACAAAGCCGATGAGCGTCTGCATGTAGCCTTCGATCTCTTCGGTGCGAGCGCCGACAATGGACGAGACGGTTCGAAGCGAACGCACATATCGAGATCGGATCTCGTCGACCTTGGCACGTGCCTGGGCCTCGATCTTGGACTGCGCATCGAAAGCAGCTTTTTGCTCTTTTGTGAGCGTCTTGTTCTGCGCCGCCTTCTTTCTTGCAATGTCGGCACGCAGTTCTGCCTCCCACTGTTCCATCTTTGCATCCTTGCTGTTCTTGTCGACCGACACCTCCTTGGTATCGGAGAGAACGTCGACGTACAATTTGCCTGGCTCGGTGCGCCACATTTCGAGCTCGTCTTGAGTGAGTGCACGCAGGTCATCAAATTGAGCCTCGGCCTCGATTTGCGAGACCAGCTCGGCCATGACAGAGTCCGGTGCCAAACGCACAAGCGTGGTCAAGGCGGCAAAACCTGCTTCGCGCAAGTTTGGATCGTCAATGGCTGTGCGCACCACCGAGATGAGGTCCTGCTGCTTGGAGGTGATGAGGTCGATGGGAAGCACCTTGGCCTTGAAGGTGAGGTCCATGAAGCAGGAGGTGCCACGGTCGAGCATATTGGTATGGTGAGAGAGGACAAGCGTGTCGACAAGCGCCTTTTTCCTTGCTTCGGCGTCGAGCTCTTCGGAAAATGTGGATGCTGAGGCCAAGAGACGGCGCAGATCGCGTGCGCGAGTCTCGGCAGATGGTTTGGCATCCTCTGCATCAACAGATGCGGAAGCAGCAGCAGCAGCAGCAGTACTAGAGGACGCTGACGTGGCCGTCGCGCCATTCGCTTTTGAGGCCGACGGAGCGGCAAACGCGGCAGAGGATGGTGGTAGCTGGAGGAAGGCAATGATGCCCGAGGTGATGATGTCGTGCGTGAGGAGAGGCTCGGAGTGGGCGAGTTGCTGAACCAGGGCGAGGATGGAACGCTTCGAGTCGGATCCAGTGGCATGGAAAAGGACGTGGATGAGGGCGAGAGCAACTTGGACCTGGACTGGCCTGTCAGCAGCCAGCTTCTTGGATTGGCGCGCAATGATGGCTTGCAGAGCACGAGAAAGCCAGATCTCCTCTTCTGGAGTAGCAATCTTGCGGTAGACCTTGTCAGCGAGGAGGAAGGAAGGCTTAGGGTCGACCACCAGGATGGATTCCAGGACGGCATTCTTGCGGAGAGCATTGTCGATCTTGTCCGAGCCGAGACCAGCGAGGCGTCCTTCCAGCACTGCGGCGGCGATATAGCCTTCGAAGGGACCGCCAGGAGCGGTGATCGGGTTGGTGGAGGCGTTCTTGAGGTTTGCCTCGAAGCCTGGCAAGAGAGACTCTGCAAAAGTGCGGGTACCCGCGGTTGGCTCGGCTTGCATGGACCAGAACATTTCGCCGATGGCCAAGCAGACCGCTTTCCTGATGGGCACTTTTGAGTTTTGCATCTCCTTGACCAGAGCTGTGGACACGGATGCAGGCACAATAGCGTCCGCTTGGACCAGAAGCCATTGTAGGTGGTGAGCAATGCAGGATACAGCAGCATGCATGGAAGCCTCCTGAGCTTCCTTGGCGAGGAGAGAGGCAACCAGCTCGACCAATGCTGAGCTCTTGGAGGCTTTGCCTGGTGCAACGGATGAGAGCATGACATAGATGGATGTCCTGGCTTCTGGCGTCGCTGCTTTTCCACCTTTGAGAATGGCGAGAAGCTCGTCTACGACAGCCGTGGTGGCAGCGTCGTCGGCTCGGATGCGATCGGAGAGGGTAGCAAAGAAGTGGGATGCCTTTGTCCTCGTAGCGGCATTGGAGGAGCGGGAGGCAGAGATGAGCGGGTTGAGTAATGGCTTTGCGTGTGGGGCGACATCGACTTTGACGCTGGTAAAGAGCCTCGTTGCGATGGGAAGGGCAACCTCTGGCGAACGAAGAAGCATCTTTTCGAGTTGTGGTCGCAAGGTGGAAGCGAGGTCGTCTTGGGTGACTTGTTCGGCAACAAAGTCGTCGAAAGCAAGCAGCGAGTGTTGGGGGACCGGTGTCTTGGAAGCTACGAGGTGAGTGCTGTAGAAGTTGAGGATCTCGTTCTTGGTAGCCTTGACGTAGCCGCGACCGATGCCATCGGGAGCACCTTTGAGCTGTTCAGATCCGACCCGCAGCCTAACACAAACACCGACTGCCTCGCCCAGGAGGGCTGCCGAGCGAAGCGCGGTGGCAGGGGTGGAAGCAGCAGAGAGGGTACGGATGAGCTGAGGAAGGCAAGGGTGTGCATTGCGCAAGGTGCGTCGGGTGAGGTTGACTGCGTTCTTTTTGACGCTCTCTCGGCCGGTCGTATCGGCAAGAATGGCGTCGTAGGTGGTTGCGAGCAGGTACACGAGCGACTCGCATGTTGATGATGGTGGGGACTTGGTTGCGCGGTCTGTTTGGACACACAGTGCCGAGTATAGGGCACAGACGTAGGCATGAAGCGCAGTGATGGTGGGAAGCGGGGTGATGGCGGAGCCGGTGGGAGAGGGTTTGCAGATGCGCTCGGCTTCCCTCTTGAGCCAGGCCAAAGCATGCTTAGCGACAGGGCCGTTGTTATCTGATGGTGATGCCGCTTCGTCTAGAGAGATGAGCTTGGAAAAGATATTGAGGGAAGCGAGTCGAGATTCGCGATCAACGTACTTGGCGTAAGTTCGAAGTAGAAGGGTGAGAAGCTCTGCTCTGTGCACAGGTTGAAGCTGATCTAGCTCTGCAGCTTTTGCAGCGTGTCGTTGAAGAAAGTGAATGCGTTGACGAGTGCTGGTAGAGGCGAGGTTGACCTGAGCAACGTGGGAGAAAGTGGCCCAGTCGGTGAGAGGGTCGATGTAGTCGAATTCATCGCCCGAGACGCTCATCTTTGTTGGAGCCAGGTCGTCGTCCGAGTCGTACGGGTTTTGGTGCGGCTCTGACGAAGCACGCTGTATCCAGGTCTTGAGGTGTCGTTTTTTGGCTAGCATGCGACGCAAACGATCTTCGCAGCAGGACTGTGGCCTTTTGAGGATCGAGATCGACGAATGCAAGGCTGATGATGACGTTGGACGAGAGGTTAGAAGCACTTGACTAATTCTTTGCTGAGTTGGTTTGGATGATCTGTGTCACTCACACTTTTTCTTCTTGCTGAACACTAAAAAAAACTGGTGGGATGTTAGAGCGTCGGCCAATTCGTTGCTTTCCGCAGCCGCAGCTCAGTCGACTGTGACAGACACGAAGAGACGCTGATTTTGGGCCGAGGGATCTGCGTTGGGTTTCGAGTGTCATTTTCGAGTCAGTCACAGTGACACGTTATCTTGACACTCTCTCAACAAGGCTTTGCACGAGTCATTTTTCTATACGCACGACAAGCGTCTCTCGTGCCTCAATTTTTGGAAAATGCTTTGCTCCCGCTCGGTCCATCTTGCACTACTGTATCTCCTTTCTCGTCCACCATCACCGTCGCCCTGTATCTCGACTGAGCATCGCAAAATCTTCCAAGCTGCTCCCCAAAATACCCCATTCGCTCCTCCTACCATCTAGAATCTGGATCAACCGTACACAACCATGTCCGCGATCAAGGACGCACTGGCTTCGGCCGCAGAGGCGCTTCATATCTCGGGCGAAAAGGACAAGAAGGCGATTGGCGGTGGCGCCCCCGTCTACGTCGACGAAAACGCCGGCAACGATGAATCGGCAGACGGTTCCAAGGCTTCTCCCTTCGCAACACCATTAGCCGCTCTCCTTGCAAAAGGCCAGGATGCCTCGGTGTTTGTCAAGAAGGCCGACGCTGCTCCCGGTCAGGACGGTGTCGACGCAGACGGCTACGCTCCTATCTCGGCTTCCGCCTCCAAAAAGGTCAGCAAGCTCTACGCCACTGCGCTCAAGAAGAAGGAAAAGGCCGGCCAACAGGCCGACAAGGACCGCGCACAAGCTGCCAACGATGCACAGAGGCTCGAAGAGAGCAAAAAGGTCGTCCTCGAGGAGCCTTCGTCCTCGGCCAAAAAGATCAAGATCGGCCAAGGTGCCAACTTCCGCGACCAGCGTGTCAGGATCTCCGGCTGGGTCCACCGTCTGCGTTCTCAAAAGGATTTGACCTTCATCGTCCTCCGTGACGGAACCGGATACCTTCAGGTCGTGCTTTCCGGCAAGCTCACCACCACCTACGATGCTCTCACCTTGACCACCGAGTCCACCGTCGAGATTCAGGGTCAGCTCAAGGCCGTCCCCGAAGGCAAGACTGCTCCTGGCGGTCACGAACTCGTTGCCGATTACTGGAAGTGTCTCGGCAAGGCTCCTGGTGGAGACGAGGCCTACACCAACGTCGTCGCAGAGACCGCCGACCCCAACAGCTTGGCCGACCGTCGTCACCTCGTCATCCGCGGTGAGACCGCCTCCGCCGTGCTCAAGGTGCGCTCCGAGGTGCTCAAGGCCTTCCGCGCCGAGTTTGACGATTTGGGAATGACCGAGGTCACTCCTCCCTGCATGGTCCAGACCCAGGTCGAGGGCGGCTCCACCTTGTTCAGCTTCGACTACTACGGCCAGCCCGCCTACCTAACCCAGAGTTCGCAGCTTTACCTCGAGACCTGTCTCCCATCTCTGGGTGACGTCTTCTGCGTTCAGGAGTCGTTCCGCGCCGAAAAATCTCACACCCGTAGACACTTGTCCGAGTACACCCATCTCGAGGGCGAGCTTGCCTTTATCTCCTTCGACGACCTTCTCGAGCATCTCGAGCAGCTCATCTGCGGTACGCTTTCGCGAGTGCTCGCCGACCCAAAGACCAAAGCCTTGATGGACCAGCTCAACCCCAACTTCAAGATGCCCTCGCGTCCCTTCCGTCGCATGGACTACAAGGAGGCCATCCAGTGGCTCAACGATCACAACATTCCCAACGAAGACGGTCAACCTCACAAGATTGGCGACGACATTGCCGAGGCTGCCGAGCGCAAGATGACCGACGAACTCAACGTGCCCATCTTCCTCTGCCGTTTCCCGCGCCAGATCAAGTCGTTCTACATGAAGCGCACCGTGGGCGATGAAGAGTTTACCGATTCCGTCGACGTGCTCATGCCCGGTGTCGGTGAGATCGTCGGTGGCTCCATGAGGATGGCAGATCAGCACGAGCTCTTGGAGGCCTACAAGAACGAGGGCATCGATGCCGCCCCTTACTTCTGGTACACTGATCAGCGCAAGTATGGAACTTGCGAGCACGGAGGTTACGGTCTCGGTGTCGAACGCTTCCTTGCATGGTTGACCAACAGGTGGACCGTTCGTGAGGCTTCGCTCTACCCTCGATGGACTGGTCGTTGCACTCCTTAGACTCGCGCATTTCCTTTGGTCGTTTGGTCAATCATGTGGCAGTTTCAAGACGAACGATCGCGGTGTGTACTAGAGATCGTGTGAGCATGCGTGCGTTTGGATTCAAGTGAATACAGTGACGCAATGAGATTCGAAGAGCTTTCAAATGACGGCACTGGTTTACGATGATTGCTATCGCTCAAAGAGATCATGTCTGCGTCTCGAAGGGGATCGACTTTCCTTTTTTTGGTGGAATACGTTTGTTACGAGCAAGGGCAGGATCAGTTTGACTTGACAGCCTTCTGGGCCTTTCGAAGTGCGCGTTTGCGGGTAGCTGCTTGTTGGTCTGTTAACGACGACCAAAGAAAAGGAGAAGTCACAAGGTGAGCTATCTACTCGCTTGGCCCACATCATCGTTGACGTCTTTGAAAAAGCAAAACTTACTATACGTATAGCCGAGCAACCAGCCCCTGGGCAGGATAAACGTGGTCGCCCAGTCCACCAACGCATGCATCGGCCACGGCGTCGAGGTATACGGTCTACCCACTGCACCGCCGTTTCGGCCGATCGTCTTCAACACCTGCGCAACGTACTGCTTGGGTGTCGGAATCATCGCGCTCGACTTTCGAATCTTGGAGAGGTTCGAAACGACAAAGTACGTGTTGAGCAGGCTAACGTGGACATTGCTGCGCTTCAACTCTTCGCCCATGGCCTGCGACCAGGCGCTCAAGAACGCCTTACTGCCCGCATACGTCGCAAGCATCGGCGTCGTCACTTGACCCGCAAACGAGCCCAAGTTGAGCACCAGTCCGCGCTTGCGCGACACCATACCCGGAATCACCATACGAGACACGCGAAGCACCGAAACAACATTGATCTCGACAATGTCCTCCATCTCTTCCTCGGTCGTCTCTGCAAAGCTCACCGGCATGTTGTGCGATTTACCCACGTTGTTGACAAGCACGCCGACATTGAGATCCTTCAGCGTATGCTCGAGCGATTCATACTGCCGTTCGTCCCCGAGCGCAAAGTCGATCGCCTGCGTCTTGGTCTTGACGCCTGCCGTGGCGGCTTCGATTTCGGCTGCGACTGCGCCGAGTTTCTCCGGGCTGCGCGAAACGAGGAGGATGTTGAATCCTTTACGAGCCAGTTGGATGGCAAATTCGCGGCCAATGCCATCCGTGGCTCCGGTGACAACAGCCCAGGTGGCTTTGGTGTAGTCCTTCTTGTTGGCGCCAAACTTGGAGGCGGATTTACCGGGCAGCACGTAGACGTCGGCGAGCAGCGAGACGAGGCGAAGCACAAAGGTGCCGACGGACAGTGCTCCGACACCGGCAAGCAGCACAAGCGCTGCTGACACCGGCGTGAGACCGTGGTCTATTGTTGGTGACGATGAGAGAAGAAAAGAAAAGTCATCCAGATGCACGTTCAAACGCTTTGCGACAGTTCAGACGGCGAGATACTCACCTACGCGCAGACCGACGTGTCGCAAGAGTCCATCAAGGTGTTGTTCGATCGTCATAATTCTGTAGGTCGTATCGGAGGATGGTGGCAGGTCACTGAAAGTGAAGATCGCGATAACCGAAGATCTTTGCGAGATGGACCGTTCGCAGAAAAGACAAGAAAAAGAACCATTTTTGCGGATTTTCCGCAATGTTGGGAGGCGGATGCGCGTCGCGAAACGCGCATTCGGTGCTTGCTTGACTTTGCCGAATTTTCTGCCGGATCCCCAAACCATCCGACTCATCATGGCGTTGAAAGTGTAACCGCAGTGATCGACGTGACAGCAGTGATTTGATATCAGCGGGAACATGGTGAGCTAAATATGTCGAGCAGGAGCATGTTATGTCGCTGAACAACGCACAGAAAGTTCAATGCTCGCCTTCACATCTATTGGGCGGGCCAAAATTATGGTTCGCTAAGGGCCCTCGAGACACGATTACCGTAAGACGTTGCTCGATGAGCTTGCACCAGCTGCTGTTCCAGAGCGAGATCCACCAGCTCTTCCAAAGGATCAGGAGGTGTCACTTGCTCGGCGACGTTACTCGCACTCGAGGACCAAAGCCAACTTTGCGAAACTCGTTAGTGAGAGCGGCATGGACCTCGTACCGTTCGCGCATCTCCGTCGACAGGTCATCTTGTGACATCACCGTCGCCAAGCGTCACGAAACTATCGACAAGTCTGACTGCATTCATCGCACACCCCTCTTGGAGCCGCTGTTTACGCTTCCGAGATACCTGCTAGGATCCGGAGTGGGGAGCCGAGAGGAACGAGGCCTCCTCCATCTCTTGGCGAGGCTCGTACGCCATTTCCCATGCTAGCGAAACTCTAATACTGTATGTGGGGGCCCCTCATATGGTATGACTGCAAAAGCACATCCAGAACGGCGCATAGGGGTTGGTTCCTACGCTTAGGCCGTGTCTCGGATGCAGTCTTCACGCGTCGCCGAGCGGTCCGAGCGTGGCATCCTCTGCATGTTTCAAAGTCGAAGACTCGGCCCCTTGCTATGCGAGACAAAAGGGGTTTGTTGATCGGACGATGACAAAGATCCAAAAACTGGGTTCACAAGTGTCTGTGCCTGACCTTCCCCGGGAATCCCAGTTCGATGCAAACACGGTATGGAGAGAAGGCTTGAGCGCATCCGGATGAGCGGTGCTCTGCTAAACGAGAGCCGCAAATGATGTTGGAGGTGGGAGTTGCCGCTACACCTGCATGCTGGATGGAAACCATAGTGCTTGGGTCATCAGCCTCGACCGCGCTGGCTCTCTGGGAGCCTGTTTCGGTTGCTACGATATAATACGTTCTAGATGCCTCGAAGTAAGGGTTGCGGCCCGGCCATTGTCTTGCATCCGCTTTGCTCATTGGTTCAGCGTCGTGAACAATGATATGCAGTGCTGCAGGTACCTCACCCCTTTCTTACAAGACTGACCCAAACAACTGGTACCTTCTCCGGAAGTCTGAGCTGGAGGCGTCCTCGTACCTCGAGCCGCGGCTGCTCATGGAGCCAGATCGCTCGTGGGAAAAATTTGAAGCACGGTGATCGAGCGGACCGTGCAAAGAATGATGAGCAGCGGCTTGCCGATCCCGACCAACCCATCAGGCTTGAGTTCGACCACGGCTTCGGAATCATCTCTACGTCTGCTGAAAGACTTTGCTCATCCTTTGTTGGAGCAACAAGGTTCGTAGTAGAATCACAAAAGTTTGGCATCAACTCGCGTCGCACGCAATTGCTCAGAACGGCGCCTTCGTCAGCAGATCGCAGGATCGACATTGAAATATCATCATCCCTGCAATGTCGATGGATTGTCGATCAAGTGACTGGTTGCACAGGCGTTCCGGCCGGGAGTCGCCTTTCCAGCTCGAGCGCCGTACATCTTCACCCCCAGCAAAAACCCTCTTGTTCAGTGCATTATCGTTGACGCCGGACTGTGTTCCTGTACATCCAACCCTCGAGCCCACAAAGCCGAACCGATCCTTGCCATCTGCCGAACGGGGCGGGTGAAAGAAGCTTTACATTGTTCCGCGGAGAGGCACTCTGTCCGATTTCTCACGCTTTCGGCTGTTCTCACGCCCACCTGTCTAAGCAGGAACCGGCAAGCAGTCACTGCTTGCATGCATCCATATGCCGTCCTTTTCGTCTAGACCTACAGTAGCGCCACTACCACATGGCTTGAAAGCCACCCAAAAGTTGGTTGTTGTTGTTTTGCCCCGCATTTAGAGCGTTTTGTCGATCAAATCTACGCAATGCTCGTTGACGGTTGTCCAATTTGCGTGTCGCCGGGTCCCCGAGCTTGACTGGAGCCATTGCTCGCCTCTCTCGCCAGCTTCACGGCTTGTGACAGTGCTTGCTAGGCTCGGACTTTCGGACAGATTTTGATAAGCAAGCGACGAAAAAGACCCGAACGCGCTTTGTGTCGATGGCTGCATAAACCAGCCATGATCACTTAGTACGCCTTTACGCAGCGGATAAAGACCCTGGGGGCTTGTTTGGTTCTGCATTGCAGTAGCATGGGCAACAACAAGTCGGAGGCCGAGACGCGGTAACAATCGATACGAGCCCCCAAAAAAAGCAATTTGACAGCTCTCCCACAGCTTAATCGCACTACTTTCGTGCCTTTTTGCAAGGTTTAGGCTTGTTGCAGAGACATGGTGTGGTCGCTTTGCAGCCTGTGCTGTATGCACGTCAGATGCGGGCGTCAGAGAGTGCTTCTTTTCCCCCTCTGTAGTAACCTGGGTTGAGTGTGTTTCAGGTTCGCCGGGGTGGTCCGCCTGTTTGTTCCTTCCGCTGCAAACGATCGCAAAGTTGAAAGTGAGAAAGCTAACATGACGGGTCGCTGATCTCAAGCGGCGAATCTAAAGTTCCCGGTCCATAGGTTAGGAACCTACAGCTAAACTAGTCGCCCAATGTTCGTTGCACCGTGGATTCGGTCAGCGCGAGTCACGTCGAGGTTAAGCTAGCAGAGCCGCATTGCCAAAACTCGGAACGGAATTCCTGCTACTGAACAGCGTAGCTTACTCGTACGTAAGGGAGCAGATACAACGCAGCGCCCGCAAAAGCCGACAAGCAAGAAAGCCATCTTCCTGATCGACCAGCTAACGGAAGGAAGAACAATAGGCGTTTCGATGCACCGTTCCAAGGTGTCTTGGGCATGTATGAGGACTTGGAGGTGCGGGCGGGCGTCAAAGAGACCCCGGCTTAGACTGGCTGGGCTCGAAATATGTCAAACAGATGTGTCTGCAGCGTACAGCAGTAGCTCGCTCCGGGTGTGAAGAAGTGTTTTTACACCTGCTCGCGCTAAACGGTTCGGAGAGTGGGGGGCTTTTTTGCACATGTTGTTGAACATGTCCTGGCTTCTGCAGGCTAAGCATGCAATGAATCAGACCACCAGCTAGTGGGGAAATGGCAATGCCCTTGGACAGCGATTGGGCGCCGGCGACGACAAACATGCGCGTCTCTCTCTTGGCTGCTCGGCGTCTGGCTTGATCGTTCTTTAATTTCAATTGCCGTCGGGCGTTGCCTGCATCCCAGTGCCTAAATGGTCCTCAAACGAATCACATCTGACGTGATAATAGAGAAGCAGAGTTTGGGCGCAACATTTCGTTCTACAGCAGCAGCAAACACCACGCGGGAAGGGTGTTTGCATTAGCGCGCATCGTCTGCATGTGAACAAACAAAAAAGAAGCACAAAGAAAACGTCCGCCTCACCGTATCGGCACTCGAAACTCGGCTTTTTTGCGACTGTCCTGCTGCAGCCGAAGCGATGTGTGATGTGTTTGGAAGGAAGGATCTTCTGCATGTCTGTTTTGACATCTTCGCGAGTGAAGAGAAGGAAGGGAAGCTCCTACTATAATCGATTCCACGAGACGCGTCAAGGCTTTCGTCGCGGCACGTGAGGTGGGCCATGGTTTCGTCCGCCTGGCACTGTGGCGCTGTTCTCGCTGAGAGGTCGGCCGGTACAATTCTATGCTCGTTTATCGTACTCGAAGATGAAGAGCTTTCGCAGGCTATCCACAGCCACGGATTCGGGGTCGATCGAATGTTGGCATGTACCCAGCCAGCCTCCCCCAGACATGGGCTCCGGTGTGCTACGCCGTATCGTGTGTTGCTTGAAGGCGTCTTTTTTGAGAAAGCGGCGCTTAACCGGCGAGTCGCGTCTCCGCCCACGTCAACCCGCCAAAAGACCGTGTTTCGGTGATCATGGATTTCTCTGCCTCAATTTTCTCGGAATTCTCCGTTTTCTTTTTTTTTGGACGTGATTTCTCAGATTGAATTTTGAACACAACGGGATATGATTCGCGAACAGCTCCATGTCACGCTGACGTTGTCACACATCCGCCTACCACAGAGTGACCATCCCGGGACGTACAGTTCAAAAACACGATAGTCTACTATAGCACGACGATGATGCAGATCGTATTCGGAGGCCGGAGAGCGACGCAGCGGAACGGATGCCCCGATGCACAGTCGTGCGACAAAGGGAAGGTGCAACCGATGCTTTGCAGCCGCACTTCAAAAGCGAAGAGGGAAGAATGCTCTGCGATGCTGTCTTCGGTGTGCAGCCGTACCATGCAGATTTAGGCTGACCCGATCGCATCCCCACTGCATCTGGAGTACAGTAGCGCCGCCAATGTGTTCGACCAGAGGCAACTTCGTCACGGCCCGAAACGATTGACGGCCGATACAATGCGGTTCGAAGCCCCCTAAACCAACGCGCTTTGCATAGGTCCTAAATTATTGGGTGGTGTCGAGCTCGGCTACAACGTGTTAGGAAATCGAACTCGTTTAGCGAAACATATTTTCTGTGCTGTTGCAATTCTCGCTTAGACATCTCATCTCGGAAGCGGGCAAGCGAACATGTCGGGGATGGGAAGCTGCAAGAGCCAAGACAACAGTCAATTCGAACACGGAGGGTCACTCTACTCCGAGTGAGACGAGTTCAACTTAACAGCAGAAAGTCTTTTGCTTGGCTCGCGTGGTGTGTCTCTGCTAAGCGAACCAATTGTGTGGCTTAAATTTCTCGGCCTCGCTTGTGTCGAACGAGATTAATAATTAGCGTGACATGTTGTTCGTCGTCATCCTCAATTACCAATCTTGGGACACGGCGATCTCCAGCCTCGGTAAAGAAGACAAAGCCGAAGGCCTTTCGTTCAGATCCTTTCTAGCTTAGTTACCGCTCGGAGAGCTAGAACACTCAATCGACGCCACGAAGAAGAAAGAGCCAATTCTTTTCTTGTCGGAAGCGAATCATATCTAGCTTTTAAAGCTACAGCACGGTAGAAAAAACTGCGTGGACCGAGCGCGGGTCATCGGAATGACCGAAAAGCCAAACAGGCAACCACAAGCCTGTTCCCACTCTAGATCGGTCTTCTCTCGCTTGTTCCCGAGGAGCGGGGCGATCCCCCCCTCAAAGTTTTGAAACTCTCGTATAGTTCGGTTAGCCGTCGTCCGAGGGTGCCGAAGTCAAATCGGACCTTGAAAAACCCTAAAGCAATTCGGTCCAAGCCGGTTTCAATTTGAGGGTGGTCCGGTGGTCACATCAAAGAGTCGGAGAGTAAAAAAAAATCGAACAAGATTCACCTCAGGGTTGCCTTAACATTCGATGCTCCATTGGCCTGTTTCGTTGCGATCCCGAAGACGTGGCGGAGATCAGAAGAAATATCTCCAAAGCCGACATTGGCTTTCAAATCTCAGATCCGAGCGCGACCGCATTAAAATTCGACTAGTACTGTACTGTACTGCGTTCACTGGCTGGCGATCTTGCGAGACAATGGGAAGAGCACAGCTGTGGGGAAACACAAACAACGATCGCGAGAGCCGCCTAGCTGCCTTTTTGCCTCCTGTTATTACAGTAAGAAGCACAGGACAATGAGAGGAAGAATGGGCCGCGAGACTGGATCGACAAGAACTCTATATCGTTGGATCTTGGCTGCAAGAAAGAAGAGGCCAGCATTGTAGGTCAGCTGATGGCTGCCTTTCGTGCCAGCAGTGCCGAAAGCGGTCAAAGGGATCGCCCAAGTGGAAAGCAACACCCGAATGCAGAGCAGCAATCTCAGCGCGCCTAAGCCACGCTGGTTTGCTGTACCATACCGGAGCAATGGCGTTGTCCGCAAGCCTCACCAGATGCGGCCGTGTTTGCGCTTGCCATTGGCTGGACATGCATCTTTAGCGCCATGCCGCTTTCAAGACACGCGCTCCTGGAGCTTCTCTTCAAGAGATCAAGCTTCGGTAGCAGTCACCGCCGAGCACCCGAGTCGTCCCCCGCCCGAACAAGAGCTCGACTAAGCCTACAATAGTGCTGCAAAGCGTTCTTATGCGGAATCCTTCCGTGTTCGGCAGTCCCGACAAGCCAGCTGGCTGGGAGGGCGAAGCGATGGCCGCTGAATCTCTTTGCATGCACTAGAGAAGCGTAACCGTAGGCGCTTTCTTAGAGCATGTGCTCGACGACCTCAGCAGGAAGATCCTGTTTTCTCTTGCATACTGGTTCTGTACACTATCCAGTTTTTTTTGGCACCGTGTCTTCGCTAATGCTTGTCCAAGGATTCGACGCACTGATGGGTCGAGCGAAGGCTAGCGTTGGTCGCGGGGTCGGTAGCGCTTTGCAAATCAAACTACTTTAGGGTAAGCGCTTCTGATGCTGGGCATGCGGCATAGTTGGGCAACGGCGCGGCTTTTTCGCCGCCATACCGATGTGCATAGCGATCACGCCTGTGGCAGGGAGCTTCCTGATTCGGCGTTGGTATTGCTCATGCCTTGAAAGGGATCGACCGCCTTCTCTCACGCTACATTGCAACGGCTGCTAACGGCTGCAAGCTGTAGATGTTGCGTGGCGAGGAAACTTTTCTTCTGGATGGACCGTCCGGTTGAGGCTGCGGAACATTGTCCGTCAACTGCGACGCCATCTTTGGTTTTCGATCTACCGTAGCACACTGGATAGCCAACATCAATGTGCGCTATCCTGTCACACTGTGTGTCAGCCTGTACCGACCATTTGCTCAAGAGGCTGGTGTGGCTTGGTCACCACCGCAAGCGTGAGCCGCAACAACACCGGTCGCGCTAAAAGACACGGTGGAACATGCTGTTTTCGGCAGCTAGAAGACGTCGAATAGACTCTCGCATAGATGTTCGCACCAGCAAAGCTGAAAACGGTACTTAGAGCCGATCCGAGGTGGCTTTTTCTGCAATGCGCTTTGGTTGACGCGGCGCTGTTGTACCCCTTGCACCATACCCCGTTTTTGGATTGGAAACTTGGTTCCGCACCTACGGGTCGTCAAACGCAAAATGAAGAAAAAAAAGCCAAATCTCGCTGCCGCGCATGCGCTCTCTTCCACTCGAGTCTAGCGTAGCAACAGTGCATTGCATGATGATGCATCATTGGCTGGGGCAGCTGTTAAGCTTAGCATACTGTACGGCTCGCGAGCGCACACCACACCTCCTTGCACACCGAACTCCGAAGCTGTCAACGACGCCCGCCCGCAAAAAGCCTCACCTTTGCTCCTTTTGTTGCGCCTCTGTCCTTTTTCCTGCGTTTCCCGCTAGCAGCTCGGCGCGTCGGCCGAGGCGAGGGGATAGCAGAAGGAAGGGGGTGAGGCGTGCGCGGTGTTGTCCACGCCACACGCCCAGCGGAGTCTCGCAACTTTTGGATTGTTCTCCCCTCTTTCCGTTGTGGTCGTTCGGGAAGGATGGCGTCTCCGACCTCCTTGCACACTCTGTTCGGAGGGGGAATGCGAGCCAGCGAGGCCAGAGTCTACCCAACATCGTTAGCCACATGGCATGCCAGTTAGCGTCAGGGGAGAACACCGGGTTTCCCCTTGGCTTTTCAGATGCCATTTCGCCGGGTTGTGCCCTCAGCCGTTTGCCTGCCCAGACGCGTGTGCGCTCGAACTTAGGTCTCGAATAGGCTCAAAAGACTGTTCGGAGCCGCTAGTCGTCACTAGTCCGGTGTCAGCGGTGACGATCACCGTGACACCTGGACGCTCGACGCTCAACGATGACCGATGCCACCTGAAAAACTTTTGAATGCGTGACGTCGAAAACCGAAACAGGGCAAGCCTCTCTTCTGAACGTCTTCAGCACAGGTAGAGTGGACACTGGCTGGTTCACTGAGCTGCCGTTCGTTTGGCGTGTCAGTGATATGGGTGGTGGGCTGTGTCTGCTTCGCGAAAAAAAGTGTCTCGAGACAAGAGACGAGACGAGACGAGACGAGACGAGACGAGACGAGACAGGGACAGGGACCGTCGCTCGCTTCGTCATAGACCGAAGTGGAGCCTGACCGACCAACCGACACATCCAAACGGGCCCTTTCAGTTCGATCGTCGACAGTCCACGCCCGACAGAGGGAGAAAATTGTTGTGTCTCACTTAGAGTGCGCGATCTCAGATAGGGTGCTGAACAAGCAAACAGCGGGCGTCGAAAAAAAGGGAAGATAGTTAGGGCGGAAATTTTGAGTCCCCGCCTGTCAACCCTTGCTTTTAGGACGTTTTCCTGCGAGCAGGACGAGAAAAGGAACAGAAAAAGGAAAGATTCTCTGTGTTTTTGTTAGTTATTTTATTTTCCCATCTCTCTTTTGGCTGCAGATGCCCCCTTTTTGAGACAGTGTTTGCACGAGGTTGCAGCTTTGGCCCCCTCTCCCCCACTCCCCCTCTTTTGGATTCCTATAAAATTTATTCTGGCTCGCTTCCACGCTGCATGACTCTCTCTCACACCTGTGATGTGCCTTGTGCCTTGACACAATTTTTGCTCTCATTTTTTTCTTTTCGAAATTTGAAACTCACACACCTCTGAGTCGTTTTCCAGAGCCTGGTTTCGTCTCGTCTCGTGTCGTCTCACTTTTTCTTGCGACACTGTGAGCGAATCTCGATGTGGTTAGTCTGTCTCTGCACCTTGTCCCCCGTGCAGCCATTTCCTTTGTTCTCGGGGTTTCGGAGGCCGCAGCACAGCAAACCAGTCCAGCTGTACACCCAAGCACGCACAGGAATTTGTTCACAGAACGCTC
Source organism: Ustilago curta (assembly GCA_928722295.1). Taxonomy (NCBI): domain Eukaryota; kingdom Fungi; phylum Basidiomycota; class Ustilaginomycetes; order Ustilaginales; family Ustilaginaceae; genus Ustilago; species Ustilago curta. The sequence goes on along the minus strand of CAKMXH010000014.1, from coordinate 422,440 downwards.
CATTTCCGCCGCCGCTCTTGACTCGCCCTTTGCGAACCCCTTTTTTCGCTTTGCTTTTGTCGACCCAACTTCTTGCAGCAAACGTTTTGACTCTGTATCGAAGCGGGTCAGCGTTCGCCGTTCCTCGCTGTCTTCGCCCTTCCCTTTCTGTCTGGCTCGCCACACATACAGTACACACACACACACACACACACACACACACAGAGCCTGCTCTGCGTCCCACACGGTCGGGCCTTGCCCGTTTGGCCCCCAGCTCAGCTTCCCCTTCGCTTTCCCTTTCCCTTTCCCTGTCCCTGTCCCTATCCCTTTCCCGTCGCTTGCCCTTTTTCCCCTTTGCTGCCATATTGGCTGCGTTGTGTGACACTAGTCTGAGACGCTCGGGACCATTAGCTTGGCTGTTGGTTTCCTGTCCTTTGCTGCTCTGTCTCCTTCGCTCCCCTTTCTCGCCACTCGGCACCTCTCTCCCTCTCTCCCCACAAACCTGGATGTTGTTCCGTCGGACCTTTAGCTTGCCTGCTCTCTGTCCCTCTGCTGTACAACCCTTAGCGACACTAAAGTTATTTATTTATTTTTTTTAGTTCGCTCCTCTGCTCTGCCATGCCATGCCATTAGTCGCACAGGGACAAATTACGCTTACACTCGCACAAACGCGGCCCAACCACCGGCTCAAGCACCCGTTGCTGCCCTTGACCGCCCCCTTGACCGCTTCTGCGAAACTGGACTGCGTGTGGATTCGAGTTGCAACAGCCAGTCCTGGGTGTCTGTGTGCGTGTGTGTCTGTATGCACTCCAGAACGCCCTTTCCCTCTCCTCTGTCTACCTGCTGTGCTGTGCTGTGCTCTTGCCTCACCTGTCAAGCGCCGTCTTTCCTGTGTTCTCTTCGCCCTCGCCCTAGCCCTCACCCTCGCCTCTGCCGTTCTGCTGGTGCTGCTATTGCTTCGCCACTGCGCCGCCCTCTTTGCCTCCCAAACCTCAAGCCTTCCCTTCTAGCAACGGGATCTGAACTTGCTGCGTTGGAAAAACCCTTGCTTGGTCTTGCCTCGCCTTGCCTCGCCTGGCTCTTTCCCCTGCCTTCGAAGCTTTGCTTTGTGTGTGTGTGTGTGTGTGCTCACTTTTCGAATTCCAATATATCCTTCCACCTCGTCCTGTCAATCCCATGGTCATCACCCTCCCTCCATTTCAACCTTTCCTTCTTCCTTCTCTCGTTACTTCCTTCCCACCTCGCTGTTGCATTTCTCTCCACACCAAACGCATTCGCCTCGAGATATCGACAACTCAGCGTCGTTGCCGTTCCTGAACAGCATCCTGTGCTCTTTCCCCCCACCATTCTCACGCCCTGCATCCGAACTTCATATAGATCGAGTTCCAGCGACTCGTGTTCGTCTTCTTAGATTCGTCGCATTTTCTTCTTCGACCTCGACCTATCCTTCGCCTCACCCCCGCGTCATTCTCTGCAGCTCTTGACACGATCGGACAATAGCAGAGCAGCAGCACCATCGCCACCCAGCATCACCTCCTACCTCGACCTGCCTCAATTCATTGGGTAACATTCGATAGGTCCTCACCCAACCTGGCTCGGCTCAACCAAAAAGCATTCTCCCCTCGCAACTTCCGCCGTCCTCTCCTTAACTTCGACCCGTCCTCATCTTTCCAAAAAGCATCCTGCTCCTCGGTTCCCCCCGCGCATACAACGCATCAAGAGTTGGGCAGCACCCACTTTCACAGTTTAGGGACCCCTCTGCATCATCACATCTCGCATCCTCGTCGCTTCGCCAAAGTCCACATCACAGCTTGCTTTCGCCACCGTAAATGTGCACAGCAGCCTCTTCCTCCCACTCTCATCTCTAGGATTCCACCACTCTACGCACTAGCCTTCCTTGTCGACTACGACCAAATCGTTCATCATGGCTGCCACCGTCGCTTCTGCTTACAATGCTGCCGCTCACGGCTACCAGTCCAACATGACGTCCGACATGGCCTCTGCTTCCTCGCGCAGGCCTTCCTCGTCCTCGTCGTCGTCAAGATCTGCTCAGCGAACGGAGCAGCAGGACCGATTCTATGGCTTCAGAGGTGAGTCTTGGCTCGAGTCGCATCCAACCCAAACACCTGACCTCCATTACTGACCTCAGACTCTCCAATCGGGATTGCTTACCAACCTTACAGAAACCTCGGAGCTCTGCGAGAGATTTATCCTCTACCTCTTCGCCTGCCCCTTGGACTCGACCTCGGCATCGGCTTCTCTTCCAGCAACACAGAATGGCACCCCGGCTCCTCGTCTCTCCGAGTTCATCGCCTATGCTCTCTACAGGACCCGCTTGCCCGAGGCCGTCACCTTCCAGGCCTTGTACTTGCTGTTGCGACTCAAGATTCGCTTCCCAGCTGCACGAGGCTCTTCCGGTCACCGTCTTTTCATCTCAGCACTCATGATCGCCAGCAAGAGCAGCTGCGACGACACCTACTCCAACAAGAGCTGGGCCATTGTCGGTCAGGGTCTTTTCAGCTTGCGCGAGATCAACCAGATGGAGCGCGAGTTGTTTGGATACCTCGGCTACAAGGTCAACGTCTCGCCCGAGGACTTGGAGGTATTCACCTACGAGCTCGAGCAGGACGTCGATGGTGGCCGCATCGACCTGGTTGTGCGCAAGATTCTCGAGCTCATGTCTCGTCGCACCAGCATCGACCTGGCTTGTTCGTCCGACTCCCCTCGCCAGCGATCCGAGAGCGTATCGAGCGTCAAGTCTTCGGCCCCACCTACACCGGCACTAGAGTCGTCTGGCTTCTCTTCGCCCTCCATCGATTCTCACGCCGGTCCTCACCGCATCTCTTCGGGCCGACACTCGAGACAGTCCAGCGTCTCGCACTCGTTCAACACCCGTGCCAGCATTTCCGGTTATGTTGTATCGGTGCCCGCTTCGACCTCAACGTCGCACATTCCTAGCAGCGCCTCGATGCCCACCTCGACTGCCATGGTCAAGAGCGCCAGCCACCGCCAAGAGCGAAGCGCAACTGCACCAAGCTTCATCCACCCCTTCATCAACACGGCTCGCGAGCGATGCCGTCCTTACACCACTCCCGTGCACAGCTTGCCTCTTTCCGCTTCGTCCAGCTCTGCGGCGTACTACTCCAACTCTCCAGCAGCGTCGATCTCGGCATCGTCCATTTGCTCTTCCATGTCGTCTGCTGCCTCGCACGGTACGTCGGCTACACCGTCTCCGTACGCTTCACGCTCGATCATGAGCGGTCGCACTACACCCGACACGCCACCGTCCGACGTTGACTCGGCTCAGTGGGAAGACGCACGTTACTATGGAGTGGCTGGCAAGGTGGAGTTGAGTCCTACTTCTACCGTGGCTTACAAGCTGGCACACCAGAGTGGGTTTGGACCGCACGCCTCGTCGGCAGAAGCTTACTTGCATCCCTACGCTTGGAGGTCTTAGACTGGTTCTTGGCTCTTGGCATACATTCGCATCTGGTCGACCTTACTTTCCAGCATCGCATTGTTTCTTCTTCTCCTTCCCAGCTGTTCTTTCCGGCCTCGAAAGGAGACGTTCCGGTCAGATCACATTTTCTCACACTCTGTCTTAGATAGCATTTTTTCGTTCAGCATCGAGAAAAAAACCCCTCTTTAGATACCCAGATAGTCGCTACGCTATATCACAGCAATACAGACCAATTTTGTCGCTAAACATTGACTCACCGCTTGATGCTGTGTGCAGTCTGCGCCCTCGTAACCACTTCAATTTCTCACGTCAGGTGAGAAGGCGCTTTGCCACCTGAACGTGATCAGCATCTGACTTCGGCAAAGACCGACCCGAGGGTGCAAACGTGTTTAGGACTGCGGGGGGGACAAAGCTCCTTCGAGCTCCGCTGGGAGATGTGCAAAGGGGTCAAGGGGGGGGTTGTCACGATTTCATGCCCTCTCAACGGCGTTCGTTTGGAAGCAACGCAGGAAGGGGGTTGCACTTCGGCGAGGGGGTTTAGGTGACCGGTGGGTCGGGTCAAGTTGGGCGGAAGTCTCGCCTCCCTTCCCTTTTCCGCCACCGAATCTCGTACAGATTTTGGCTAGCGACCGGCGATCAACCGTTGCCCTTTTTTCTGTTGCTTCTTCCGTGCTTCCTTTCGAAAATGAATCTTGTTCCATGATCTACCAAAGATCGGTCAACGTTTGCGATCCCTCAAAATCTTTGTTCCGCCTCGATGGGCCAAGTGTCGATCTGCAAAAAGAGGCTGCAACACAGCTTCAAACATGGGATTGCTACGAAGATTTCCTCAAAATGTTGCGGAGAAACAGACGAACGTTTCTTCTTTGGGCCGCTCAAACGAAAAGACGCAAGGAGGTGGTTGCATAAAGTTCAGGAAAGGAGCCTTGCAGTTTTGTCAACGGCTCAGCTTTCTCGGCTAACAAGACTTGCCGCAAGCGAATGGGTGTTGGTACTCTCTTGGGTTCGCCGTCCAACGCAGTCCTATGCTTCTCTTGCATTTACACCCCGACAATGCGAAGGGAGGGGGGCTGCAAACCGAGCTGGGATGAAACCCAGAAGTTTCCGGCAGGAATCTCCCTTTTTGACGCTCCGCCATAAGACATCTTCGCAAGTGAGTGCGTGTCGGTGCGACTTCTACGTACTGTACTCCTCCAGCCGAGCGCTCTAACACACTCGAGATTTGGTTTTGGGTTTCAAATCGCGGTCTTGTCACTCCCGATCCCAATCGGGCGTATTGCCTGCGCACTAATTGACGTGCAACAATGCAACACAGGGAAGTTGCGGCTGCCCTTTGTTCCTGTGGATCAGCGTGGGAGAGTTGGAATTTCATTTCTGCAATGGTTCCCTTTGTTCTTTGAGCGCAATACGAGCTGCATGTGAATGCTTTGTCGTTGTCGAGGAAAGAAAGGAACAAAGGAAAGGTGGCAAGGCGGTCGGAAAGGCTTGTCCGAGAGAAAAGTTGGCGGGCGGGCGTCCGGAGTGGCGGCTTGGACCAGGTGTCTGTGCAGAGATGGCCATGATAGACCCTTTGGCCTTTGCTTGTTGAAGGTATTGCTGGATACCCGCACGCTTCATGGCTTGCATCTACTCTATCATCTTCAGTTTCAGAAGTCGTGTCTATCTGTCATCGCTGCAATCTGCTCACTTTGGAACTACGACCACTTTGGACCTAGTATCACCTTGGAGTTCTACTTGCCGACTTTCGATTCCTCTTCTCACTGGCTGCATCTTACGGTCTTTGTCCATCTAGCGGTCCATTGCTGTCGTCATTGGACTAAGATCTAAGCGACGTCCGTCCCCGACATCCCTTGCTCTCGACTCGCCCTCGAAACTCGTCGTGTTGCAATTCGTTTCCCCGCACGGCTCCTTGCTATCGGAGGCGCTTCTGACCATCGATTCTGCTTCAGCGGTTGGCTTCACGGCGTATCACAATCACACTCAAACTCTTGTGTTTCTTTGTCAACCAAAGGAATCACAATTTCCAGCAGCACCTCTACATTCTTGTCGTTGGACTCTCACCGCCACCACCATCATCCTTCAGCTCGCGTCTCGCATCCCTTCCTTCCACCATGTCGCAAGAAACACCAACTGCAACCCCACGACTCTCAAAACCCATCTGCTCTCCTTCAATAAGGCCATCCATCCGCCTCCTCTTCACCTTCCTCACCTTCCATGATGTCGTTCTCCTCCTTCTCCCCGCAATCCTTTGCAGCATCGTGGTCGGCCTCGTCCCCACCGCCATGTCCAAAGTGGTGGGCAAGGCTTTCGACGCCTTCGCCACCTTTCCAGCCTATTCCTCCTCTTCTATCTCTGCAGCTACCAGCCACCATTTCCTGCACCAGATTCTGACAACGGTGTACATCCTTCTCGGTCTCTCTGCCATCGCCTTCGTTGTCAGCACGCTCTGCGTCTCTGCATGGATCTGTCTCGCCGAGCGTACAGCAGCGAGGATCCGACGGGCGGTTTTTGCAAGCGTGGTTCGGAAGAAGCTCGCCTGGTACGATACGGGGATGGGCTTGAGCGAAGACAGCGAGGTGGAAATTTCGCCTGCGGGGATCATGACAAAAGTGGCACGAGAGACCGACGATGTTCGAATTGCGATCTCGAGAGAACTCGGCAATGTTCTGCAGCACTTGACGACGGCGTTGGCGAGCCTGGTGCTGGCCATGGCAACGAGTTGGAGTTTGACGTTGGTCATTCTCGCATCGATCCCGGTAGTGTTGGTGCTGACGGTGGTGACAGAGATCGGCGCAGCTCCGTGGCTGCAACGTGAACGGACGTCTACGTCGCAAGCGACGTCGTTGGTCGAAAGGGTGGTGGAGGCGGTGAATACGGTCAAGAGTTTCAATGCGCAGCAGAAGGAGAGTCAGAGGTTTCAGGAAGAGCTTAAGAAGGGGTGCAAGTCGTACAGAAGGACGTTGTTGTGGTGGGCGGTGAGGTACGGTGTTACGGGGGGTTTGGTTTTTGCAACGTTTGTACAGGGGTTTTGGTTCGGTAGTCATCTGGTGGGTAAGGGAAAGTTGACACCGGGTCAGGTGATGACGGTTTTCATGGCGAGTCTGTTGGTCAGCTCGACGTTAAACGAGGTAGTTCAGGCGCTGTCTTATATCGACAAGGGTAAGATTGGCGCTGCCAATTTGATCCACCTCATCAAGTCGGAAGATGTCGGTCGGAATGACACGAGGCAGTGCACCTCTTCGCTCCGTTCTTCAGGATACACAGACGAAAAGCCGCTCTCGCCCACAAGCAACGGCTTTGCGTCAGGTATGTCGATGGTCGACGTGATCGAGTACGACCCGCGTCGAGCCAAAGCCGTACCCATGTCGATCGGCGAGATCCCGTCCACCCCTTCGCCTGGACTTTCCGACAAGTTCACACCTCTCCCCACACCGCCCACTCGCTTCACCAAGCGTTCCGTCCAGGGTCTTCGCCGTATCTCCCCCTCGTCTTGCCAAGGCGAGATCCACCTCCGCGGTATTTCGTTCAGCTACCCGTCTCGACCCACCACGCTCGTCCTCGACCACGTCGATCTGTACTTTGCACCGGCAGAAACCACTTACGTCGTTGGAGGCTCTGGCAGTGGGAAATCCACCATCTCTGCTCTGCTGCTGCGACTGTACGAACCAACGACGGGAACGATACAGATCGACGACCAGACGATCGAGTTTCTGGACCCAAGTTGGTACAGACAGCATATCGGGGCGGTCAGTCAGGATCCAATCATCTTTGATCTGGATGTGCATGACAACGTTGCCCTCGGCCTGATTGGGAAATGCGATGCGGTTGGGGTAAACGGCGTACCAAAAGTGGCGAGAGAGGACGTGGAGTCGGCGTGCAGGTTGGCGCTGCTGCACGAGTTTGTACGAGATCTGCCGGATGGATACGAGACGCTGCTGGGAGCGAAAGGAACGGCACTGTCGGGAGGTCAGAGGCAGAGATTGGCGATCGCTAGGGCGAGATTGAGAGATCCTTCCATCTTGATTTTGGACGAAGTTACTTCAGCGCTCGATCCTACCACGCGACACTTGGTCCACGAAGCGATCAAACGATGGCGCAAGGGCAAGACGACTGTTATTATCACGCATGATCTGTCGCAGATTGGTCACGATGATTTTCTGTACCTGCTCGAGAACGGACGTGTTGTTCAGCAGGGATATCGCTCCGACTTGGAGACTAAAGAAGGGCCGTTCAAGGCGATGTCTTTGCAGCAGCAGCAGCAAGAGGAGCAAGAGGCAGGATCGACAATGGAGTATCACGAAGTTTTGGAATCTCCGAGCAGAGCAGAGATCACCCACGACGAGCCCTACAGCCGGAGACGACGGCTGAAATACAGATCGATGTTGGGATGGGAACGCGAAGCGAGCATCTTGTCGGAAAACTTGTCGATGATCATCTCGCAGAAGAAGATCGACAGCGGCGCTCCATCTCATCTCAAACCGCTGAGGTTGGCGGAAAGACAGGCGCTGCACAGCTTCTGGACAGACGCAGAGACGCTCAAAGCCACCGGCTCGACTGCGCTGGATCGACGGGTTCGCAACGCTTCCGTCCAGCGTCGTCGATGGGACAACGACACGACTCCACTCACTTCAGTCTCCGTCGACAACTTCTCCTCGGAAGAATACGCGAAAGTCCCGACGGCACGAGAGATATTCCGCATCCTCTGGCGCACAATTCCCAGCCGAGCCCTTCTCATCGGCGGCATCTTCCTCTGCGTGCTTTCGGGAACCCTCACGCCGATCTTTTCATACATCCTTGCTCAACTGCTCTCCACCATGGGCCGTCCCGATCAGTCGGCCGTGGTGCTCAAATGGTCGCTACTCATCCTGCTCATCGCTCTTCTGGAAGGGATCTTTGCCTTCAGTCGCTACTTTTTCATGGAAGTCCTTGCCGACGAATGGCTTTGTCGTTTACGGTCCACATCGTATCGCAAGATCCTCGTCCAAGATAGGACCTTTTTCGATTCTCCTTCCAACTCTCCAGCCAAACTCTGCCAGAGCATCGTCAAGGACGGCGAAGACGCACGCAACCTGGTCGGTCAGATCATCGGACAGCTGGCGTTGATCACGACGATGATCACAGTGGGGATCGTGTGGGCGCTGGTGGTGGGGTGGAAGTTGACCTTGGCCGGGGTGGCTTTTGGACCGGTCTTTTTGGCGGCTGTGATGGCGCAGGGCAAGGTGATCGGGTTTTACGAGGTGAGGAACAAGCGAAAGCGCGAGGCTGTAGCGGAGGCTTTGCATGGGATGGTGTTGAATATTCGATCGATCAGGTCGATGGGACTGGAGAGTGTCTTTGATCGCATGTATCAGACGGCGGTCGACGAAGCGCAGAGGTGTGCGATGCGGTCGTCTATCTTTGCCGGGTTCGGACATGGACTCAGCGATGCGTTGACGTACATTGCCGAAGCACTCATCTTCTACGTCGGTGCCAAGCTGATGGTTTCGGGCGAATATGACTTCAAGCGAATGATGCAGGTGTTCAACCTCATCATTTTTGCAGTGACGTTTGCCGCCCAGATGTTGACTTTCCTACCGGGCATTTCGAAGAGTATCAAGGCGCTAGCGGATCTGGATCGAATGGTGGAGCTCCCGACTGCCGGTACAGAGGCGAAAGGAGAGCTGATGACCGAGGTGAAGGGCAAGATCGAGTTCCAGGACGTCAATTTTGCATACGAAGGACGACCAGTAAAGGTGCTAGATGGCATGCGGTTTGCCGTCGAACCAGGAGAGTGCGTTGCGATCGTCGGGGGGTCGGGATGCGGCAAGAGCACTGTCGCTGCTTTACTGCAACGCCTCTACGAGCCGAACTCCGGAATCATCCTGATCGACGGCACTCCCTCATCGTCACTTTCCACCACCTGGTTGCGCGAGCACATCAGCGTCGTCGGTCAAGACCCTAGGCTGTTCGATCTGACCATCGCAGACAACATCGCCTACGGCTCCTCGTCCTCCTCCTCGCCCTCTCTCTCGCTCATCCAATCTTGCGCCCAGTCCGCCAACGCAGATTCCTTCATCACCACCCTCCCTTCGTCCTACTCGACGCGCATCACAACCAGCAAGCTGTCGGGCGGTCAAGCTCAACGCCTCGCCATCGCCCGAGCTCTCATCCGAGGTGCACCCATCTTGATCCTCGACGAATGCACCTCGGCTCTCGACATGGCCAACCAGCAACTGATCATCGAAACGCTGCTATCGGAGCGTTCCGAGGTGCGCAAGAGACGCATGACGACAATGGTGATCACGCACAACGTGGAGATGATGAGGAGGTGCGATAGGCTGCTGGTGCTGAAGGAGGGCCGAGTGGTGGAAGAGGGAAGGTTCAAGGAGTTGGTCGCCAGGACCGGAGGGTATTTTGCGAGTCTGACGCGGGGAGGGGAGTGGACTGGTTGAGTTGCTTTGCTTTGTGGATCAATGCCTCATTGGAAAATGTCATGTTGTTTCCCAGAAGGGCTCGAGCTGTGAGATGCTTCTTACATGTGCACGTCGATCGAGTCTCATGTGAAGCTCGTGCAAGAGAGAGAGGGCCGCACGCAGACAGGGTGAGATGGATGATATGGCAAAACGATGGTATTATCAACGACGATGAGCATATGCTGAGCCGGAATGGTTCGATCAAGACTCTTCCTCCTCGACATTGCGAATATTGGTTCTTGGTGCGGCTCTCGACCTTGGATCAAAGTTAGCGCCGTCGATCCGCCTCTGAAGGGTCCTGTTGACCTTACGTTGGATCTTGTCGGCTTCATCGAGCTTCTTTGCTCGGTCTCTGAGACCTTGCTCGCCTGCCTTGGAGAGGACCCCGATGATGAGTTCGACGCTGCGGATCGAGTCGTCGTTGGCCGGAATTGGGTAAGTGACCGACCTGGGATCCACGTCCGAATCCGTAATAGCGATGGTCGGGATGTTTGCCTGCGTCGCCTCGCGAACGGCAAACGAGTTCTCCACGGGGTTGAGTACGATGACGAGATCAGGCTGGAGAGTCTGCGATGCGAGTCGGTTCGTGTTTGCGTTGCCAGAAGGATCCAAGTCGTCCATCGACTTGAGAATCGCCGACGCGAGCAGCTTGGGAGCATTCGTAATAACACCGGGCATCCAACGTTCAGCCGTCACATGGAAGCCGTTGGCACCCAAACGCTTGGTGGCAGCCAAGACAGCAGCCTGTTGACCCGGTCGAGTACCGACGAACAGAATGACACCGTCGCGCTCTGCGACCGCCTTGACGACGGAAGCGGCTCGACGCAGCGCAGGCAAGGTTGCACGCTCCAGATCAAAAATGGCAACGCCGTGACGCTGACCGTAGATGTAAGGCTGGTTGGCGGCTTTGAGCGACGAGAGCGAGTGACCGACTTGGGCGGTGGCAGCGACGAGATGGCTGAGCGTGAGTTTGTGAGCGTCGATGGGGTTGAGTCGCAATTTGTGTGGCCTGAATGAGGTAGCGCGGGTTTGGGTGCTGCCGAGGTCAGAAAGTTGGTTCATGACGGTGCGCCTGAGTCGACGTTTTTCGATGGCGGCGTCTTCTGTGATGTTGTCGGCGAGTTGCGTGGTTGCTGTTACTGCTTCGACAGTAGAGGCGGCATCTTGGATGGACGAAGCATGCTGAATGTCGCTCGAGAGACTGCGAGCAAGATGGGGTGCACAACGGGAGACGGCAGTGTTGGATCTCCTCAAGAGGCTGCCGAGAGTGGTCCTCGAGGTGCTAGCAATGGGACTGGCCATGGCTGCGATGATTGAATTGGTATGCCGAACACGGAAGGTTAGGTACGGGAGATGTTTATCGAGAAGTCGCGATCGAGCCAAGGATCAGAGAAGGAGCACTCTTACTTTCTTCTCAAAACTCGATCCCGCTCGGAACCGGAACGGACGGTTCCTGCCATTCTATCTGTCGCACGAGTCAAGATGACAAGATGGCTTGGCAAGCCGTTGCCGCAGCCACTTGAGATTGAATTCATTCTTGGGGCCAAGTGTTGAAAAAGAAAGTCCAAATGTTGACGCGCCACATACAAAATTTGTGAAATTTCAAGAAAAGTGCAAGCAGCCTCGAATTGAAAGAAATTGGCTCCATCAAGGCACAATTCTAAAACTTGGCTCGGGCTAGCAGCAGCAGCAGCAGCAGCAGCAGCCACAACAGAGAGGGTTGGTTGAGCGTTGAGTTGTTCTGAAAAATTTGTCGCTTGATGCAGGCAGAGTTGGACGAAATCTTGGGCAAAAAGACCAACCATGTCGCCTTCTGCTGCCGTCGAAAAACTTCACAACTGCAGCGAGGAAGAAATTTGTGTCTTGCACCAACCAGCATGCGCCAGTTGAGATGGACGAGAAGAAATTCGAGAAGAAGGAGAAGAAAAAAAAAACTTGCGTGTGGGTGTGTCTGGCCCGTTCGACGCTGAAGAGAGACACAGAGACAGAGAAAGAGAGCAGCCCTGTGCTGTTAGGAAGGAGAACCGTCTCGCTCGGTCAGTGCAGAGAGGCGAGCAAAGCCTTTGGTGTGTGGTCGCCATCCTTCTCTCCTACTCTTCTCCATCAACCCATCCCCCCTTTCCCCTCATCACAAAAGCAACTTCGTCATCATGTCCAGCGAGGTTCCCGCTACCCCCGTCGACGAGACCGTCTACCAGGGCGCCATTGGTATTGGTACGTAAATCACCATCGACTCTCGTGAAACTGCACGCCACACATCCTAGCAAAAAGCAATCGCCCTGGACCACCTTATACCATGTCATCATGACTGTTGCATTACAACGATCATGCTCGCTTTTCGGCAGTACACTTTTTGCGTCAGAAGGCAATCGTGACTTGGTTTTTCAGGTTCCCATCGCTTCATTGCACATGCCAGCATGATCCAGCCAAACTAAACAGAGCCACTGACTGACCTTTGTTCTCGTCTCTTGTTGCTCTGCATCGTCCGCAAAAACAGACCTTGGTACCACCTACTCCTGTGTCGGTTGGTGGGTCAACGAGCGTGTCGAGATCATCGCCAACGACCAGGGTAACCGCACCACCCCCTCCTACGTCGCTTTCACGGAGAGTGAGCGTCTCATTGGCGATGCCGCCAAGAACCAGGCCGCCATGAACCCCCGCCAGACCGTCTTCGACGCCAAGCGTCTCATCGGTCGCCGATACGATGACCCCGACGTCAAGAAGGACATGCAGCACTGGCCCTTCACCGTCATCGACAAGGACGGCTCCCCCTTCATCGAGGTCAACTACCTCGGCGAGACCAAGCAGTTCTCCCCCCAGGAGATCTCCTCCATGGTCCTCACCAAGATGAAGGAGATCGCTGAGGCCAAGATCGGCAAGGAGGTCAAGAAGGCCGTCATCACCGTTCCCGCTTACTTCAACGACTCGCAGCGTCTTGCCACCAAGGATGCCGGTACGTATTTTCATTTCTCTTTCCGACAATTGACCCTATCTACTCGACAACTGCTCCTGCTGCTGGTATCGCAATCTCTCGTCGGATCAGGATTGGCAAGGTGCGACAGGTATCCAAGAAGAACACCGGACAAGGACGAGCGGGTGGAATACACGAGTTGCGCAGCGATGATACAAATTTTATTCCATGCTAATTCCGAGGCTCTCCAGCGTTGCGGAAGCACAAATATTTTACTAAGAACGGCTAGCTGAGCGCAATTTGTCATCAGCAGGCATTGTCCCGACTGGGGCAACGCGGATAGAAAGTGTTGGGGTGGCAGAGAGGCGTCAGATGGAACCAGTGATTTCAAAGCAGCCGCAGGATCGATGTAGAGGGTTTCACGTCGCTTCACCACATTTTTGGCGGTTCTCTGACCACTGACTCAACTGATCTTTTTCATTTGCGCTTCTTTCCCGCTTACATTAGGTTCCATCGCTGGTCTCGATGTTCTCCGTATCATCAACGAGCCCACCGCCGCCGCCATCGCCTACGGTCTCGACTCCAAGTCTTCCACCGAGAAGAACGTCCTCATCTACGATCTTGGTGGAGGTACCTTCGATGTTTCTCTCCTCAACATCACCGGCGGTGTCTTCGCCGTCAAGGCCACCGCTGGTGACACCCACCTTGGTGGTGAGGACTTCGACAACGCCCTCCTTGACCACTTCAAGAAGGAGTTCGAACGCAAGAACAAGCTCGACATCTCTGGTGATGCCCGTGCCGTCCGCCGTCTCCGTTCGGCCTGTGAGCGTGCCAAGCGTACCCTCTCGTCGGTCACCCAGACCACCGTCGAGGTCGACTCGCTCTTCCAGGGTGTCGACTTCCAGGCCAACATCACCCGTGCCCGTTTCGAGGAGATCAACGCCGCCGCCTTCAAGGGCACCATCGACCCCGTCGCCAAGGTTCTCAAGGACTCCAAGATCCCCGCCGACAAGGTCGACGACATTGTCCTCGTCGGTGGTTCCACCCGTATCCCCAAGATCCAGTCGCTCATCTCCGAGTTCTTCGGTGGCCGTCAGCTCAACAAGTCAATCAACCCCGACGAGGCTGTCGCCTACGGTGCCGCCGTCCAGGCCGCCGTTCTTACCAACCAGACCAGCGACAAGACCGCTGACCTCCTTCTGCTCGATGTCGCTCCTCTTTCGCTCGGTGTTGCCATGCAGGGTGACGTGTTCGGTGTCGTTGTTCCCCGTAACACCCCCATCCCATGCAACAAGACCCGTGTCTTCACCACTGTCGAGGACAACCAGACCCAGGTCACCTTCCCCGTTTACGAGGGTGAGCGAACTCAGTGCAAGGACAACCGTCTCCTTGGTGAGTTCGAGCTGACTGGTATCCCCCCTCAGCCCCGTGGCCAGGCCGAGCTCCTGACCACCTTCGAGATCGACGCCAACGGTCTGCTCAAGGTCTCTGCTCAGGAGAAGATCACTGGCCGCAAGGCCAACATCACCATCACCAACTCGGTCGGCCGTTTGAGCTCGAACGAGATTGAGCAGATGATCAAGGATGCCGAGACCTTCTCCAAGGCCGACAAGGACTTCACTGCCAAGCACGATGCCAAGAACGACCTCGAGGCCTACGTCCACTCTGTTGAGGAGACCATCTCGAGCCCCGCCGCTAACCTCAAGCGCCCCGCCAAGATCCAGATTGAGAAGGAGCTCACCAAGGCTCTCGAGCTCCTCGAGGTCCAGGACGCTTCGGCTGACGAGTACCGCCGTGCTTCGTTGCGCCTCAAGCGCTCCATGCAGAAGGCTTTCGGTGGCCGTTAAACAAGCTTGAGCTTAGCCACCTACGTCGACAGCATGTCACTTGGGTGTTGACTCGTTCGTTCAGAGATCACCAGAGTGGGATTTTGGAGACGCGAGGGTCAACACGCCACCAAAAAAGGAACTCGAGGGTCGTCCAAGCAACCCCTCTCTGGTCTTGGTCGATCTGTGCTCATACAGATTCCCCAGACTCCCTCATCCGACTAATGTACGCATATTCCACCTGCAATATCTTTTCCCGTTCGCTCTGCTCTTCCTGTTTCTCGTGTGCGTGAGCTCTTGAATTGTCTCATGTAGGTCTTTGTGTAAGTGCGTGGTGGGTGGCTCGACGTGGCGTGGGATTCCGGACGGGAAGCTGAAACACACGATCGGGAACGCCTGGATGCGGAAGGTGTGGTCGAAATTTGACAGGCCAGATATGACAAATTGAGATGGAAAAGGGGAGGATGGTCCGATTCCGTTCGCGAGGAAGGTCCTTGTCTCGGATAGCTTCCGAAAGCAGATGAATAAGGAGAAAACGTGATCGCGAGTGAATCACACCGAGTCAGAGAGAGAGAGAGAGAGAGAGAGAGAGGAAGAGACGATGCGACAAGGCTGAGACACGTCGCGAAGAACGTGACGGAAACGAATGCAACTGCGATTGAGGAAGGCATGCTGGAGATCACCGATAGCTTCAGGTCAACGATTGCGGTACCATCCACAACGATCTCTTCTGCTGAGTGAGCGGCGTGGGAAAAAGAAAGACAAGCCGAAAAAGAAGGCTTCAAAAAGCGGCACGAAAAGCCAACATCAGTATCAAGACGTCGCCAGCGCTATAGTGGATGAGACAAGCTGCTCGTTGCCCCAGCTAAGAAGCCGTGCCATGTTCCAAATCACATGATCGCGTCACTTGAATGCGGACATCTTGCGTCAGTCCCGTGCTCTGCCTCATGCATGAAACTCTTCCCTCTGGACGAAGCCCAGCGACCCATATGGCTCCAGGCCATCGTCAAGGTTGGCAATATAGACGAGTCATATGGCGCCACGTTGAGAACAAGAAAGAGAAAGCCAAGCCTTTGACGGTGCAACTCCGAACAATCTCGGACGCTTCTGTCAGAACGTTCCTAGCAACAGATGCGGCTGCAGATGAAGAAAATGACGAGATTGCGGACACTTTGGTTGGATAAACTTGTGCAGCATTGTCCGATCAAGGATCGGGGCATTCCTCTCTATCACGGTTGCTGACCTTACCATCGTCAAAGAACGGGAGGAAAAAGAAGCTCGCGAAGGAACATTTATGCAAATGAGCGGCTGACCTCTCGTGCAGATCGGTCGATCGTCACTGCATGGTGCGCAAGCTGGTTGTGAGGTGGTGATTGAAGCAGCATGACCCGTTTGAAGGGACACGTCGACTCAAGTCTCGGGCTCACACCTGTCGAGATGGTGAGGAAGCGCCGCGCATTTTGACGTGATGGATTTTTGTGGCACCCTTTTTTTCTGTTCTTTTTTATTTTTATTTTTTTTTTATTTCGCTTTCGCTTTCGCTTCCGCCTCCCTCGACCTGCATTTCACATTCCAGCATCAAACTCACCCCAACCAAAGCCACCGCTCATCGTTGGTCTCTGATTCACGCTGTCAAAACCCAACCGCTAAGCCTTCGGTCCGACCGTTAGATCAAAACCGGCTACTCCGAGCGCACACTACTAAGCGCCTCCGGTACAATGCCTAGTTTAGCTTGGTGTGGGGTCCCCATTTTTGCAGAACAGAATGCCACACGTCCTCCCTTCTACCCTTTGTTGCGGTTCGTGTTGAATGCTCGGAGCCTTCCGGTCCTTTTCGCCGACACCAGACCGATTCGAGCTTCTGATCGGCGAGGTGTTGGAAATCCCTCCAAGATCGACAGTCCCAGTGCTGCTTGCAACTCGATTCTTCTGCACCAGCTCTGCTGTGGTCACTCATGCCTTGAGAGGTGATTTCTAAAAAAAAATATTCTGAAACCGATCGGCGGAACTTGACGTGCATCTTCCATTGGGATTTTGTCTGTCGTCGAGGAACTATTGAGCCTGCATTCCACAGCAATGCAAGCCTCTCTTTTCTTGCTTTCTCTTCCTCGACACTGCTGTTTCGCCCCATCTTTTGTCTCTCGTCACGTGTCTCTGTTAGGCAGAGACGTCAAACACGTCAAAAACGAGGCTGAGCTGGCTAAGAAGCTGCTGCTCTAACTTAGCATTCCACTTCATGCACGTTGCCTCACTCACTCCTCACTTGGAGCCTGTCACTCGCCTTGCCTCTGCTTTCGCTTTTCGCTTTCGCCTCTCGCCTTACCCTTGCCTTTGCATCGCAGTCTTAGCGCGTCTTTAGTCCAATGCTCCCTCCCCGCACGCGACTGTCAAGTTTGGCATGCATCCGACGCCGTTTTTCTTACTACCGCCGTCGTTTCGCCCTTCCTTTCACTATGACCTGATCTCCTCACACTTGATTCGTCTGAACGCAGGTACGTTTTCCGCATTTCTGCGTGCCAGTCAACCAAGCCCGCAAAAATTTATGCCTCGGTCGAATGTCTACGACAGAGCTGTGGCGCCAGGCAGCAGCTCCAGTTGTCACCATGGTGCGACCTCTCGCAAGCCACTCGTTGCCCGTTGTCTTCCTTTCAATAGTTCTTAGTATGACCGATGCGTCTAATGCGCCCTCATTGTGGGCGTCCGTTGTGAGGCGCTGCTATGCTCTGCACACACCCTGCTGCTGCTGCTGCTGCTGCTGCTGCTGCTGCTGCAGAAAGAGCTTATCCTGGACCGTTCCGACGTAATTGCTGTCATCCCTGGAATCTGTTTTTGCTTCGCTTTTTCCTACTGATCGACTTGCCTTCTCTCGCTTGCACACTTTTAGGCTTTGGCGAGTGCTGTGCTGTACTGTACATGCTTTGCAACGCTGATCGCCCCTCTCGGCCTCGCTTCGCCCAGCATGGCTTCTACAGCATCAGCCAGTGATGCCGTGCCCGGCGCCAAAGACGTCATACCCGCTCAACGTGTGCATGCCTCAAAGCGATAATCACCGCGAACAGATGCGGATAATGTCCGGTCTCGTTCAGATTGGCACCTCACTCGGATTCATGCTCAATCGAGTAGATTGCTTTCTGAATGCGTCTGCGTTTGCATTTTTATGGCACGATCATGGTGTTTTCCGCACGTTCGGATCGTATCGTCTGTCAGTCGTCTGTCAATCAATTGCTTACTTGGCTGCACGGGGACGACCCGACGATCATAGCAAAGTTTTTGCTTGGCTTTGGTGTATGTCAAAAGAATGTTCAGTCAGAGCGGCTGTTCTGTTACGGAGAGGGGGGTGGGGGGAAGGAGAACAAACTCACGAGACATACCCCAATGGATCATTCCGCTGTACGAGCAGACGGACGCCGACATTGCATTGCGTACTCCTTCTCGGTGCTGATACACATCTGCGTTCCACCTACGCAGCTCGCATCTGCTCCCTCTTCCCCTGTCATCCGTCTGTCCCTTTCCGCACTGCACCTGCCTGCTGCCCTGGAATCTTCTGCACGTCCTCTCTGACCGCAGATCACCAGCATCCCATCCCTTCTGGCCAATCGCTGTCCTTTCCCGCGCCTGTGCTCTCTTCTATTCTTGGCCGTCGTAAACATGCCTACGAGAAACCTCATTCAACGTCGGCTGTCTAAGCGAATGCGGCCTACGCCTCCCACTCGATGCAACATGCTCCTGACTGTGTTCGCTCCCCAAGACAGTCTCGTCGATTCTGACTCACATCGTCAACATGGACACTCGCCCTGACACGCCGCTCTCAAGGTACCCGCTTTGTTTTGATTCTCACCTCGTTCGTTCGAGAAATGGCCTTCCGTACTTTTGCGGCAGTCGAGGCTATTGTTTACGTGCCAGTCTAAACTCACATGCCAAGCTGTTCACGTAGGCGTATATAATCCTCTCCCTTTTCGTCTTCCATTGCTGTTGTCCCCCAAGCTAGTTTCCCCCTCTTGTCCTTTGTTTCTGCTGCTGCTCCCTCCCTCCCTCCCTTTTTCGTTGCGCCCTATCCCCACCAAAACCGATACCTACCGCCTTTCGGCTCCCAACTCTCCTTTCCATATACCAGCCTTTCCTCTAATCAACCTTTCCAGCCGGATAATCAAACTCAACCCAACAATGAAGTACCTTCAATTCCTTGCTGCCGTTGCAGCTGTCTCGGCCTTCTCTGGCCCCGTTCTTGCCGGCCACGTCGTCGACAACACCAACCAGGTGGTCCCCGTTGAACTCACCGCCGCCGCCCTCTCGCAGGTTGTCAACGGCCAGCACGCCGAGCGTTCCGTCGACGTTAACAACAGCGCTCAGTTCGTCCCCGTTCAGGGCACCATCGCTGCTCTCTCTGCTGTTCTCAACGAGCAGAAGGCCAAATCTGAGCGTTCCATCGACGTCCACAACAGCGCCCAGTTCGTACCCATCGAGGCCACCATCGCTGCCCTTTCACAGGTTGCCAACCAGCAGAAGGCTGCCTCCAAGCGTGACAACATTGTCGAGAACGACAACCAGCTCGTTCCCATCGAGGCCACCCTCGCCGCTCTCTCTTCCGTCGCCAACGGCCAGAAGTCCGCTGCCAAGCGCTCGACTGGCGTTGACAACGCTTCGCAGTTTGTGCCCGTCGAGGCGACCCTTGCTGCCCTCTCGCAGGCTCTAAACCAGCAGAAGGCTACCAAGCGCTGGGAGCACGAGGGCAACAATGTTGTCAAGAACACCAACCAGGTCTTGCCCATTCAGGCTACCATCGCTGCCCTTTCGCAGGTTCTCAACGAGCAGAAAGCCGAGCGCTCGATTCACGTCGACAACAGCGCCCAGTTCATCCCCATCGAGGCTACCCTTGCCGCCCTCTCCGCCGTCGCCAACGGACAGGAGGCCGCTAGCAAGCGCTCAACCGACGTTGAGAACTCTTCGCAGTTTGTGCCTATCCAGGCCACCGCTGCCCTGCTCTCCCAGGTTGCCAACCTCCAGTCCGCTCACGCTAAGCGTTGGGAGCATGAGGGCAACAATGTTGTCGACAACACCAACCAGGTGCTCCCTATCCAGCTGACCGCCGCTCTCCTCTCGTCGGTTGCCAACCTCCAGAAGGCAAGCAAGCGCTGGGAACACGAGGCCAACCACGTCGTTGACAACTCCAACCAGGTTATCCCCATTCAGGGCACTCTCGCTGCCTTCTCCCAGGTGCTCAACAGCCAGAGCGCCGAGAAGCGCAAGGCCCCCGAGTTCAACTCTGAGGTCAAGAACTCCAACCAGGTCCTGCCTATCCAGGCTACCGCTGCTCTTCTCTCTCAGGTCGCCAACGGTCAGACCGTTGAGAAGCGCAAGGCGCCTGAGTTCGACTCTGAGGTCAAGAACTCCAACCAGGTCCTGCCCATCCAGGCTACCGCTGCTCTTCTCTCTCAGGTCGCCAACGGTCAGACCGTTGAGAAGCGCAAGGCGCCTGAGTTCGACTCTGAGGTCAAGAACTCCAACCAGGTCCTGCCCATCCAGGCTACCGCTGCTCTTCTCTCGCAGGTCGTCAACGATCAGAGCGTCGGAAAGCGTCACAACGACGACGACGGAGAGACCAACATCGTCAAGAACACTAACCAGGTCCTACCCATCCAGGCCACCCTTGCTGCCCTCTCGCAGGTCCTCAACTCTCAAAAGGCCGAGCGATCCTACTCGGTTGACAACTCGAACCAGGTCCTGCCCATCGAGGCCACCTTGGCCGCTCTTTCCCAGGTTGCTAACGGGCAGCATGCCACCAAGCGAGGTGAAGAGGTTGACAACAGCAACGAGGTGGTTCCTGTACAGCTGGTTGCTGCCGCCCTTTCGCAAGTTGCTAGCGGACAAAAGAGCCGACGAGGTGAGACCAAAGAAACCGATGATGTCAACCAAGTAGCACCTGCTCAAGCCACTCTTTCCGCCCTCTCCGATATTGTCAACAGCGCGCACGCCCGCCGAGCGATGGATGTAAAGCAGTACGAGACGCTGCAATACGCGATTGATGCTTTGCAACAGGAGCTCAACAAGACCAATACCGGCGACAAGACCCACCACGTGGACGCTTTGACCGGTACCGCTGAACACATCACCCCCAAGGAGAGACGCGATGCTTCGGGATTGCTCGGTGATGGCCTGAGTGGAGTCTCTGTTCCCGTCGGAAACAAGGATTTGCTCAAGAGCCTTGCCAAGCGATGGGCAGAGGAGGAGGATGCCGAGATGGCCAAGCGAGCGCCTTCGGTCGATGGTCGTGGTCAGCGCCCTCGTCCTCGTCAGGAGAAGAACAACAACGGTCAATGCTCGGTCGGTAACGCCCAATGCTGTTCCCAGATCATCAAGGATGACGGCAAGAAGAAGACGCTTGCTGGACTTCTTGGGTTCAACAACATTGCCGGCGATATCGGTCTTAACTGCCAACAGATTCCTATCTTGGGTATCTCGGCACAGAGCATCTGCAAGGCGACACCAGTCTGCTGCACAAATGTCGTCCAGGATGGACTTGTCAACATTGGATGCACCTCGATCCCAATCAACTGAACAAGGCGTTTGGTTTCAATCTGCATTCGACTCAAGCATGTTCGTTCCCTCAAGGCATTTTGTACTTCATTCATTGGTGATCTCGACACGGGCTGTCGTTGTCCACACACACACTCTCTCCTTTTTGGAAGGTTTTGTCTCTTTTTCAGCGGAGACGAAGCTCTTGTCATTGTTTCCTGTTTTCGATTCATCTCGCGCGTACTTTTCATCGCAGCACACACACTCGTTACTACTTTCTCTCTCCTCTCTCTCTCTTCCTCCTCACTCCACTCAAACTAGCAGCAGCAGCACTCGAACTCTTTTTTCATTCCTAGCTATTCTCTCTTACTCTGGACTCGTGCGTTCCCCTTAGCTCCGTGTCTTATACTGGCTCGATTTTCACGGCTTCCCTCCCAACTCCTAGCGGTTTGCTGAATGGCAAACGTTAGTCGAGGTAAGTCGCTATATGGTCATGCTTGGTTCTTCCCTCTAATACACTGTCTACGCTATACCTTTTCATGGTTGTGCCTGTTTGTGGCTGGGAAGGCTTGAGCTCAGTCAAGAAGCTCGTAATGGCGTGATGAGTTGCAGCCCAGTTTGTTGCTGCCGCCGCAAATTGGGCTGCAGCGACAGGGGGCTTCACACGCAAATGAGGTGGCAAAGGTGAGAGTGTAAACCCCACGTGGGGTTTGTCTGATTCATTCACCTTCCACTCGACTACGCACGGCCAATGTTTCCGGACGGACACTGTGTGGGTGGGCTATTTCGCTCCAACCTTCATCTCGGATGCATACCAAACTTTTCAAGACATTGCGGTGGAGAAGAGCCCACGGTGCCCACCACCGGCGGCAAAGAGGAGGTTTGCTCTCGACCTCAACCATCGGTGCCATCGACATGCATAGCTACAAGCCTCGACGATGGTGAACAACACAGATATAACAGAATGGCTAGGCAAGCTCTGTAACGGGACGACCTATCCTTCAGCAAAGACGAGTTATGACTTGGCATCAGCTGGAATTATATTGCCGCCCTCGTTGCAACATGATGTAAGTTTCCTTGCTGCGCGTGCGGATTGACGGAGGTGGTTGGAATAGCAGCTAACGAGCGTATTGAACACTTGTCGCAGTTGTTTTCCAACAACATTGCTGTTGTTGCTGTGACGCTATTTTGCTGGGAGTACCTGATGTAAGTTTGATCGCAAGTCCAAGTCACAGTCACGTTCGTCTTTCGCCAAAGAGATGATATGATGCTTGCTCTGACACCCGACTTGCTTCTTCTTGACGCATGACGATGCCGAATCGGCCCCCAACAGGACGGTGCCCTCGGAACTGCGCATCTACCTCACCATCCCCTTCAAAGCGCCGCACCTCATTCTCTTCGTCCTTATGCGCTACTCGACACTCATCGCCATCAGTCTCGGCGTATTCGACACGTGGCATCGGCAGCACGGCGACTGCATCCCCTATCGCGAGGTCTGCACGCTTCTCGTCCAACTCTCCGTCTCGGCGGTGCTTGGGTGGCGCACCATCGCCATATGGCAAAGAGACGCCCGAATCATCGTCATCGTCTTCCTCCTCCTCGTCACGCTGATGGTGTTTTCATCGCTGTTGGTGCTCAGCATGAAATCGCGGAAACTCAACAACGGAGCCTGTGCGATGATCGAGAATGGCAACTACGAGTTTTTCCCGCTAGCCTGGTTCTATGCCGGAACGGTGCTGTACGATACACTGGTGGTCGTACTGAGTACGTATAGGCTTTGGCAACACCATCACGACGTAGGAGTCTTTCCTGGGTTCAATGCCAATAGCGAAGAAAAGGGCAACGTGTTGAAATGGATCCATTCACAGTGGAACTCGATCACTCCGTTGCTGTTCCGGTTGACTGCCAACGGAGTACTCTATCTCGGCTTTTCGACAATGTTCAACATCGTCTGCTTCTTTGTTGGGCATTCGGATGCAGGTCGAGCCCAAGACTTGCTGCTGCTGTACTCGGCTGCGATGTGGATCGTCTGTCAACGGCTGATTCTGCTGGAGATCAAAGCGACGTGGGGTGACCGAGTGTGCGTCGAAGCGCTCAAAGAAGCAGGGAGCGATGAGACCGATCGGCTGATAGCGAGGATCTTGCAGGCTTCGTGGACGTCCAAAGTACCTCCTCCGCCAACAACGTCGAAAGAGGAGAAGCGGAAAAGCAAAGAGCTCGTACTCAGCTTGTCGGTTGACAGCTGTTTGAAATCCACGCCCAAGTGTCACGGGTGTCCGGCATTGGCGAGGCCACCCGTCATTGCGGTAAGCGGCGAGAGTAGAGCCGCTCGGAGTCTAGAGCTGGGCAAACTGGAACGGGATCAAGGACGGGTTCAACAGCTGCACGACTTTTGTCATTCTTTACCTGGAAATGTCGACTCTACTACGCCGAACGAGCCGAAACGCATAAGTACCTACGACGGCAGTACATCGTTCACCACGGATAGCACACTAGACTCGAAAAAGGAGGCCAATCTGAAAAGGCGATTAGGCAACCTCCGACCGAACCTCAACCCTCTCTTCTCCAAAAAACCAGACACCTCTGCTTCGGCAACAATCGACCACCCTTTACTACCACACTCGTCCACAGCCTCACCTCTACCCAGCCCATACACCCGCCGCTTCTCCCAACCCTTGTCATACTCTACTTCGAGCCTCGCCATGCCTCGGACCACTTCATGCAACTGCTCTGAACCTCCAAGGATGGTCACCTCCACCAGCGCAGGCAACACAGTTTCGAGCATAGAAGTTGCTGATATGCTGGCAAACATGACCGACGACGCCAAGATGCTGGCGCTCGAACTGGCGGGTATGGAAGGAGGGCTGGCGCACGAGAATACCAGTGTTGGTCCGCCGCTGGCTTCGACGAGAACGGGAGAGACCAAGAGGCCGAACTGGATTGTCTATCCGCCGCTGTAGAACGTGCCTTTCAATAGAAATTTTTCTCTTGGTGGTTCCAAAAGATGGCTTTCCCAGAGTGTGATTGCGATCGTCAAGTTGGTGCTTCGAAGTCAAACATTGAGCTCGTTTACGCGACGCGACAGGACCGGCGACGGGCAAAACCCATGCTATCGCAGTCAGTTTACAAATGCTAACAGGCAGACTGTGCATATATCATCCCAGTTTGTACAGTGGTATGGCTTTCCCAGCTAGTACAATGGTCAGTATACAGCACTTTCAGTTACGTAAGTGTTACATAATTTGATCTGCTGAGATCGGGGTTCGATTCCCCGGTTGGGAACTTTTTTCTTTCTTTTTTGTTGCTCTCCTTTCTGCAACGTGCAACGACGAAGGAAGATTCTGTAGTCATTGAAAAGGGGTCAAGACGGATCGGCTGGATAGGGCAGAGACCAGGCAGTTAGGCATAGGCAGCGACGCCGGTTGCTGAGTTTTCTCGATCTGTTGGGCTTCATACCAAGCAACCCCGCGCGTCGTGTCTCGGGAATGCTTGAAAAATGAGAGCTTCTCTGGACGGTGCTCATGCCCAAAGGAGAGTTGTGAGTTGGTAGGCCTTGCCACGCTCGCAGAAGAAAAAGTGCAAGATCGACCGTGCTTGCCTTCGGATCGAAGCAGCAGCAACACAGCTGATCATCAACATAGAACAAGAAGACGTACTGGGATAGGATTGTGAACAACCGGAAGGACCCTTGATGAGCGAATGGTGCTGCTTTGCTTTGCTTCGCTGCAGCTGCCATTCGCCCTTTCCCTCTGGCTGGCTCGCAAACAGGTGAAATTTTTGCAGTTTTTGTTTTTTCAACCGAAACCTGCATTGATCGACTTCATCAGGGCAGAGTAAAGGCTTGAGATGTAAACTCGAATCCAAAATCGCAAAGCCTCGCTCTCAACAGGGCGCGCCAAATGAAATTTTTTCTTGACTCCAAGAAGAAACTCAGAGTGCAGCCAGGCGAGGCGAGGCGAGGCGAGCGACAGAGACGACCAAGACTTTCTCACTCACGCCCTCTCCTCACTTTGACCGAATCGACCTCGATAGCACCACTCAGTCAGTTGATTCTCATCAACAGTTGCGGTCGTTCGAGAGAGGGAGGCAGAGGCAGGCAGAGGGAGAGAGATGCAGCCATGCGCCAGAGCTGATTGATGCTGCTGTAGCACGGCTTTGCAAATCTCATGACAGAGACGCCAGACGGGACGAGGTTTTGGCATCGCACTCTGCGGGATGAGTGGCTAAAAAATTGAGCAGAGGAGCGCGCGCGCGTGTGTGTGTGTGTGTGTCTCTTCTGCTCTCCGCTTGCTCTCGAAAGAAAGGGGAGCAAAGAGAGGGACAGAGCGTGTGTGTGCGTCAAGTTTTTTCTTTTTCTTTTTCTTTTTTTTTCTTTCTCCAGCTTGAATTCACAGTTTTGGCTTTCTCTCGATTGCAGCTGTGCTGAGCCTTTTTTGTTTCAGAGAGACTGGGCATAGAGAGCGCCGCCCGCCGCTGTGGATGCTGATGCGATGCTGATGCTGATGCTGATGCGAGCTGCTGCTTGCTGCCTATTCATACTGGCGCAGCTCTTCTAGCTCCTCTTCCATCACCTATCCGACGACGACCCCTCCTCTTTTATGACGAAGTGAGGTCTTCTTCTTTCTCTTCCCCCTTTCCTCTTCCTTTCACTTTCCCTTCTTCATAGCTTCCTCGTCTTTCGTTTCGGTTCGAAGGACTTTGCTTGCAAGAAGAAAGTCAGAAGAGTCTCTTTCTTCCCTTTTCGCCTTTTCGACCGTCTCGACTTGGTTCTCTGTTCGCTTTCGGCAGGATCGAACAAAAGGTCGAACTCTCGTTTCTCTAAAAAAGGGATCCCTGGCATCGATCGAATCAGCTGTCTCGTCTGAATCGATCTTTCTCTCTCTCTCTCTCCATACTCGACATCCTCGGCGACGTCCAGTTGGGGTTTCGACTGCTGCTTCTCGACTCCACCGTCAAGCAAGAGCCTTCACGAAGCAGTCACGAAAGGCAAAAGGCTTTCACCGCCAATCACCACCCCCGCGCTCTCCTTTCCCCAAGCGGCTTTTGCATGCTGCTTTGCTTCTCGACATCCATCCCTGCCCATGTCGAGTGAATCCATCCCAGCGGGCAACTCGAACAACGTCGCCGCCGCTGGCCCCAACGGTGATGCCAACTCCCGTCGTCAGTCTGCTGTAAGCCTCCCCAAGGGAGCCGCAAACGCCAGACCCGGCGCCGCCATCAACTTTGGCTCCGTTCACGACCAAAACGCCATGCTCTCCTCCTCGCCCGCTGCTCAGCCCAGCTCCGGTCAACACTTGCATGGCGAAAAACCCACCGTCTTTGGATCCGTTGCTGCGCACGATCCTCAGTCGAAAAAGACCACCATCGGTTTCGCTGGCGCAAAGTCGGACACCGCTTCGTCCACTGGCAACGGCACCCCCGCCAAGTCCATGGACTTCCAAAAGCTCTTCCAGGGCTCCGGCTCGCCCGCCCCTTCTCAGGCCACTGCCTCGAATCCATCCGCTTCCGCTTCCGCATCCCCGTCTAGCGCCGCTCCCGCCTCTACTGCGCCGTCCACGCCACAGTCCAACGCTCCTTCACAGATCCAGGGTGGCGCTCGTCATGCCTCTTCCAACTTGAGGCCGCCATCAGGAACGCCCCACCACCCAGGCGCTAGACCGTTCGAGCCCCAGCGTTCGCCTTCCGCACACCATCAGGCTTCCAGGATCGCCTCGCAGGGTCCTCCTCATCAGCAGTTCCACGGACACCCGCAAGCTGGCCCGCAGCAGCCTCGTTCGCCTCACATGGCCAACGCTGTCCCCATGCAGCCCATGCAGCCTATGGGCGGTCCATGGCAGCACCAGCAACCCATGGGGTATGCGCCACCGCAGTACGGCTATCACACTGGTTATGGCTACCAGCCCGTGCCGCAGCACTGGCAGCAACAGCCGCAGCAGCAGCCTGGCTACGATATGGCCGGCACGCCCCGCTCGCCTCGTCACTCCAACGTCGGCTCTTCACCCATGGGTCCCAACGGTCTTCCGGGCACTCCCAACATGGCTCCATCGACACCTCTGCCCGCTCGAGGCGCCAACGTGCCCCCTTCGCCGTCCACCGGTCACAGCAGCGTCGCTTCGCCCGCTCACCAGCCTCTCTCGCTGGCTCAGGGTGGTCGTCCACCAAGCTTCAGCCCTGCTGCCAGCTACGCTCATCACTCGCCCTCGCACTCGTTCAGCGGTCCCATGAGCCCCGCCGCGCGTCAGTTTGAACCTCAGCAGAAGAGGCAGAGCGCCGCTATCCGCATCGTCAACCCCGAAACCCAGGCTGCCGTCGACCTTCAGAGCATTCAGAGGACCCCGTCCGCCTCGCAAAAGACGACCCCTGCTCCTGTTTCTGCTGCCAGCTCGCCCAGCGTCGCCAAAGCGTCGCCTGCCATCGTGCAGCCGGCCAAGAGCACCCCTGTTCGCATGGAGACTCCCGAGGCATTCCTTGCTCGTCTCAAAGCTGACGCTGAAAAGAAGAAGGCAGAGCAGGAAGGTGGCGCCAAGGACGCTGATGCCGACAAGAAGCAGGCCGACGACAAGGACAAGGCTGATGCTGAAGCCAAGAAGAAGGCTGAAGAGGCCGCCGCCAAGGAAGCCGCCGCTAAGAAGGAGGCTGAAGAGAGGGCCGCTGCTGAGCGCAAGGCTGCCGAGGAGGCGGATGCCAAAGCCAAGGCTGAGGCCGAGAAGAAGGAGCGCGAAGACAAGGAAAAGGCTGAGGCCGAGGCTAAGGCCAGAGCCGACGCCGAGGCTCAGAAGAAGGCTGAGGACGCAAAGAAGGCCGAAGAGGAGGCTAAGGCTAAGGCCGATGCTGCCGCAGCTGCCACTGCCACCGCCGCTGCTACTGACGCCAAGGTTTCGGCCGAAGAGGCCAAGCCCAAGCCTGCTCCCATCGACACCGAAAAGGCAGCTCAGCACCAGGATGGTGAGAACAAGGACGCCGCAGGCATGCGCAGCTCCGTTGCCGACGTCGAGCGCATGGCTCGCGAAGCCTCTTCCGTGCCTCCATCGAGCCAAGATGCTCCCAAGACTCCTGGTCTTCCACCAACGCCTCGCACGCCTGGCACTCCCGGCTTCGCTGGTCTTCCTGCCAAGCCTCTCAGCACCATCGGCAACGCCGCCAATGGCATCAAGCTCGACAGCGAGGCTCTCGAGAAGAAGAAGAAGGTCACCACCGAGCCCACGGGTGCCGCTGCCTCGCAGCATGCTCCCAAGGCCGAGACCTCTGCTTCGGGTGCTTCGGCTTCGCTCACCTCGGCAAAGTTCATCGACAACTTCAGCAAGGTCAACTACCCGACTAACATCAACTCGCCAAAGTCCGAGCTCAACGAGTCTGCCGAACCAGGCAAGTTCCGTTACGACCGAGACTTCCTCTTGCAGTTCATGAACGTCTACACGGAGAAGCCCATCGACCTGCCATCATTGGCCTCGATCGGTATGGAGAGCGGCGGCATGGGCGCCAGCTCTCGTCTCAACCGACGATCCTCTGCTATGGGCCCGCCTGCTGCTCCTGGCCGAGCGCAAGGTCTTGGTATTAGCGGCTCTTCCAGCTTCGGCGGCAAGGGCGGCATCGGTTCCTTCAGCCACCCAGCAAAGACCAGCGAGGAGCGCTTCGCTGCTGCGTCGGGTGCGCGAGGTGGTGCCATGGGCGCATTCGGTCCCATGGGTTCGTTCAACGCTGGTGCTCGATCGCAACCCCTTTCGCGAACCGGCAGCGGCAGCACTGCTCTGCCATCTCGTGACATGATGGGCACCGGTATTCCCAACGGTGGTCGCACCAAGAGCAACCGCGGTCGTCAACGCGACCCTAATTCGAGTCGTGGTCCTCAGGTCAACCCTCCCGAGAAGGGCGGTCCCACCATTCCCCTCGACCAGGTCGTGCCTTTGGCCAACTCCGAGAACCGATGGAGCCGTGGTGCCTCGGTCAAGGCGGATTCGCCCGAGATGGTGCAGCGAAAGGTCAAGGGTTTGCTCAACAAGCTCACGCTCGAGAAGTTTGACTCGATCTCCAACCAGATCCTCGAGTGGGCCAACAAGTCGGTCTCCGAGGACGATGGCCGCACATTGCGACAGGTCATTCAGCTCATCTTCGAAAAGGCCACCGACGAGGCTGCATGGTCCGAGATGTACGCACGTCTCTGTCGAAAACTCATGGAGGAGGTCAGCCCCGAAGTCAAGGACGAGAGCCTTCGCACTGCCGATGGCAAGCCCGTCGTTGGTGGTTCGCTGTTCCGCAAGTATCTGCTCAACCGTTGTCAGGAGGACTTCGAGCGTGGTTGGGCTCAGCGCGATACCGCTGTTGCCGCCGCCAAGTCCAAAGAGGCTGAGGATAAGGCGAAGAAGGACAGTAACGACAAGGCCGAGGCTGAGGCCAAGGCTGCTGAAGAGCGCGGTGAGAAGCCTGCACAGGAACAGAAGGAGGCCGAGCTGCTTTCGGACGAGTACTACGAGGCTCAGAAGGCTAAGCGGCGTGGTCTTGGTCTCGTCCGCTTCATTGGTGAGCTTTTCAAGCTCAACATGTTGACGGAGCGTATTATGCACCTCTGCATCAAGAAGCTGCTTGCCAATGCCACCGACCCCGAAGAGGAGGAGATCGAGTCGCTCTGCAAGCTGATGACCACCGTCGGTAAGCTGCTCGACACGGAGAAGGCTCGTGGTCACATGGACGTCTACTTCCAGCGCATGAAGGAGATGTCGAAGAACGAGGCCTCTATCAACTCGCGTATGCGATTCATGCTCATCGACGTGATCGAGCTTCGAGAGTCGAGATGGGTTCCACGACACGACAACTCGGCGCCCAAGACGATTGCCCAGATCCATGCCGAGGCTGCCAAGCAGAAGCAGCAGCAGGATGCCGAGAACGCCATGCGTGCACGAGGTGGTCCCATCTCGCGCGGCGGCTCGAAGCGTGGTCAGGCCCGTGGCGACGGTCCCGATGGCTGGAGCACGGTTGGTGGTGTCGCGCCACCACCGCGCCCCAGCAAGGCCGGCGACCTTTCGCACTTTGGCAAGATCGAGCGCGGCTCTTCGGGACGACCGCTCTCGTTTGGTCCCTCAACGATGCTCGGCAGGAAAAACCAGGGCAAGGGCTCCGAGGACGGCAGCCAGCCTCCCACACGTACCAGCTCGCAGACCAACATGTTTTCGCTGCTCAACCAGGCTGGCGAGGGCGATGCTACTGCCAGCGAGGAGCCTCAGCGACCCAAGCTCAACCTGCAGCCACGCACCAAGCCTCTCCCCGGTGCTGGTGAGGAGGAGAGCGCCAAGGCGACCGAGATGTCAGACGAGGAGGCCAAGCGCAAGATCACCAACGATATCAAGGAGTTCCTCGAGATCAAGGATGTCAACGAGGGTGTCGAGGCATACAGTGCTTTACCAGCATCGAGACGATCGCAGTTTGTCGAGGCCATCGTCGGCAGTGCGATCGAAAAGAAGAAGGACGATGTTGCCAACGTGGCTGCGCTCTTCGCCAAGCTCAGCGAAGACGGCCACTTGGACGAGGAAACCGCATTCAAGGGCTTCGAGCCGCACATGGAGTTCCTCGACGATGCTGCCATCGACATTCCCGCCATCTACTCGTTTGTGGCGGATCTGTTGGTGAGCGCCAAGCTGTCGCAGCAGAAGATCGAGGAGTTGGCAGGCAAGATTGAGGGAGAAGGCCTCAAGACCCCCAAGGACAAGCTCCTTGAAAAGGTTGCTGCTGCGCGAGAGTAAACACTTCTCTCGTGTCTCGTGCTCGGCAACCACCCACGCGTCGCCTTTGACATGTTGGAAAGGCGTGTTTGTGGCGCTCGGCCTTCTTCCCGTCTTGTGCAGGTAAAGAAAATCTGTCTGGCGATGGCCCCTATGACTCCCTTGGCCATCGTCAGTGGACTTGATGAGTGCTGCACCGTCATGCCGCCTACTCGACTCTGCTCAAAGCTTCAGCGGATATCCCCCACCTCACCCTCTGTTCGGCTAATAGATCTCGGCAGGTCTCCTCTTTGACAATCCCTCTTCTGCGCTCGTATCGGAACAATCGTCCCTCGGCCCCTCCTTTCCTCGACCGTCATCATACCTTGGATCGCATGCGCACCTTCTCCTCCTACGCCCGTTGACTCCCCAATTCCCAACTATGGTCGGGCAGCATTGTGCTGCTCTTATGCCTTTCAACACATCCCCACACTCAGAACCGAAGAAAACAGAAAAAAAAAGAACAAAAGCTCCTGTCCATCAGCTCATCGAGCGAGGATGAGCCGGTGATGCTGTGACTCTTGTAATGTCGTGTCGAACCCCATGTTTCCCCCCCGATTCGGTCGCTTTTTCCCATTCGCCTCTGATGAGGGACCTGTACATAATCACCGGTCGAAGAAAATCCTGCTGTTCTCTCACTCCTTGTATGCGTTCGAGTTGTTGCGAAGCGTGATGAGGAGAAGCAAAAGATTGTGCGAGTGTTTGTTTCTGTCCAGTTTGAACGCGGTTGTTGTTCACAGCAGGCTACGACACAGACGAGGCAGTTAGGGCGCAGACAAGACCGCTGTTGAGCAATTTGAGATTGTAAAGATTTCCAACTTTAGCCATGAACCAACCCTGCCGAACGTGGCGATTCATCAAGCCTTCAAAAACTTAGCATGGAACTTGATATGTTCCTCTGCAAACGTCGAGATAAAGTAGTAACTATGATCGTAGCCATCGTGCAACCTGATCTGGACGTCTTTGAAGCCTTTCTGCTGGGCGACCTTTTGGAAGTTTTCCGGCAGCAGCTGACCCTGTTTGTAAAAGTCATCGGCTGTACCTGAGTCGATAAGAATCCTCGGTTCGGGTTGAGCATTTTCGAGGAGGAGAGTAGCATCGTACTGTTGGCCCTCGTCGAGGCCGCCGCGGAGATAGCCTTGGAAGGCTTTTTGACCCCAGGCGCATTGGGTTGGGTTGCAGATGGGCGAGAAGGCGGAAGCGGAATGGTAGAGGGATCGGTTTTTGAGGTAGAGCGTTAGGGCTCCGTGACCGCCCATTGAGTGGCCAAAGATGGACGCTTTCGACGTGTCCTATCGAGCCAATAGCGAAAATGTTGAAAAAAGTTAGCATCATCCTCATCGACCGGTGGCAGGGGAATGGTTGAAGGGGGGAAACACTTACAATCGCCTCCACCTCCTCCTTCAGCCTCTTTGGCAACTCATCTACCACGAAATCATACATCCGATACGCCTTGCTCCACGGTTCCTTGGTCGCATTCACATAGAACCCAGCCCCCGTGCCAAAATCGTAACTCTCATCCTCCCCCTCTACACCCGCTCCCCTAGGACTCGTATCCGGAAACACAATCGCCACCCCCTCGCGCTCAGCCGCACCGAAAAACCCTCCCTTCTGCGCCGCATTGTCCTCGGTACACGTGAGACCGGAAAGATAGTACAGGACGGGCACCCGGTGCGATCCCGATGCGGACGAGGGCAGGAAGACGTTGATCGACGTCTCGAGAGACGCCAGAGTGGAAGAGGTGAAGGTGTACTTGGTGAGAGTTCCACCGGCGACTTTGGTGGTGGATTTCTGGTTGAACGAAGACATTGCGCAAAACGAAGGATAAGAGTGTTGATAATCGTGGGCGAACGAATACTTGATGACGATGGATGATGGTTGGAAGAGGCGAAGAGGAAGGGGGAAGAGCGAAAGGCGAAAGGCGGTGATGACTGACGCACGGTCAGTGCGCTGCATCGTAAGGTGGAGGGAAAAACGGAGCCAAGGAAAACGGCCGGGTTTTCCTTAGCTCTCTGGTAACCTCGAGCCGATCGTCTCGTGCGGCAAATCGCCACTCCGCGCTAATACAGTGTGGTAGCTCGCCTTGCTCATACCTCTCACTGCTTACAACACCTCAAGAGTTGACACGGGTTAGAGGTGCAAAGCTCGTCCTCAATTCAAGAAAGCTGCTAAAGGAAACAGCCAAGCATCGCCAAATGTCTAACGTGCTTTGGACAAAAGAGGTGGAGAAAGAGCTTATGCTTTACATGCCACCCTCCAACAAACCTTTCATCAACTCGATACACCTCTCATTCTCCTCGTTTGTACCCACGGTGATCCTCAAACATCCAGCACAGCCCAGATCTTTGGCTCTGTTCCTCACCACCAACCCCATCTCCTCCGCCATCCTCTTGTACACCATCTGAGCCACCTCGTTGCTCGGCCTGCTTCGCGTTTCCAGATCCAGCATCTGGATCAGAACAAAGTTGGCCTCGTTGGCACCCAGGATCGCCCCGGCTCCTTTCAGCTGCTTCAACGCAGAGATGAGCTGATCGCGGTTTCGGATGAGCGTCTGAACGTTGGCGCGCATCTGTGCGATACCGGTCGGGGAGAGGGCGAGCGAAGCAAGGTGGGCGGTGGGTGACGAGATGTTGTACGGCGCTTTGGTGTTGTTCATGATCTGAACGAGAGCAGGTTGTGCGAAAGCGATACCCAGACGGATAGCAGCCAATCCAAACGCCTTGGAGAGCGTCTGTGTCACCATGACGTTCTGGTACTCGTGAACCAGCGAAACAGAACTGACGACTTCTTCGGCGGGTCGCTTGCCCATCCGCTTTTCCTCCTCGGCAAAGTCGATATACGCCTCGTCGACCACCACGAGACCCTTGTAGCTCGGATTGTCGAGAACCTTTTGAACGTCGCTTGGCGGGATCAGCGTTCCTGTGGGGTTGCCGGGCGAGCAGATAAACGTGATCTTGATGTCCGGGTCTTCGCTGAGCTTCTTGTTGACCGCTTCTACGTCCAATGCAAATTTGCCACCCTCCGTGATGAGTGGTACTTTGACCACCTCGAGATCGTTTACCGCCGCACACACGCTGTACATTCCATACGTGGGTGGGCAGATCAGGATCTTATCCTTCCCCGGACGACAGCAAACACGCTGAACCAGGTCCAACACTTCATCGCTTCCAACGCCCAGAAATACAAATGCGTCATTGGGCACCCCTCTCAGCTGAGCCAGGGAGTCCTTGATACCAAACAAGCCCGGATCAGGATAACGGTTGAGCGAGAGCGGATCGTCCGCCTCGGCAGCCTGAACCGGTGTTGCGCCGCCATTCAATGTGCCAGGGTTGTGAGGGATAGCCGATTTGGGTGGCAACGAGTGACCCAAGCTGTTCTCGTTGGCGTCGAGTAGGATACCGGATTGATAGTCGTCTCGTGCACAACGATAAGGCTCGAGTGAGAGGATGTTGGGACGAATGAGGTGTTCGAGTGTGAAGTGGGCGGGTTTGTGAGCAGAGGCGGCCGAGTTGGCAGCTCCGTTGAGGCCCTTGATTGTCATGGTTGGTGGTGTGTCGGGTGTGAATGCTAGCAGGGTGGATACTGTATGTGACGCAGGAAACACCTTTATGTAGAGACGCAACCAGCAGGCGGGATGACTCGCACAAAGGTCGACGTTGCAGGGTCGAAAGATAGCCGCGCTGTGGCACTGCGCTTTCCAAAAGATTATGATTAGGTTGCCGACATTGATAGAAGAGCGAGTCACCTGGAGCTTCTTCCAATCGGCCGAGAGCAGAAAGCCTCCACAAGCCGCGATTTTCTGGAAGCTCCGTTCTCACGCTGTTCGCACCTCATCGGGAGGAAAGAGCACCACACACAGAAGTGCTTCTTGGATCGGAGTAACCCGTCAACCACCACACTTCAGCTCACAACGCTTCGTGTCACAACAGGGATTTGCCAGCATGAAGCTTCCAATGATGCTCAGAACAACAACTCAGCGTGGCGGACTGCTCACGTCGACCGCACTCCGAACGATTCCAACGCGCACAGCTCCAGCGATTGTTGCGCTCGCAAAGACTCAGGCCAAGCTCACCGCGACGAGGACGGCAGCTCCTCTATATCTCGGAACCGGATCAATGCGCGCATTCAGCACATCACACAGACGATCTCAACCACCAACGGCCAAATACACAGCCTCGCCGCTGACCGACGGCGAGTATCACAAGTTGGCGAGTCATGTGCTCGATTCGCTCACCGAGACGTTTGAAACGCTGCTCGAAGAGGCAGATGTGGACGCACTCGAGAAGGAAGCTCGAGCAAAGCACCAGGGAGCCACTCGCGGATCGCCTGCTTCCGAATGGGATATCGAATGTGCTGTAAGTATCGTCTTCCCGCCTTCGGCTGATCCGCCCTTGATCTTGCACACCACGGACTGACGCCCGACTCTCCAACTTTTCCCACGTCTCGTACGGCGTCGCGCGACAATACCACAGTCTGGTGTGATGAACCTGAGATGCGGAGTTCATGGCACTTGGGTGATCAACAAGCAGCCTCCCAACAAGCAGATTTGGCTTTCCAGTCCGAAGAGGTAAGTGTTGTTGTTTCTCGTGGTTTCTCGCAGGAGCTGCCGCTACTTTCCCACGACGTTCGGTTGTGCTCCGACGAGTTGAGGACCTGTGACTGACGCCCTGATGTGATTTTCTGTTTCTTTGCGCAACCCTCAGCGGTCCCAAGCGATTCGACTACGACGCTGATAGCAACACTTGGTTCTGTCTCAAGGAAGGCGAGACGTCGACCCTTCACGAGCTGCTGCAGCAAGAGCTTTCACAGGTTTTTGACACCGAGGTTGAGGTGTTGCTCGAAGATGATTGAGAAAGGTGCAAATGGCAAACAGAAAGTGTGCAGTCCAGTCCAGTCCAGCTGAAGGCGTAACCGAATGCGCATCGGGCTGAAACGAAATACTGTACAAACGTGAGAAATAGCGGTGAATTCGCGTAAAGCGCGACGGAGGCAGGTGTTGGTCTCTGTGAGCTGCAGGCAAGTTTTTTTTGGCGAGGTCATTGCGGAACACTTGTCATCCCTCCACTCACCAGGCAAAAGACGAGTGTGATGGGCGACAAGCGGATGGGCCGACTGACCACCTTCCATGCCTCCTCGACTCACGGACTCAGCCAATCGCCTGCTCTTGCTTCAGATCGGACTGAGCACTTTCCCTTCTCTCCTCCAACAACCCGTCTGCTAATCGCTCAAAGCTGCATTTAACGAGACGTACCGCAAAGGAACGGCTTCCCTCCCCTCATCCAACGACGTTTCCAGCTTGTTCGATTCATTAGCATCCAGTTGCCCTTCGCGACATCCCCTCAACTGCACATACCTCAACTGACCACGACGTTCATAGGCCTTATCGCGCCAACAGAGATACGCGATGGTGAGCCTCCGTTCATCAACGAGGCCGGAGGCAAGCGCGCGAACCAGCCGGAGCATGGCCTCGCGCGCAGCTGCACGCGCGTCATCCTCCTCAGCTAAAGCTTCACGTGCCCTTCCATGGGATGAGAACGCTCCTTCGGGCAGGCAAGTTCTCGGCGATATCAAAAATGTTGTCGCGGACAGTCAAGTTGCCGTCGAGGCTCGCGGCTCGCGGCGCAGGCCGCTCAGCGATCGCAACGCGCCAATCGCTGACGCACGACTGACCTCAAGCAGAGGCAAGAGCTCCGCAAAGGATCTCGATGACGAGTTCGATTCTCCACCTCTGTCGATTCAATCTAGGCCAACTCAGAAGCGTGCAGGATTGAAAATGGAGCGGTCGCAGAGGGCCGAGGCAAGATCATCCCGACGAAACGGCCAGGTCGACGAGGTCCCGGCTACTTCCAGCACCCATGCTGGCGAGGACGACAAGATCTCCTCCCAGATCGAAGCAGCCAGTCGACACGCTCGCAGAACTACCCCTGCGCATGAAGAGCTTCCTCGTCTCTCGCCAGTCGACAGCGACGATTTCGAGTACTTTGACGCCAGCACTTTGCAGCAGACTCAGCCCGCACAGACTGCACCCACCACAGCTCGTCGCAACAGAGCGCCCGCATCCAGCGACAAGGACTCTGAGGCATCCGCAGCATCGTCGCATGGATCTTCCGATAAGGAGAATGTGCCTCCACCCACAGCTGGTGCCGGTGCGAGAGCCGGTCAGCGTCCAACTGCACGCACGCGAGCAGGGGTGCTGGGTGCACTGGGAGAAGATCAGCCGACGCATTCAACTCCGATCTCTACCCAACGCAAAGCCGGAAGGGGTTCGTATCTCGATGGCGAGTTTCTCGACAAGACGCCTTCCGGGAGCCATCAAGACTCTCCGGGCATTGCGCGTCGAGCCCAACCTCTTCCCGAATCGACTCAGCAACTGCTCAACTACCAGGATCATGGAGTCACTAAAGTCATGGCTTGGAAGGCTGCCGGACACGACGAAGCTCACACGGCCCCTCACGATTCACCTTCCTCCACAGGAGGCGGCGGCAGCATCGCTTCATGGCCCACGGAGGCTGGGCCGGGCGCTGCGGCCCACGAATACAGATTCCTGTCCGATGTCGAAGACGACGACGAGATTTCAATGGACGATTTTGGCTTTTTTACTGCTGATCGCAAGTTGCGAGCTCGAGGTGCACGTCAATTCCCAGACTCTCCCCTCGGCGGCTCAGAGCCACCTGAAGATCATGACACCGGCGTCGTGGTTGAATTGCCGGTCAATACGACGAGCGACGACCTTCGACTTGCAGAGCAAGCGTTTGGACCTATGTCGTCTCCAGTCACTCGTCGTGCCGACGCATCGTCGCCGACTGCTCAACCGAGCTCTATCATTGTGATGCCGGCTCCGCAGGCAAACGAACCGAAGGAGGAGGAGGAGACTCGCACCTCGAAGCGTGTCACACCAGGGAGCAAACAGCAAAGGATTGATGCAGCTGCAGCTGCCGCGATCGAAGCAGCCGATCTCGAACACTCGTCGCCATCTCCGGCGCCTTCCCCGCGCAAGCGCAGCTCTCGGGCGGCTAAAAGCAAGGCATCTACTTCGGGCATTCCTTTGAAGAGGAATGAGAAGAAAGAGCAAGCTGTGCTCAACAAGCTCGCTGCCGAGCAATCGTCGTCACCGGCAAACTCCTCGGCTCGCTCCTCGCCCCAAATCAACAGGACGTCGAAGAGAGCTGCAAGCTCACCAGCGACCAAGAAGCTTCGAATGGATGATCTCATCGGGTTGCTTCCTCCGCGCAACCGCAGTGTGACCGATGCCAACAGCAAAGCGAAAGCGTCCGGCTCCACAAAGAAGAAGACCGCGGCAGCTGCAAGCAGTACCGCCCGCAAGAGCAGGGCTGCTAGTTCCTCACGCGCTTCGAGATCGAAAGCAGATGGTCGTGGCAAAGGCAAGAAAGCCAAGGAAGAGAGTGAAGCAGACGACGACGGTAACGATGACGACGATGGCGCTGATTACCCTTTCCAACAGGTGACGAGCGTGCGACCTAAGCCAAAGGCGCAGAAGAGCAAAGTCCGCCACGAGCCGGACAGCAGCGATGAAGACGATTGGAGAGCTGCTATTACCTCGTCGCAGATCCACTCTGATGACTCGGAGCGCACCAGAAGGCTGAAGGAGTATCGTTCGGCTGAAAAGTATCAGATGGAGTACGAAGTTGTGCTCTGAACTCGTCCCGTGTTACGAAGCAAAAAAACTTGCTTCTTGTGGTTTTGTATCTGTGTACTGTACTGTGTACCCTTGATGACTTTCCGATTTGTCCTGTAGGCCTAGGTGACGCCTTTTTGTTCTTGTACGTTGATCGTTCACAGCAATTCATCGTAACGAAAGGAAAGAGCCTGCTTAGGAACCACCCGTAGAACCACCATGGCTGGCTCCAATCTAAGGGCCATCCGCGGAACCACCCCCGATTGAATGGCTTTTCAACGTGGTGGCTCCTGGCCAGGAGCCAGTTAGGGTGATTCCTTGAGATGGTTCCTAGCCGGAGCCAGCCATGGTGGCTCTAGAGGCGGCTCCTAAGCGGGCTCTTTCCTTTTGTTACGACACGATTCTTCTCACCATAACTTGCCACACACACACACACACACACACACACACACACACACACACACACACACACACACACACACACACACACACACACACCCCTTGCGACAATTTGAAACCAATTGAGCCATTGAGATTGCAAAGCGCTACAGCTGCTTCACTTGACCTTCCTGCTCTCACCATCGTACTTGTCGGTACTGATCTCAAACTGTCCAAACTCGACCAGCCTCTGGGCCAACCTCTCGGCACCCGCCAACGCCGGCGTCAACACTCCACCTTGCACGCCCAGCGGATTGCTCTTCAACTTTGGATCGTCGATAATTGTCAAAGCCATTTCGACAATCATCCTGGCAGTCAACAGATAGCCCGCATGGCCCTTTGCTTTCAACCTGCAAACCGCCTTTGTCCCGTCGTTGGCCGTCGCCAGCGTGTCCACTCGGAGCGTCGGGGCGTGCAGATTCTTTCCGCTCGGGCCCGAGTTGGCGGGCATACTCTTGGCGGCGATCGAGCGGACAAAGGAAAACGTCATGAGCAACCAGATGAGGAAGGCGTTTGCATAGCTTAACACCACGCCGTACAACCTGAAGGGGACGAGGACGCCTTCCTTGTAGACAAACGCCTGGCCGTAAGCTTGGGGGGAACGATGGTGTTGGAGGAGGCCCCAGGTGCGGTTGACGGTGCGTGTGTTGTGGATGGAAAACGTGTTCTGCGCACCCCATTTGGCGCGGTGGGGGAAGTACCTTGCGGTAGCCCAGGTGAGCGCGCCGGGTTTGGCGATGGGACTCAACCAGTCGCCGCGGGTGTGCTGGGTCTGTTCGGGGTCGTCTGCCATGGACAGTGCGCTTGCCAGTGTACCAGAAGACAGGCTGGAGGGAAGAGTATACGCGCACTCTGCGATCTTGACGTCGCTCTTGCCACCTGTCAACTGCTTTACCTTTTGAGCAGCGAGATAGGCGGTCAAGTCGAATGGCAAGCTGTCGAAACCCACACTGTTGACCACGGTCACACCTTTCGCCTGGGCAGGCAGATGGAACGCATCGATCACATCCTTGTTGAAACCAGTTTCGCCCGAAAGATCCAAGTAGTGCGTACGCGTCTCGACACACGCCCGGACCACCTCGGTCGCTTTGAATGGCCGATACGGGCCGACGATGTTGACCAGCACACGAGCCTGGTTCGTCATGGCAACGAGAGAGGCGTAGTCGGACGTTTCGGCCTCAATCACGCCGACGGAAGCGGGAAGCGAGAGGCTGGATTTGAGCGAGGCGAGACGGCTGGCAGATCGTCCAGCAATTGCCCAGGACGGTTGACCCGCGTGCGAGACGAGATACTGGCAGATGAGCTTGCCCGTAAAACCCGTGGCGCCGAAGACGACGAGGTCGTAGCGTTGCGACATGGTTGCGAATGGGTTTGGATGGCGAGGGTGATGGTGAGGGAGATGAAGAGCGGATGCCAAACGGAAGGGAAGTGTATATACAGTAGGGTGGTTTGTCCGTGAAATACGCAGATCCGCCGTCTTCCTTTGTAACGTCAGACGTCGCTGACGCAGCAAAAAGGTTACCGCCGCCCACTTTGAGGAAACTTGTTTTTCGCGGTCACCACCGAAACTACCCCGGACGAATCTTGTGAGAAGCGGGCGAGTGTTGGTTGAAAGCCTTGTTCTAGCTAGGTGATGGGTAAGCTTCTTGTTCAGCCGCAACGACATCCTCACACCTCACGCATGTGTGGTTGCAAAAGAACGGGTCTGACTTGTTCTCGGAGACAGACTCTTTGAGCAGTTGAGGGCTTTTCCGACACTTCTACCCGCTTTCTTGTGGCCATTGCGACATCCTGTAAACATTCTTGAACTGTGCTGGCGAGATACACACACACACACACACACACACACACACACACACACACACACACACACACACACACACACACACACACACACATACTCTCTCTCTCTATCTTGTTCGCAGATACGATTCTATGATCGACCATCGCTCGGCTTCCATTCCAGCCCCTAAACCCCGCCTCCCAGCACCCCACTCGCCTCCTTGACCACCTCGCCACTCCATGCCTCCCATCCATACACGACCGCAAACACCAAAAACATACACGCGCCTCCCAACGTCACATGCCTCACACTGATGCGACTGGCCAACCAACTTCCACCCAGCACGGCTAGACTCGTACAACACGCATGGCCTGCGATCGTGCCCACACACACGAGCGTCACGTTGTGCGCCGCGGCCAGAGCGATGGTAGCGATCTGGGAGCGGTCGCCCCACTCGCCGAGAAACGTGAGTACAAACGCCTGGGCAAAGACGGGTGAGAAACATAGCCCGCACAGATTGCGCGTACCTTCTTTGAGCGTCGACTGCATCTTGTACGATGACGGGGCTCGACCCTGTTCGAGCGATTCCAACGGATGCGAATCGGCTCCTTCGTCGTCGATCTCCCTCTGCGCCTCTTGCCACTCGTCCTGAATCTCGTCCCCTTTCATGGCCAGGCCGTCTTTGAGCATCTTGAGTCCAAATACGCAAAACAACCCGGCTGCCAATAAATTGGTGATACTCCTGGGCAACAACGACGGAAACATGACGCCCAACAGCGCCGAGAGTACCGACATGACGGCCAACGATGCAAAGGCGCCGCTAAACACGACGAGTTTGCTCTGCCGCATGGCGAGGATGGCGGCTATGAGAAACGTCTTGTCGCCAATTTCCGATACCTGTTCAGATCAAAGTATCAACGTATATGACCAAGGAAAGCAAAAATCGGAGGTGAGTGAGTCAAGTGCTAATCAAACGGCGGAGAAGGGACGAGTGGAAGAAGAACAAACGTACAATGATCATGGCGAAACTCGACCACAGCGCTCTCGGATCCTCGTGCCATGGCTGTATCAAGCTGGCAAATGCCGACGTATAGCCTTGGATGGCTGCTGCGGACGCCGACTCGCCGATACCTCCCATGAATAGAGCAGCGTCGATGGAAGCGGTGATATTGCTGCCGTTGCTGGCGACTGCTGTGGCCATTGGAGCGATTGGCAGCTGGGGGCGTGTCGAATGTCTGAATCTGTATCGGTGTTGGCGGTTGGGTAGTCAGTGGCGGATCGAAAGAGGCAGTCGCTGATTCAGACGATGGTCGGAGTGAACCCGAGAGGTGATTTGAATCCAACGAACAACGCACATATGGGCGAATCAAGACACTAACTGTATGGCCCCGCGTGCGTGTTGGTCAAATTCGCGTGTGCTCGAGAGCGGCCCCACACAACGGTCTGCCAAATCTTCCTTCGACAGGGTTTGAGCGAGGTGTCAGGATTACTAATCAACATTTTAGAACAGCGCAAGTCGGGACACCTTTTTTTCTTTTTCGCGCTGGAAATTTTTGGGTTCCCTTCTTTCCTTCGCTTGTTGAAACGCTCTCTTCGATATCATCATCATCGCCTTGCCGTCGTGATACCCTCTCCATTTCTCGTCCTCGTTCCACCCCAACA
Organism: Ustilago curta; assembly: GCA_928722295.1. Taxonomy (NCBI): domain Eukaryota; kingdom Fungi; phylum Basidiomycota; class Ustilaginomycetes; order Ustilaginales; family Ustilaginaceae; genus Ustilago; species Ustilago curta. Next base: position 380,029 of record CAKMXH010000014.1, on the reverse strand, counting down.
ACAACCAATACCCGACATCCTACCACTAATCCATCCAGACCCAACCCTTCTCTTCGGTTTCGCACCACCTGCACGCACATCCACAATGGAACCTGCACTACCCCTACCGCTACGTCTCGATCTCTCCTACTCGACCCCCACCACCCTCGCACACGACGACGTAGCCGAACGCATTTCAGATTTCCTCGCCTCATACGCTGCACGTACCGGAACCTCCAACGCAGCATCCGGAACCGACGAGGCTGCGTCTTCCACAACTACGGGTGGAGTGGTAGCTGCGCAACTCACCCGGCTCACCAACGGTCTTCGTGGCAAGATCGACTACGATGCGTTTACCGCCCTCCTCCAACCGTCCACCGAGGTAGACCAAGAGGTGGACTTGACGCCCGTACACAGTTTGCAGCAAGAACAGAGCTTTGACCAAGGCCATGGTCAAGGAAACGAGAGCTTCTCCAAAACCGACGAGTTGATACACAGTCAAACCCCGACTTTGGATCGTAGCCTCATCAGCGATCCGATCGACAGCAGTTTGGTAACCGAGAAGCGCGAAAAGAAGGACAAGAAGCTTAAAAAGGATAAAAAAGAAAAGAAATCTCTCAAGTCCGAATAACCCCCCCCCACCCATCCCGTCACGCCAAACCCCGCTCTTTGTACTTGTACCTTGTATCTTTCCACCTTGCAATCTCGCACTTTTCCTCCATCTCGCTCAGACTTTTCGCGCACACACAAACGCAGACGCACTTCAAAGACCAAAAGAACGCTTTCCATTCCAAAAAAAAGGGTCTAAGGTCGTCCACTCACAGGATCATCCCGTCCATTCGGCGTCGAACATCCCGCCCGCTCGGCCATGTGTCGTTCCGTCTCTCGATCCACCTGTCTCTCCTTGCCCTTATGGCTGGCGTTGTGGAAGCTCGGCGGCCAAGCTGTCGGGTTCTGCTTGGGCGCCGGCGATTCGCTCCTGCTCTCGCTGAGCGGCGTCGCGCCCGATCCCGATGGCATTTCGTCGATCGCCGTTAGCGGGGCCGGCGAAGAGACCAGGGGTGCGTTGCCCGGAGCATATCCCGTCGACGGCGGCGGCTGAAGGTGCAGAGGCAAGCTGCTGGGCGGCAGGGTGAGCGTGAAACTCCTCCGCGGTTCGTGTGCCGCTTCGGCGTGCTGTTTGGGCGAGAGCGGTTCCATCGCGGTGGGCGGCACACTGCTTCTTCTTGCCTTGGTCGCTAGCGGATGGATCGCAAATGACACACCCGAGGAGGCACCCAGCTTGTCTTCACCTACACCCTCGCCATAGCTGTGGCTCCGCTGTCGATCCACCACGCTCATCGACGTCCTCGGTGCCGTCGTCGGATCGCGGACAAACGTACTATCCCGATCCCACGACTCGTCCATGTGCGACACATCGTCGTCCAGCATATCCTCCTGTTCCAACTCGGTTGGCAACAAGATGGCCCGATCAATCGCAACCGGTAGACCCCTATGTCGGCCTCGAATCATCACCGCGCACACCACCAGCTTCGATAGCGTATGGAACCGTCCGGATAGACTAAAGTTGTCAAACGGCGTACCCAGGCTGAGTCCAACCGTGCCGTACGCCGAAGTGAGCTCGAACAGGCAGCTGAAGATGGTAAACCAGCCGTTGGAGCCCGGATCTTGAATATCGTCGCGTTCAATGATGCAGATGAGCCAGAGCGCGAAGCCAAGCCACCAAATATCAAATGCCAACTGTCGACGTGCGTGCGATGCGAGAAACGATCCCCACACCTTGGCATCGTGCGATTCCAACGGCACGGTACCCGGTTCGGCTGGCTCGTCGACGTAGACTCCCAACGACTTTTCCTCGTACACGTTGGTGCTGCGGACCGAAAGTGCCAGCGGGAATGCGGAAAGATACATCATGATGACGTACAGAAACTGCACCGCCGGTGCCAGAGCCAGCAGGCTGACCACCGAAAACCCCGCTGCTCGCACCGCAATCGACTGAAAGAGGCCGTCAAACACGCGGATGCTTAACGTGATCGATTCGATGACCGGATTGCCGATGTCCAAGATCAGAAACGCGAGCCAATCGATCGAGTTGAACAGCACCAGGACGAAGAACAGGAACCACGTCTGGCTCGAGGGAAACAGGTAGACGAAACATCGACGCGGATGGTCGAGCAGAAACCTCAGCGTCTCGTAGATCCTCGAAGTCGACGGTACGCACACCGAGATGACCCATATGAAAAAGCGCAGGAGAATCGGGAATCCCGTGTTGCCCGCCAAAATGAGGAAGCCCATGGGGATCAGCAGAAAGTACGCATCTTGCATCTGGGTCATGCTCGTATCGATCAACGACATGCCCGTGTTCGAATAGGCTGAAATGACTTGGAAGAACCAGAACCACGTGTAATTGGGTCGGTTGTCACCCTGCGCCTCAAAGGGAGGTCGATACTTTTTGAAGGCGCTGCTGTTGATGTAGGGAGCTACCAGAGTCACCATGCCCAGGTTGACAATGAGCCAGTAGGCGGGTACCAGCTTGGCCAACAGGTCGAGCGCACGATACTCGACACCTCCGAGCTCGTCGCGCTGCGCTTCTGTGAGAGCCTCGAAGCGTGAGTTGCCGGTTACCGTTGCGTCGAACGACAGGTAGGGCGCAGATCGCGTGGCCGTCTCGGGAAGGCCGCCGCCGGAACGCACCGACGTGAACGTGGCAGTGCGCGGCATGGTCATGGTGCGTTGGAAACGTTCCTGAACGCCTGGCGCTGCCTTCTTGATGGCCATGCCGGCGATCTCGAACGGTGTAGGGAAGCCACCGAATCCTCGCTGTTTCGACGACGTCTGCGTACGTGCGAGCGGAACGCCTGACCTGCCGTTGCTGAGACGGCCCGAGACATAGGATCGACCTGTGACTGTACGGTTGAAGGTGGTGTTGCGATGGCGTAAGCCGGCTCCGCCGCCGCCAACGCCAGCGAAAGTCTGACCGGTCGTATAGCCTGACTCACGTTGTGTCGCATCGGCAGCCGAGCGGTCATCACGCGGCACAGCAAACTCGACGGTCTGGGCACGAGGAAACATGTCGAGCTTCTCGTGCGTGGTGTATGTCTGTGCTAGGCCGGTGTCTGATCCACGACGGAAATGGGATTGCGGCGGATCCGAGACTCGTCTACCACGTCCAAGCGGCTGATGGTCTGGGAAGCGTGCGCGGAGAGGCGGCGAGGAAGGAGTTTCGATGCGTTCTTCTTCTTCTTCTTCTTCTTCTTCTTCTTCTTCTTCTGCTGCTACAGCTTCTTCATCCGAATCGGCGTCAGGGTCATGGCGATGGTCGAAGCGCGGGATCGAGAAACGTTTACGAAACCGTGGGCTGGTCGAATATGTGGCATCGGCTTGACCCTCGCTGGTGTTGCCCGGTTGAGCCGTAGCGTGAGGAAGTGCAATCCGAATGCTGGGCTGCTGGTTGGCATCGTCAGAAGTGACCGAGGCATGTCGGCCAGGCTCGGATGCGAGAATGCTGGCACCGGGCTGAGCAGCGGATATACGAGGCGAGCCCAGCGAGTCTGATCCACTGGTGGAGAGAGGTTGAATGGAGGTATTGTTGTTTTGCAAGTCGGCGTGATGATCTGGGATCGTATTGGAAGGATCACCTGCTGAGTTGATGAGGAAGGCGGGCCCATCGATCCGGCGGATCATGTCGGCCCGCAGCGGTTTGCGCTTGCCCTTGCTCTTTTGTTTGCTCTTGTCGATGCGACGGAGTTCGATATGACCGCTGGAGCTGCTGTCTGTGCGATCGTGGTCCTCGGTGTCGCTGATGGTGGTGGCGCTGTCGGACGATTTGAGCCCGACCATGCGCTGGATCTTTGCAATGTTGTGTCGTCGCTCTCTACGTTCGGCTTCCTCGACATCGTGCATTCTCTTGCGCACCTTGGCGCTACGGCGGACGACTCGGTCGAACTTTTTGCGAAAGAAGCTGCGACGGATCCAAATCATTGTGACACTGACAGCCGAGATGTTGCCAATGCACATGAGGATGAAGAGGATGGCCTGCTGACCTCCGTTGGCGGTGCTGACATTGATGGTGACGAGACCGGTGACGGTCATGGCGGACACGCAGCAAAAGAGGGCATCGATGAATTTGATGTGCGTTTCGCCATTGCAGGCGTAAAAGATGGCTGCAGCGATGAGAGGAGTAAAGGTGAAGACGAGGACGTGAACTCTGAAGAAGTTGAGGTTCTTGCCGCACCAGTTACCAAAGGAGCGCAGCCTGGTGCGGGCCGCAGTGACCTGGGATCCGGAAGCGATGCTTTCGAGCATGGTGGCGAATGTATGCTGCCAATCGCTGCGCTGCAATAGTTAGGGGCTATGGGATTGGATTGTGGTGGTTGGCGATGGTGCTGCCCGAAAGAGACAGCCTTGAGGGTTATCGAATGCTCAGCATGGTGTGTTTGCGAGTGGCTTGCGAGTGGCTTGCGAGCTGAAGATGCTTTGGAGCAGACAACTGCCGACAATAACAGAGGGACGTCCGATCAAGAAGCTGGCAGGTCGAGCTCCCTTACAGTTGACGTGCTGCTTTGCTGTATCAGGGATCGGAGCTGGACCGAGACGAGTGGGTCGGCTGTAGGCCGAAGGGTGATCGAGCCAATGCCGCAGTGACGTGAAAAGGCCACGCCGGATGGTCCGATAGGGTAGCGAGGTCGTGATGGTATATGGAGGGTGAGAGTCGAGTGACTGATGAGCGTGAGCGAGAATCGCCGCTTCATCTGTCTGTCTGTACAGTATGCACGTTTTCTGTCAAGCGTGCGAGGCATGACTTGACTTGCTCGATGGTGATTTCCAAATTGCTTTTTTTATTTTTCTTTTTTCTGTTTTGAAATTCGGCGCTCCCTATCCAACTCGTCTCTTCTGCTAACAACCAGCACACAAGCAGCTCGCTGTGCGGGGACAGACAGGCATGATGGCTTGCTGTCCTCTCATTGCCGGCGGATTGTATTTATCCATTCTTACGCCAGCTGATTTTGCTGAGTTCGACAGGCTTTGTCGGGAAGCCAAGAGAGCAAGCTTCGCCAGCACAGGCGCAGTGTTTTGCGCACTTCTCGACGCTCGCCTTCGCCCACAAATATCGCAGATATCAGAGAACTGATTCTGGATCGTCTCGGTGCGGATCTCCCGATCCAATCATCACACACATCTCAGTCATCGGCACACGTCGATATAGTAAGGTCACTCGAATGATCCTCTTCATTTCGCAGAAACCCACTTGCTCTTCTTACCGTACACATTCCGCCAGACAACCAACGATTTGAGTCGGTCCACGGTTACTGGCCCGCTGCCGATAGTTAAGGACGGACGATGCATGCCGCCGAACGAGCAGCTCAGTTCGAGTTTGGCCGCACGTCACTTCGAAAGTTCCTCGACGTGTGACGACTCACAATTCGACTCGATCTCTAGCTCAAAACGACCGTAACATCCAGTCCCTTCGAGGTGGTGCTCAGCTGGTGCGCCCTCCCCGACAAACAGGATGCGGATTAGCAAAGTATCATCGCACCAACTTGTGCTGCGCTGTAACGCATACCCGCCTTCTGGCTTGATCACCACCCAATGAAGGCCCCTCGATCATCTGTGCATCTGTTTCAACCCACCACCGCTCTCCATTGTATCTAACTCCGTTGCACTCTAGCTGATCGACAATCCGCAAGAGATGGTATCGTCCAGGTAGTTGTGGCTTTCTCTTGGCCCTCGGTGCGCCACTGTCCGACCTCAGACTTTCGACAGGGGGTGCGTGCACACAAACTCATTGGACAACCGTCTCCCACGCAGTTGGTTTTGTTCGACTAGGCAACAACGTTGTCCTGCGCCCCACACTTCATACTCCTCAAAAGCTTGACTGCAACGCCACTGGGCCATGCTACATTGGCCGCCTATCACGAGATCTCTTGCTCAAAGCAGGCTATTATCTCACCGCAATTTTTTTGTCGCCGTTGGATGGGCAACCTCAGCCCTCGTCCATACAATACCCAAAATTTGAATCGCCAATGCCGATACCAGTCTGAAACTAACTTACGAGCAAGCATTTCGATTCGATCAGCTGCCGCGCAGAGCCTACTTTCATCAAGTATGGTGGGTTTGACCTCAAAAGCCAAAGGCTCGTGGCAGTGCGATCCGAATTGTGGCACCACTTTGTGCCCTTTCCTCTCGCCCATTCGATGAAGCGTTGCTACCATCTGCCTCGCCCCACACATTCTCCGGCAAACTCTGGCACCGTTGTCAAGATTTTCGGTGTCTGTCCAAATGAAGCTCGCACTTTCTGCCGCATCAGTGCCACTTTGTCATCCAGCTCTTTCTTAACCTTTCTTGTGGTTGTGCACGGCCCTTCCAATGCTTCATCCTGTACAGGCGGGACGGGCAAAGGTATAAGACCACCGCTTTCTTCTTGCGTGAGACATCTTTCGTCCACCATTATCCCTTCATTCCTCGTCATCTAGACAGTCTTCACAGTCTTCTGACTTGTTTTTCTCCTTTCCTCTTTCGCCTTCGCTTCCGTCTTTCCTCCTCTCCTCTTCTGTTATTTTCGCAACGATGGTGGGCTCCAAGCTCGCTCTCGTGCTCATGCTCACCGCTGGCGGTGCCATGGGCCGTTCTTCCGACAACATCAGGCGGCTGGACCGTCGTCAAGGCTTCGGCAATGGTGGAGCCGACCCTCTCAACCACCCGGCTGCTGCTGGTGCTGGTGCTGGAACTAGCCTCGTTGCTTCTTCCAGCGGTGGTCAGACTCACTGGTCCACCGACGCTTCGGGCATGACCGGTGCCGAGCTTCAAAAATTCTTGCCCGACGGCTTCTTCATCGGCACCTCGGTCGACAACCCGGATCTCAAGGACTCCGTCGCTGTCTCAGAGGTCAAGTACATGCCATGGGTCACCCCTGGCAATTCGCTCAAAATGGCACAAGTCTACGAGAACGAGAATTCGTGGACTGAGCTTCTCACCGCCGTCAAGAAGGCCAACCCGGACGCCAAGATCAAGTGGAAGTATCACACCCTCATCTGGGGTGCCGAGACTAGCCAAAAGATGATGCAGCAATCCTTCAGCAAGGAGGCCATGATGAAGACCATCACCGACTTTGTTACCAACAAGATGTGCTCCAAGATCATCAAGGAGGCCGACTTCTGGGCTATCGACGTTCTCAACGAGGTCTTTGACGACAGCGGAAACGGTTTCAAGAAGAACGGCTACTTCGAGGTCATTGGCGAAGAGGGCTACAAGGAGATCATCAAGCTCGTCAAGAAGGAGTGTCCCAACCAGAAGCTCATCGTCAACGACTATGGCATGGAGTCCAAGAACGCCAAGTCCGATTTTGCCTTCAAGACGATCAAGTCTTGGCTCGCCGAAGGCGTTCCGGTCGATGCCTTTGGTCTTCAGTTCCACGTGCAGACCACCAACAAGTACGAGGACATGCTCGCTTCCATCAAGCGCTGGACTTCAGAATCCATCCCTGTCGTTCTGTCCGAAATCGACGTTCCCATCAACCTTCCTCCTTCCCAGCAGGATCTTGAGGCCCAGGCCCAGGCCTACGGAAACATCTTTCAGGCCGCTCTCGAAGGAGGCGCTATGGGCGCTACGACCTGGGGTCAGAAGGATGACCACACTTGGTTCGGTACTCAGACCGAGCAAGGTCAGGGCCACGGCAAGCAAGGCGCTCCTCTCCTCTTTGACGCTCAGGGCAAGCCCAAGCCTGCTCTCGCTGCTATCGTAGACGTCTTCAAAAAGTGGGGTAAGAAGCCTGTCGGTATCAAGGGTGGCTCTACCAGAGACCTTACCACCGGCGGCAGCTCCAGCCCGGACGGTTCTGCTGGCGCTGACACTGGCGCTGGCTCGGGCTACACTGGAGCTGGAGCTGGCACGGGCTCGGGAGGCGCTGGAGCTGGCAGTGGCTCGGGAGGCGCTGGAGCTGGCGCTGGCTCGGGCTACACTGGAGCTGGCAGTGGCTCGGAAGGCGCTGGAGCTGGCACTGGCACGGGCTCGGGAGGCGCTGGAGCTGGCGCTGGCTCGGGCTACACTGGAGCTGGCAGTGGCTCGGAAGGCGCTGGAGCTGGCACTGGCACGGGCTCGGGAGGCGCTGGAGCTGGCGCTGGCTCGGGCTACACTGGAGCTGGCAGTGGCTCGGAAGGCGCTGGAGCTGGCACTGGCACGGGCTCGGGAGGCGCTGGAGCTGGCGCTGGCTCGGGCTACACTGGAGCTGGCAGTGGCTCGGAAGGCGCTGGAGCTGGCACTGGCACGGGCTCGGGAGGCGCTGGAGCTGGCGCTGGCTCGGGCTACACTGGAGCTGGAGCTGGCACGGGCTCGGGCGCTGGTGCCTACGGTGGTGGAAGCGATGCTGACGACAAGCCTATTGACAAGGGACCTCCCGACACCGGCGCTGGTGGTGCTGGCTCTAACGGCACTGGCTCTAACGGCACTGGCTCTGACGGCACTGGCTCTGACGGCACTGGCTCTGACGGCACTGGCGCTGGTGCTGGCGGTGCTCCTTTCGGCGGTGCTCCTGGCGGTGGCTGGGGAAGTGCTGGCCAACACGGTCCGAGGGGCGGAAGCGGCAATTGGGGCGGTAGCAACTCGCACGAGGGCTGGAAGGGTCACTGGGGCGGCTGGAGTGATGCTCCTGTTGCTGACGGTGCTCCTGGTGCTGGCGGTCCTCCTGGTGCTGGTGGTCCTCCTGGTGCTGGCGGTCCTCCTGGTGCTGGTGGTGCTGGCGGAGGTGCCTTCGGTGGAATGGAGCATGGCAAGCCTGAGGGTTACGGGTCTTTCTCCAAGCACCGACGCTCCATGGCGCACCGTCGCCGTTAGACAGTCGCTATCTTGCTCGATTGACCAGGTCGCAGCAGTCTCTCTTGTCACTGCTAAGGACAACTTTGATTTTTGTTGCCAGCCTCTTCACGCTGTCATCACACGGCCTTGCAATATTTTGCAATCTCACCTTCTCTTGCTTCTCCCCCCTCAAGTTCTGTTTGCAAAGCCTGCTGTTGGATGAAGTCTATTTGCTTTTTGCTTGTGCAGGTCTACGTTTGTGATGTTGACATCTATTGAGTTTTCTTGCTGCGCCTTGACGTCGTTGTCGGCTTGTAGTCTTTGAGCCGCTTGACGACCGGGAACCAACCGTTTTGCAATTTAAAGTTTCCGACCTCCTCCTTCTCACCCACGGCCAGCTGAGCACCAGCGGTAATCAGACAATACGCACCCCATCCGGTCAAAACATGCCACCAACCATGGCCCTCCAACAGGACGGCCCATGGATAGCCTACTTTGTTCCTTGCCTGTCTCAGCTGGTAGCAGAAGATGTTGTCGACATTCCAGACAGCAAAGCCCGTGAGGAAGATGACTGTACCGAAGAGATAGAGACGTTGAATCTCTTTCTTTCTCTGTTTTCCTAGTTGGGTTGTGTTGAGGGCGGATGATTTGTTTTGTAGCAAGTAGACGACTCGGATGGTGGAGACGAGCTGAATGCTGGCATAGGCGACTTGATGAAAGACGGGGTTACCGTTCCACAGATACACTACGGTGATCCATACCACAAGCACCACTAGTACGGATGGCAAGAGCAATCTGAACCTGGGTTTTCCATACCCCTTTGAAGTCTCGCAGACACAGTAGGTCAACCAAGCAGACGTATAGATCATGGGTAACTCATCCAACAGCTGGGTCGAGTAGAGCAGCGTCCCATGGAACCAAGCTGACCCAAAGCCGACGAGCGCAACTCCAAGATGGCAGATGGCAAACCGAAGCGGCAGACGTTGGCGACGCGAGACGTGAAAGCCGTAGAGCGAGAGAGCGATGAAAAAGAGATTGGTGACGGTGTTGACCGGTTCAGCGACGAAGCGAGACCAGCGATATTTCTCTTCGCACCAGAGTAGGGTGGATGTGACGGGTCCCCAGTAGCCAATGGGGAGAGGATTGGGGTCATTGTACCATGACATGGTGATCCGTTGCTGGGATGAGGGTGTGGGATGGTAGGAGGAAAGGAAGGCGAGGCGAGGCGAGGCGAGGCGAGCTGAGGGTAAGGCTTTCACGCTGACTGTGCTTTACCCTTGGACCCTGTCTGTGCAACGGCTGTTTTTCCGAAATGTCGCGTGCTTGATTTGGTTCAATTCGGAACTCGGATGGTAAATCAACCCCGCAGTCAAAGACCCGGGATATTTTTTCCTCCAACTTGACCAAACCATCACGACACGATCAAACTTCGCTACACCATGCTCGCCCAATCGCAAGCATCAACATCGACCGCCTCGAAAGATCGCAAACCAAAACGCAAACGCGTATCTCGAGCATGCGACCAATGCTTTCTCAAAAAAGACCGATGCGATGGCGTTCAACCGATCTGTACTTTTTGCTCTCAACTCGGTCGTGCCTGCACCTACGATCGACCCGAGCGAAAACGTGGTCCTACACAAGGTCTAAGACCTCGATTGGAACAGAGGATCGCTGCTCTGGAAACTGTGCTCGGCTTTGTGCTTCAAGAAGCCGGAGAGACCGGACTGAGGGTGGAACGAGTAAAGTCGGCGAGTGAGGTAGAAAAGGTCAATTGGAGGACACAAGGTTGGTGGAAGAGCAACACTCGGAAGCAACTCGAGACGCTATTCGGTTTCCAAGACGACTTAGTCACATCCAACACCACGCTAGCTAAGAAGCAAGAATCGGAAGACGACTACTCGGACGTCGACCTATCCCTGCCTCCCACCCACCAGCCGCCGGAACAACCACATCCCAACACCAACCACAGACGAGCAGCCGACAACGACAACAACAACAACGACGACGACGACGACGACGAAATCTCATCGGCCGAAGACAGCGATGGACACCATTTGGCTCTGCCGCTGCTCTCATCGGGTAAAGGCGGCAGTTCGCTCAACAGAGGACTGGTGCCGAGGGGTGCCGATCCGAATGCGGCGCTCGGCGGGTTCGAGATCGAGTTTGGCGGCAACCAGACCGACATTGATTGGGTTCAGAGCTTCGTTCCTCGTCCACCCCGACCGTCCAGGCCGCAGAAGACCAGTACAGCGGCGGATGGCGATGAGAGCGATGCAGACTAGCATACAATGCACAAATCAGACACTCTTTCACCCATTCATGATTTCCTTACATCCCTCTGTCCTCCACCAAGCGTAGAAAGCCCTTCCACTCGTCGCTCTTGATCTTATACCCTTCCTTGTCGTCATTCGGAAACTTCGATTCCCTCACTGCCTGCGTGTAAGTCTGAACAGCCGCGATCCTGAGCGCACCGATCGTCGTGCCCGTTTCGGCGCTAAAGTTGCGCACAAACTTGGGAGGCGGAGGAGTCAACGCGCTCGACCTTGGCACCTGCGACGACGACGCGGAAGCCGGAGCATCGAGCAACGCGGCCAGCACGTGGCCTGCGCCTGTAAGGTCACCGATCATGTCGTTCATCACCAGGATCTGTCCGTCTGTGCCGCTTCCCGCTCCGATTCCGATCGTAGGTATGTGCAGTTGCCGACTGATGTACTCTCCGACTTTGCTCGGAATGCACTCCAAGACGATCGAGAAACAACCGGCTTGCTGCAACGCCAACGACGCATCCAACAGCTCTTTGGCCTGCTTGGCCGTCTTGCCCTGTACCCTGTAGCCGGAAGTTGCGCCCACCCGCTGCGGCTGCAACCCCAGATGGCCCATGACCACCACGCCATGATCCGTGAGCCTCTTGATCAGCTCCACCACCTCGTACGACCCTTCGATCTTGACGCCGTCCACGCCGGTCTCCTGGATCAGCCTCACCACCTTGCTCACGCCTTGCTCTACGCTGCCCAACCCTACGCCGAACGGCACGTCTGCAATCACCAGCGGCGGTCTCGACATGTCTTGGCCGCCGGCAAACAGCGGAGCCTCCAACCCCCTCTTGACCGCTTGACAGTGGTGGATCATCGCATCCAAAGAGAGTGGCTGTGTCGAGGTGTAACCGAGAGCGACATTGGCGAGCGAGTCGCCGACCAGGCACAGATCGACATCGGCAGATCGGATCGAGAGAGCCGAGGGGAAATCATGTGCCGTCAGGCAGACGATCGGGATGCGTCCCGCAGCGTTGTGTTTGAGCGATTCCAGGTCGGCAATGGTTTTGGGGCGTGGTGGAGAAGGGATGGATGTGGGCGAAGCTTTTGCTTTGCCTTTTTTCGAAGTCGCTGAGCAAAGCGGATCGTCACTTTCGGCGTGTCCGACCGCTCCTGCCGGCCATGAGCTGCGGTTGACGATCGAGGTGCTCAACTTTCTCCGTCCAGCTTGCCAAGGCGTCGTAGATCGAGATCTGTCACCTTGTTCCGATGCTTCCGAGGCGATTGTCCTTGCAGCCCTGGTTGCCGTCGAGTACGAACATGAAGCAGTCGAAACAACCCCACCTTTCGGCACAAACTGCCTCAGCTGCAGTCGAGCCATACCGCCTGCTGTAGAGGCCATACCTGTGTGTCTTGTTCCGCTGCTACCTTGCACCAGCACTGTGTCCGCACAGCGGTTTTCCTCGATCGATAAATGGCAAAAAAACAGGGGCAGGTGATGGTGATGGGAAAAGGGATGCGGACGAGTTGGACCGAACTGTCGCTTTCTTTGATCCCTATTCTTTTCTTTTTGTAACATCCGCTCGAATTGCACGACTTGGGCTTCTCTGTCCTCCTTTTCTATACTCCTTCGGCTATAGCGCATAGGCCAGAGCCCGAACGTCTTGTCGCTCTTTCTTGACTCTTTTCTTTTTCTCTTGGCAGCTGCGCCAGTTTCCGTCGATTCTCTTTTTGGAAAAGATTTCTCCACATGCCAGAAAAGAAGAAAGCGAAGAAGCCACACGACCAAACAAGAAACAAAAGCTTGTACGCCGGAAAAGCCGACGATTATCGACGTTGACACTACCGAACACCGAACTAAAAGAGAAAGAGAGAGATCTTCGACGCCGAAAGGAAAGGTGACTTGCAGTGGAGATCCATCCAACTTCATTTCCATAGGTGCCATTCTGGCCTTTCCACAACTGACAGCAGCGGTGACAGATGAAAAGAGCCAGATGGGATCTGCGCCGGAAATCCCGCCGGCTATCGACGGTTGCCGGACGGAAGAAGCGCAGTCGAAAAAAAGTGGTTCTGCGCAAGTTTATAAATTGATCATCGATGCTTTTTCGCGATCTCGTTGTGACGCCTTTTGTGAGATGATGTCGAGAACGGCGAGAGAGAGAGAGAGAGAGAGTTAGGCTCAAGAAGCTCATCAACGTGTCCATAGATTGCCGGAGAGAGGGAGAGAGCGGTTGTCACAACGAGCCACGCACGCAACACGTTGCCTTTTTGGCTCATGCTCGAACAAGCAAAAGAATTGCGCAGCGGCGCACTGCTAACTGCTTCTAAATACCTGCACGTTGCATCGGAAGCCAAGGCCGACTCAAGAATGATGTCTCTTGCAACACCTCCAAGCGTCAGCTTTTCTTTGCATCAAACCAGGAAAAATGGAGGGTGTGGCTGGGCGTGGACGCACACATATCAAGTTGGCTGAAGCTCGGATTTTCGCTGTCAAATACTGTCGCTAGATTCTGGCGCAGCTTCTTCTTCGGATGCAACCGTCAGAGAGAGAGAGAGAGAGAAAATACAAATGCGCAGCAGCTTTTCCGAGTCTCGAATTTTTAGGTTGGCCCGTGGGGGAGGAAGCCAACTCGCGCACGCTAGAAGCGGAAAGCGGAAGATGACCGTACTTTGGAACTCTCTCTCACGCTAAATGGCCGGTAGACGCCACATTCTGCTCACCATCACATCACATTGCGGCTTTCTCTCGACCATCACATCCTTGCATTTCGACACACACCATCCATTCAACCTGGGATTTAACTGCGCCGACAAAGAGTCGCAGCCCTTTGTTTCGCTCTGCGCATTCTTTTTGGACATTGCTTCTTTTTTGCTTTGGTCGCTGCTGCGCTCGGTCGATTGAAGCCGTTCTCCATCACGTTGTAGCTGCTTTCGACCGCTCGTTGCTTCCGAGTCGCCGCACCATCCATTCAGCTTCGGTACGACTCGCATCCGCATCCGTTCCTATCTAGAATCACACTGCGCAGCCGCCGTTTCCCCGTCACCAAGGTAGTGAGGTCGCCGTGAACGGCTCCTTGACCCATTTTGCAGCCATGGTAGACTCGACCACCATCGACTATCTCCACTCGCCAGGCTACCGAGCCAATCTGACGCCATCGCAGACGTTGGCTCTGTTCAAACTCTGGCGTCGCTTTCTCCGACTCTGCGAGATCACATCGCATTCTTCCGACTCGATCGGAGCGAGTGCCGACGTACAGCCGCCTCCCGCCGCTTCGCGCAGTTCCTCGGATTCACTCCGGCGCGCCCTTGGTCGAAAGGGCCGTGTTGCTGCATCCGAACCGGGCTCGGGCTCGCACAACTCTTCTGCATCCACTTCCCACGACAACTTGCAGGCGTCCGATCGGTACGATCCGAGTTCAGTGCCCAAAGATGACAAACTCAAGGAGCATCTGCGCCATCTCGAGGAGAGCAAAGACATGCAAGCGTTCCTGCTCAAGCATGGAGGTGCGGCGTTGCGGCGCGAGTTCTGGGCCATTGTTAAAGGCGAACATCCTGATGCCTACATGCTTCGATGCCTGCGTGCGCGCAAGTGGGACGTGGACCGTGCTCTCGCCATCATCGGTTCTACGTGTGCCTTTCGGGTTCAGTATGGCATCTCGGATATCATGAAGCAGGCCGAGTTGGGCTTCACAAGGACAAGGGGCGGCTTCAACATCATGAACAACGGCATCTCGTATGTCCGAGGCGCCACGGCGACGGGCGAGCCTGTCTATTTCATCGAAGTGGGCTCGCATTACTCGTCGAATCAGACGGCCGAAGAGCTCAAGCGCGGCGTCATTCTGTTGCAGGAAACGCTTCAACTGCTCATGCCCCCGCCGGTGGAGCGCAAGGTGGTCATCTTCAACCTCAACAACTTTGGCCTGCGCAACATGGATTGGAGCATCGTGCTCTTCATGGCCAAGACCATGGAGTCGTTCTACCCGGAAACCTTGGCGCGAGTCTATGTGCATGGTGCGCCGTGGATCTTCAAGCCGATCTGGAGCATCCTTCGCCCGCTCTTGGATCCTGTGGTCAGAGACAAGGTGCGTCTCACGTGGAAGGTGGAGGAGCTGGCCGACCATGTGCCGGTTGAGCATCTGCCCAAGGATTCGATGCATGGCAAACTCGATTGGACTTTTAGCTATCCTCTGCCGCAGGAGGACGAGAACGATGTCCAGAACGATACCCAGAAAGCCGAAGATCTGGCGACGGCGTATCGCAATGCGTGTATGGAGTTTGAGTATGCCACACGGGCGCTTGCGCGGTCCTATGGAGATGCAGCGCTTGCGGATGCAAGAGGCAATGGCGTTCGAGCCAAGTTTGGCCGTGCGAACAAGGATGGATCGACGCCGACGGATGACGCGGATGACGAGGACTGGGAGCCCGAAGGTGTCGCCAGTCTGCGCGCCAATCGTGACATTCTGGCCACCAAGGTGCGCGTAGCCTGGTTGAAGCTCAAGCCGTACGTCATTGGAACGCTCAAGTACGATCGTCTGGGAGTGCTGGACAAGGAAGGAGTGATTCGATGGAAGTACGACACTGTGGATGGCCAGCATGAGGAGCAAGTGCTTGGGGAAGGAACCTCTCTGTCGGTGCTGGAACGCAACTTGGCCGAGCTCGATGCGGTTCTCTCGCAGAGCAATGCCAATGGCGGTGGTGGTGGTGGCGCTGCTGCTGCTGCTGCTGCTGCTGGCACAGCGGCCAAGGTACAAGCTTCGCGGTCTCGCCTCAATGACGGCTATGCGGCAAAGCCGTCTCGACAGAACGGTGTCTCTGCAAACGGCAGCAAAGACGCGCATGTCAAGGAGAAGGAACAGCCGCGCTTACCCACCGCTTCCACCACGGCTGCTGCAGAGTCTCAACCTCCAACGTCGGATTCCACGGCTCATGACAAGCCAGAAGCCACCGAAGCGCAAGCAGCAGAAGCAGAAGGCAGACCAAGTTCGGTTGCCATGACGGCAGTGTCGAAGCAGGACAGTACGGCCACCAGCGCATTCCAGGAGGCGATTCCGATCCATCCTAGTCAAGTGGGCAAGGCGAGAGATGGCGACATTGAGGTGGTGGAGATCGGGGGGCGTTAAGATACACTTGCAGCTTTGGTAGGCCAAGGATGCAAACACTGCGTGGTTTCTGGCGCTACGTTTGAGCATGTATTCTAGTATCAAGCCGGCTTGGATCGAGTTGCCAGTCCGAGGCTGCGCTTTTGAATTTGGAATGGGGATTTGTAATGGATCCGGATTGGCTTGTGCTGTACACTACGGTCGTGTAAGCAATTTTGAGTGGTGCGGGTTGAGACAAAGGAGCGTTTGATACAAGGCCTTGTCAAGCATCCGACGCGTAAAGAGCGCAAAGTGAGGAAAGTGGACCCTGAATGTGCTGTCAGCGCTCGTTTTTGTTTTCCCCTTGAGCTCGAGGTGTTTGATTCTTATCGTCCTTCAACCATCTTGGATATTCGACTGGGCACGACGCAAGATCACCAACATCGAACTGAGTTTCCTGTACGCACTGGAAGAATCCATCCACCTTGACGATTCAGTCGATACTAAGCGCAGCGTTGGTCAGACGTGGCTTGTGGGTTGGGAGTTGCAGATTGAGCTCATACGTAGATCGACCAAGGGCGATTCATCAGTCGTATTTGCGGACAAGGTTATTCGACACTCTGACCAAGCTATTCGGTCGCACATGGCTTGTCCCGAGCATGACGATGAAAACGATGCAGGAGCTATCGCCGATTCCACCGCCTCCAGCTGCGTACAAGTTGGATGCTTCGCAAAAGCCGTTAGTCTGGATTGATTGCGAGTGAGTCGCTCCCTTTTTGGTTCTGACGAGGTTAGAATGCGATCTTCTTTTCGTGTTACTGACAACCATGCGGGAAATGCTTTTGGTAATTTGATAGGATGACAGGCTTGGACATTGAAAAAGGGGATCAGCTGTTGGAGGTGGCGTGCATTGTGACGGATGGAGATTTGAATCCCGTGGATTCCGGTGTGAGTTATGTGATTAGTACCGACAAGCAGGTGTTGGACGGTATGAATAGCTGGTACGTTGTTCTTGTCTAGCCTTTCTCCCTCTCTCTCATTCATCCTTCTTGTCAACTCACCTCTTTGCGCTCTTTTCAACCCCCCTCTCGGCACACAGGTGCATCAACCAACACGCCCTCTCTGGCCTAACCTCATCCTGCCTCCTTCCACCCCCTCACTCGTATCCCCACCCAACCGTTCGTTCCGCCATCCTAGCCTACATCCGCGATCGCGTACCCCAACCCAACTCCGCCTGTCTCGCCGGCAACACCGTCCACGCCGACAAAGCCTTTCTCCTCAAAGAATTCCCCGAAACCATATCCCACCTCCACTACCGCATCGTAGACGTCAGCTCCATCAAAGAGCTAGTCCGCAGATGGTACGGTCCGGATAAGCTCTGGAATCCCTCAAACCAAAAAGGAAATCATAGAGCACTCAACGATATCAGAGCCAGTATCGAAGAACTCAGGTGGTATAGACAGCATGTGTTTCAGCCCAACCAACACGTGGTCAAGGCCGAGTAAGCTACACCGTCCGAGAAAAAGGTCTCACTCGCCACACAGCACAGCACACCACATCACCAAACAACTCTTCATCTTTCTGCCCAAAAGCAATCAAAACCCAAAAGTTTCCAACCCTCTCAACTGGTGTCTTCTAGTAAAACCAAACCCCCCTCAACGATCTAGAGCGAATTCAACAAGGCCTCCCTTGCCTTTCTCTGGTTCGCCTTGAGCGTCTCATTCTCCTGCTCCAAATGACGGATCTTGGTATCCCGCTCTTCCACCGCAGTGCGCAGTTTCTCGAGCTGCGCTTTGAGCTCTGCCACTTCACTGGACGACGACGAGACGCCGTTGGATCTGGGCGTTTCTGTTGGTGTGGCGGCGGCGACGACGGCGGCGGCGGGTTCCGATGTAGCAATCGGAGCAGGCAAAGGTTTGACGGGAGAAGCAGAGCGCGCAGGTGGAGTGGATACAGCTGCAGCTGCAGCTGCAGGTGCGGGTGCGGGTGCGGGTGCAGAAGTGGATTTCGTAGGGCTCGCGGATCTCGCCGGTGTCGTCAAGGTCGCCGCAGTCGAAGAAGGGACGCTACCACTACTGCTCACGCCTTTGCCCGTTTCCAAACTCAACATGTTGCGAGCCGCTCGCTTGCCACTGAAAAACTCGCCGGCGGTCAAGGCAGGCTCAGCACTGGGAGCGGGTGGGAAAATGTCCGACTGGAACCCTTCGGCTTTTCTGGGCACGCAGAACGATACCGGCTGGATCGTCGTACCCGTGATCTTGTAGGCCTTGGCGATTTCGTTTTCGTCCGTGTTCAAGAACCTCCTGGCGACAAAAGTCAATCCACGTTGGGGTTCGCTCGATTTGGATTCGGTGAGGTAGTGCAGCTCGTCGTTCTCCAACTCGTAGTAGCGGATGTTGCCGTCACCTTTACCGGCAAGGAAGACAATGTTGTTGTCGCTCCAGAAGGGCATGATGATACCGCTCGAGGTGTCGAGTGTCACCTGTCTCAGTGGACCGCTGGCAAGGTTCTTGGTGTCCCAGAGGAACATTTGGCGATCCGACATTTTGGAGAATCCGGTGGTGATGGCACGATCCTTGTCACCACACCAGACGACACGGGCTCCCTTGATACCGCCGTGCGAGTCAGCCACCTGGACGGGGTTTTCACCTTGACGCGGGTCGAAAGTGCGGATCTTGCGGTCGCGCGAGGTAGCGATGAGGGTGGTACCGGTCCAATCCCAGTCGAGCGACTGGATGGTGTCGGTGAAGCCACGGAGGCTGATGCTGGGCGAGGAGGCGGCGGTGGAAGCATTGGAAACGTCAAAGAGCTTGATGACGTGGTCGCCCGTAGCAGCAGCGAGCACGTTGGACGCAGTGGGATGCCATACCACCTGACCAATCTTTCTACCTCCACCGGAAACGCGAGCAATGGGCTCAAAGTCGTTGACACCGCCGTTGCGCTCCCGCTCCTTGTCGGACCACTCGAGCTGGTCAAAGTTGGCATCGTCGATCTTCCAGAGACCAACGGTTCCATCGTCCGAGGCGGAAGCGACAAAGTTGTCTTGAAACGGACTGAAGGCGGTGTCTAGGACGGTAGCAGTGTGACCTCGACAGAGTGGATAGATGTCGTTGAGTTTGCCTGGACGGTTGACGGGGAGCACGGCAAAAGCACCACCACCGGAAGCATTCCAGTTGACCGAGATGTACTTGCCGTTGGCAGCGACCAGGTTGGTATCCCAGGCATTGTTGGAGACCTTTACGTTTTCGTAGCAAGCTTCCTTCTTTGCGACGTTGGGATAGACGTGACGATACTTGGATGGTCGAACAAAGCGACTCATTTTCGAGCAAGAGCAAGGCGATAGGGATGTGGATGTGGATGTGGATGTGAATCGAGGAGACAGGGAGAGGCTGAAAGATGGAATCAGAACAAGAAAGAAGGAGAAAGGATGCTAGCAATGATGGACCATGTGGATGCCTCAGACTCTTTCCAGGCTTGAGTGTGACAGTGACACGGTCCACAGCACAGCACGGCGGTGCTTGAAAATCTGAAACTTGGCTGATCCGTGCCCATCGGCGAGGTGTGATCTCATCAATGTTGGTCTGAATGGCCTAACACTTTGAAGATGGACCCCACGCCCGTGTGCGCCAAAAAGTGTTGGCTTTTCTCCCTCTCCGTGAGAAGATTTCATTTTGTGATTTGTCGTGATTCGTGTCGCGTTGATTTGGTGCGCAGTCACACTGACGACTTGTTGAGCAATCACAGGCTCAGCTGCGCATTTGCTCTCTCTTTCGCCAACTCCACTACGACCACCACTATCACTGCATCGCATCCCATCGACAATGTCGGGCACAACACAGTGGGAGAATATCTACCATGGACTGGATACCACCCCAGGCAAACTCAGAATGTCGCAAGGAGGTCTCGGCTGGAAGCCTTCAGTAGGAGAAGGCAGCACCATCACCATCCCTGCGGATCAGATGGCCTCTTTTCAGTGGATTCGTGTCGCCAGAAACTATCAGCTCGCCATCACCCTCAACAAAGACCGCGAGACTCCTTCTCCAGCACAGACCAACCCGCGTCGCACCAACTTTGACGGCTTTGTCCGGGACGACTTTGACCGTCTCTCCTCCCACGTCCGTCAATACTTTAACAAGCCACTCGAAACAAGAGAGGTCTCTACAAGAGGTTGGAATTGGGGTCAAGCCAAAATCAGTAATCACGACGTTCAGTTCCTCGTGAGAGACAAGCTCGCCTTCGAACTCCCACTGTCACACCTTGCCAACAGCAACATTGCCAAAACAGAAGTATCCATGGAATTCCTCAACCCAGAACAGCAGCAGCCAGGCGCCAACACCGGTTCATCCGACGCCAACGCTACCAAGTCGAGGCGTACCAAGGGCGATCAGCTCGTCGAGATGCGTCTCTATGTCCCCGGTCAAGCGAGCAAGGATGATGCCAGCGACGCCGCAAGCGCACCGGATGCCGACGACAACAATGAAGAGACCGCCGCAGAGGCTTTCCACGAGGCGCTCAAATCCAAAGCCGACATTGGTCAAGTCGCTGGCGACTCGATCGTCGTCTTCAAGGAGGTGCTTGTGCTCACCCCACGTGGCCGTTACGATATCGACGTGTTCAGCACTTTTATCCGTCTGCGCGGCAAGACGTACGACTACAAGATCCTCTACAGCTCCATCAACAAGCTCTTCCTCCTGCCCAAGGCCGACGAGATCCACGTCATGCTCGTCATCGGTCTCGACCCTCCCATCCGCCAGGGTCAGACTCGCTACCCTTACCTCGTGCTCCAATTCCCACGCGAGGAAGAGATGGATGCAGAGCTCAACCTCGACGAGCAGACCATCCAAGACAAGTACGATGGCAAGCTCAAGAAGCGCTACGAGGAGCCTACGTTCCGCATCGTCACCAACATCTTCAAGGTGCTTTCCGGCCAAAAGGTCGCCACACCTACCGACTTTGAATCTTCATCTGGCCAGACCAGCATCAAGTGCAACGTCAAGGCAGCCGACGGCAACCTCTACCCGCTCGAAAAGTCGCTACTCTGGGTCTCGAAGCAGCCCGTCTACGTCCCTTACTCGGAGATCCACCAGGCCATCCTCTCTCGAGTTGGCGGCGCTGTGGCTTCGTCCAAGACCTTTGATCTGCGCGTCGCCACCAAGAGCGGCACCGATCACACATTCCAATCCATCTCGCGCGAGGAGCTCGACCGTCTCAAGGCGTGGCTCGCTGAGCGCAAGGTGAGGATCAAGAACGAGATGGCAGAAGAAACGGGTGGCTTGGCAGCAGCGGCTGCGGCCGGTTTGCTCAGCGATGACGATGAAGACATGGCAGATGCACGAGGTGCCGATGAGGACGAGGACAGCGAGGAGGATGCCGACTTTGCTGCTGATTCCGAATCTGACGGTGGATCGCCCTCGGAAGGCAGCTCGGATGAGGATCAAGACGGAGGGTACGACGACGATGACGACGACGACGGTGACGAACGGCCAAAGAAAAAGAGGAAGGATTAAATCGCCACTTTGTATCATCAACAACCGTGTCAGGTCACTTCTTCAGTCATTCGACTTGCCATATGCACAGCATCACATCACAGATGGTCGTCTGGTAACGCGACGCCGCAGGCTGCAGACTGGTGAGCCCTGAGTTGGCTGCCTTGCGTCGGCGTGGGTGAGCTGCTTGATCGAGGCTTGATGTTAAGTTGAGCGTTTCCCACACTCACTGGAATGCTGCAGTGCCGCCAGTAAAAAGCGCATTAACGCCAAGCCTCTCGATGAAACCTGATCCGACGGAAGCCATAGGATGGACGCCACAACCTGCACCTACACCTGCACCTCTACATTAGTTTACCATCAGCTATACAGTAAGCTAAGGTTAACAGGTGGCTTCTAATTGCATGCTCACCATCGTAATCGCTCAAGCGACGTAGGAACGACGTGATAGGCGCGGAGCGGATTGACCCGAGAGCGCATGAAATCTCGCTGAGTTACCAGCTACGCTGCAGTCCTTGTTTTTCTCACGGTTGCTGCTTGAAAGGGAGAAAGATGGCGGTGCTTTGATTGGTCGTTAGCTGGTTCCACTTGAGATGTTGTTCCATCGCTAGAACGCTTTTGACTCAAAGCGAAAAAGCTTGGTTGCATCGGAAAGCTCAACGGAACCCTGTTGTTCGTGGGCCGAGTTCATGTGCCACCTTCGCCTTTGCCAACTGGCAAGCTTGATCTGATAGGCCAGCTACCGTCGTTGGTTGCGTGTACTCGTTCCCGTCGCCAAGGGTGCACGAAATGAACCATGGCGCGGCGGTCTCTTGGCATATGCGACTGTGCATGATCATCCGTCGGAAGCCAAACCGCTGGAGCTCTCCTTCGTTTTGCCTCGACGCAACCTTTGTCGGTTGAAGCACCAGACTGTCCCATCCAAGGCAAGCAGAACCGTCAACGCTCGTTGCCTTGTCACTTGGCAAGCATAAAAAGGGGGTGCGGTTTTGGGGTTGCAAGTATCTCGTCCTCACTTCACCGTCCCCTCACATCTCAACTCAGACGGAACCATGCGCGCTTTTACTTTGCTGGTGGCACCCTTGGTGTGTGCTCTGTCGTGCTCGGCATCGCTGCTCCCCATCCGAGATGCCGCGGTAGTGGACGCTTCGGCGTACCATGGCAACTTTACCGTCCTCGACGCGAACCCCGCCACGGGCCTCTGCAGAATTCTGGATGTGGGATACGAAGTGGACATTCCCTGTGAACTAGCCGGTCGCCCGGACGCTGCTAATGCGACCCTGCACAAGCGGGACTCTGCAAAGACCAATGTCTCGGTCGGCACCAACAACATCAGGGTCTTCTCGATCGCCTACAACGGCCAGTACCCGCGATGGCCCGAACACTACACCAAGCTGTGGGACAGCCTCTACCGCATCTGCGATGATTACACCGGCTGCAATCCAGCCCACCAAGAGTGCTGGGGTGGCGTCTGCATCAACGCCGACGGCTTCTATCAACAGGGCGAGCGCGAGCGTTTCATCAAACTCCTACGCACTGCCTTCGACAAGGCGCTCGTCCGCACCGACTGGCAGCACAGCACGCCCGTTGGTAACCCACCGACCTATACGATAACGAGGGGAGTCGATGAGGTGGCGCCCGATTACTTTAGAGCAAACACGTTTGGTCCGTATGGTGGACGTACGATGAGGGTCAACCTGTCCCGACAAATCCAAGGTGGCGTCTGCGGATCGTCTGTCGCCAAGATTGTCGCTGCAGGGTCGCTGGTGCCCCAGTTTGCGTGGTTCTTTGGCGCGTTGGGTTTCTTTTGTACTTAGAATCGCCGTTCCCCTTCCCCCCCCCCCCCCTCCAAAGAGATTTGCTTGATGCTGTGGTGGGCACATCGCATCGTACGGACACAAGAAACCACTCGAGCGAGCTCTGCTTTCCAGCATCGCAAGTTGCCAGTGGTCTTACGGTTGCATGGCTCGTGTTGCACGGCTTTGCCAGCGTTGTCTCACTGCCTCTACCCATTCCGGATCTCTGAGCAATGCTTCGACTCTGTTCTGCAGCCAGCGGACGTTGCCCCAGAACCCTCCACTCCAGCCTGCCAGAAACCTGACCCAACTTACAAGTGCCAATTCCCAATCCTCGACGAGCTCCTCAAATTCGTAACGTGCATCTTTTGGAAGCTTTTTGACCAAGAACGAGTGATATGTCTTGAGTAACTTTTGTTCACCCTCCCGATCACTGAGGTGGCGGGAAGGGATCGATGTGGTGAGAAACTTGGCCAAGTCCTGTACACCCAACCCGACACCTACGTATTGAAAATCGTACATGGCCATGCTCGTCGTGTGGCGGTCAAAAGCCATGTTGGCGGCTTTTACGTCGCCGTGAATCAAGCTGAGCCTGGAGCGGTCTCGAGGGTTGTTGAGACACCAATCTACGCTGATGGGCATGTCCGAGTCGGCATGGAGGCCAAGTTGACCCCAAGCGTCGGTGCGCGGGTCGATCGAGACAAGTTCGTGCTGGCGAGTAGCCAGGTAGTGGTAGCCTCCTTGTTGCCAGAGTCCGGTGTTTTGCCACTTGGATTGGACTGCTTCGGATGGCGGTGGACAGAATTCGGAAAGACACGAGGACTCGATGTTCCAAGAGCTTGCATGGAAGGTGGCCAGCCATTCGAGGCTCTTTGTCATCTGTGCATCATTCAACGTGCCACGTCGCTCGGTGAGAACGGGAAATCTTATCGACAGGTCTTCCAACACCAGCGTCTGTCCCGCCTGCTCTGCGTCATCAACACTCTTCTTTGATGACCAAGCAAAGAGGTAGGGTACATGACAATCGTTCGAAGCAAACTTGTGCGAAAAGTGTCGGTAAAAGTTGGCCTCCACCTGGTACGAAAGCATCTTTCTAGCATGTCCCTCGTCGTAGGCTTCATCTCGATTGCGAGGCGGCTGTATCGTCTTTACGATGTAGGTCTGATCGAGTGTATGAGCCGAAGAAGAGGAAGAGCCGGACGTGGATGGAGGATGCTCGACATGAATGCGATAGATGTGTCCGTATCCAGCCCACAGCTCGGAAAGATGGACAACCTTGAGGATGCGAGTGCCCGCCGGGAGTACCGTTGTCAATTGCGATTCGAGGTCGTCTTTGCGCATCTTTGAAGTTGTCCCGACTGTGGCGATCTTATGTCCAGAACAGCCGTGGTTCAGAGCTTGGGTGCGCAAAGGTACGATTCGAGGTGTGTGCGAGCCCGAACGACATGGGCCTGCACAAAGTGACAGCGCTGTCAAGCGCTCTAACACCTGTCAATTCACGTGACGAGTTGACGGGCATCCTTGCGTGTCGCGCTCTGCAGTTGAAAGTGTTTATTGGCCTTGAACAGACTTACTCGCATTGTCAAATGAAGCATACCCCTTGCAACCATGCAACAGCGAGCGGACAGAACAAGTTACAGCACAGCTCAAGCTGATGGTGCTGGTGCTGGTGCTGGTGCTGGGTAAAGGAAAGTAGAAGATGGCATCGGGGCAGAAAGCACAAAGCAGTCGTACGACAAGAGCGACGTGCGCTGCAAATGGAAAGAAAGAGTTGGTAGAAAGTTGATCAACCTCGAAAACAAAACTCGAGGCAGCACAGCGCAACGTTGGCTTTCTTTTGGGCTGGGTCAGTTTTGCCAGCAGAGCGTGCATGACATCAACGCTCTTGTGCTTCCAAACTGTGCTAGGTGACAGTCTATCTTTCGACGTTGCCTGTTTGAGCGTCGAGCGTCGAGCGTTTTCAGGGTCCAGCCCTTCCTTGCAGCCTACTGGTTGGAGTCAGCTCGAAAGATAACTTAGAATCTACTTTCTTTAGTGGGATCTTGCACTCGAAGCCCCATCCTTCCAAATAAAAGTTTCTCCAAGCAAGTTGCTGCCTCACCACCTTCATCACCAACCTCGACGACCAACCCCTTCAAGATATCCTACACTGCCAGCCTCGACATCATCTTCTTCTCCTTCTTCTTCTTCTTCTTCTTCTTCTTCATCATCATCAACCTTCAGCAAAGCTCAGCACCATCCTCAGCAACTGTTCCATCCGACCAGCCGCAGCAGCCTCGTCGCCGTCACCACTAAAAACCATCAAGTATGTTCCACGCATCCAGCACCCGACTCAACGCCGCCGGTCTCGCCCCCGAGCACTCGAAGCTACTTCCAGAACGACAGCCAAAGGACGACGAAGCTAACCTGCTCCACCTTCTGCAACAAGTAAGTGCCAGTCCGCTATGAACATGTCGAGGTCCACAAGTCCATCATGCTCATCCTCTTGCTCTAATTCGTCACAGCTCTACACATCCGTCACACCTAGCGATGAGTGCTTCACCATCTTTGCCAACGAGGCCATCCTCACGCTCCCCACTGGCGACGTAGTCGTGGGACCCAACGGCATCAAGTCCAAATTCGCCGAAATGCTTGCACCGTACCCTCAACGCACACTGCGTCAGCGTCTGCTCGTCACACCGGAATCGCTTGCCCACCGCACCATCGTTCTGGATCATATGCTCAGCCTATCTTCCGACGACGGTGAGACGGTCAAAAACGTCCACTCGCTCGTCGTCATCAAGCGCAAGGCATTGGACGGTAAGATCACCTCGCTCATCGAGGAAGAAGGTCACCGTAAAGCAACTGCGCCGCTCGCTGCAAGGGCAGCGGCTGCCAACAGCTTTTACTCGCCCACCGATGCTCAGTTGAGTCCGGTGACGTCCAAGCTCAACTTGGCCAAGAAGAAACATCACATCAAGGCCAAGCCTACCGCACTCTTTGCCAACCGGTCCGGATTGAGACAGGCGATTATCCCTGGATCGCCAGCTCATAGCACTGGCACAAACGCCGACATGGAGTTTTAAAGACCCCCATGTCGTGTTTGTATCTGTCCCGTCTAGTTCCCGTTTGTGTTGCCTTGCATCTTTCCGTGGTCGTCTCTTTCAACGTATGGTTTTGATTGACGCTTTCCCTTGTACGTAATAATACCGTTTCATCGCATAATACTGCGCGCTCAATCCTGGCATTTCGAGCAGCTCCATCTTTCGTTTTCGAGCATGTGCATGGTCGTTGTTGAGCATTGAGCCAAGTGTGCATCTGCAGTGCTGCGATTCTGCAGTGCTGCGAGTGAGTTGGGGATCTCCCGATTTCAGTCTACATAATCAAGAATATCGGGCTGATTGGCCAAAGTGACACGCGGGAAAAGCAGTCGCACGAGCCACGAGCCACGAGCCAGCGCAGCTTTGCACCTCATCCAGACACGTTTGATCGTGCAGGGCCGACAATCTTCCTGCCACCACCACCATCATCCTCATCGTTATCATCAACTGCCTAATTCCGACTACTGACAGATATCACGTCCAGCAGGTCTTTCCCGCATTCATTCCCAGTGCTAACAGACCACCGGCCACGCCAGCCGTTACCTCTGTCCACCATGCTGCACGGCTTCAACATCCTGCGTCAGCAGTACTCGCAGCTGTCCAAGCCAGGTGGTGCTAACCAGTCTGCTATCAACACGATTCAAACTCTCTCAGAGCGCCTCGCCAAAGCCGATGACACCCAGCTCTCCATAGAAGATCGCAGAGCTGCCGTACTTGCACTCAAGGGCCTCAGCAGAGATCACAACCGTGCGGTCGGCCAACATGCGCTTCCAGCCTTGCTTACGTCTCTTCAACGAGATGCCAAAGATGAAGACACTGCTAGAGCTCTGATCGAATGCTGCATCACCTTATGTGAGGTGCAGTCCCCAGAAGCTGCTGCACAAGCATCTGCAGCATCGCAATCACAGCAAGGCCAAAGCAAGCGCAAGCAGCAAGATCACGGTCCACCCGCTGGGCTTTTGCATACCGATGTCTTTCTACAAGAACCAGGCCCGCTTCATTGTCTTCTACCTCTTCTCGCTCCCGATCGCGCTTTCTACACACGTTTCGCCTCGCTCCAGCTCCTAGGCTCTTTGCTCCGCAATCGACCTCACAGAGTCCAGGATCACGTTCTAGTCGCCCCCGGTGGATGTGGTGCCATCCTCGAATGTCTCGCAGAAGGCGCTGGATCGTCAGCAGAGATCGTTCGCAACGAAGCGCTGCTTCTCCTTCCGCATCTCGTCTACGGCAATGCCGACATCCAAAAACTCGTCGCCTTCGAAGGCGCTTTCGAGAAGCTCCTCGACGTCTGTGCCGCCGAAGGTAGAATCGAAGGCGGTGTCATTGTTCAGGATGCCCTCGATGGTCTCGAAGCTCTCTTGCGCTACAATGTCTCGAATCAAAACTACTTCCGCGAGACTCTCTCCATCCCAATGCTTGCTCCGCTCCTCTTCTATCCTCCTGCTCCTTCCAACAACGAGTTCCCTTCCAAGCATGCCGAACACGAATATGCCCGCCAGCTCGAAGCCTTTTGTTTTCAAGACTGGGACCATCAGAAGGTCGTCAACGCCAAGATCGTGCTCGACATTGCCGCCTTGCTCATCGGTGGGCAGGGCGAAGGTCGACGTGCCAATCAGAATGCGCTTCTGCAGTGTGGCATGACCAAATGCTTGCTCGATCTTGCTCTTGGTTCTACCGCCCCTGCTTCGCTCAAATCGCAGGCATTGCATGCCTCGGCTTCCCTCATGCAGGCGTCTAGAGCCAACCAGGATCTTCTTTCGACTTTGCTCGTACAGCCGGTTCAAGTGCTCCAGACACCGCACAAGCAGGATCCGACTTCTGGTCAGGAGGCAGAGCAACAGCAGGTTCAAGCTCCAGCTTTTACTACTCCAGCAGAGCCTTCTTTCACCCGTGCAGAGCCAAGACCTGCGGTGGTGAGTCTTGTCGAGACCGCCATCGGCACTTCGGGTGCCAAAGGAGGGCTCGGCCTGAGAGGTGCTGCCATCGCTTGCTTCCGTGCTTACGTCGCTGATAACATGGATGCACGTCTTGCCATCATCAACGGCATTGCTCCCGCCGCAGACGGTGCAAACGAAGCGCCAACTTCCGCCGCAGGCAAGCTTCTGTTTGAAGCCATTACTCAAAATCCCTCGACACAGGCGACATCCGACAACGCTGATGCGTACAAGCACCTCGTCTCTGCTATGCTCTTCTCTTACCTCGTTCGAGCAAGTGAGACCGCAAAAGCAGCTGCTCGTGCTATTGCCATCAACCCGGATGGCACCGTCATCAAACGCGTCAAACCTGAAAAGGAGGGCAAGGACGACGACGACGATGATGATGATGATGATGATGATGATGATGATGCACCTTCGTCGCTAATCCAGGCCATTGTTGGCAACCTCACCTTGTCCGAGCGAGAGCTGGCTGATGCAGTTCGCAAAGAGCGAGCTTCGGCTATGGGCGCCACCGTCTCTTCTACTTCCTACTCGGCTGCCGACTGGACGCGCATTATGGTAGGCTACCTCGTCCTGCTCTCCGTATGGCTGCACGATTCGCCGCTCAGCGTGCGCGATTTCCTGTCAGAATCAGCCACCTTGCAAGCCGTCATCCAACCCGTGGCGCAATCTTCGGGTGTCGATCCGCTGATCCAAGGCCTTGCAGCCTTCTTGTTGGGCGTGGCGTACGAATTCGATACTGATCCGGGCAAGGCTGCCGTGACGCGAGCTACGATGCATCCCATCCTGCATTCGAGAATCGGTGCGGATCAGTTTGCTGTACGCATCAACCGTATCGCTGAAGATGTGCGATTCCGAGAGGTCACACCGAATGTGCTCGAAAGATTGATTGCGGTGGAAGAGCAGGTGGAGGCGGACGAGTTGCGGGCAAAGCAGATCGCCGAAGCGAGAGCGGCTGCTGCGGCGGCGGCTGCCGCCGCTACCGCTGCTGCCAAAGCTGGCTCTTCTGGAGATGCTTCCACTGGCCCCACCACCGCTGATGCCGCTACATCCGAAGACAAGGAAAAAGTCGACGAAGAAGCCCAAGACAAAGACCTCGAGGTCAATGGTCTGGGACACCTCTCGAAACGTCGTCGTGCAGGACTCTGGTTCGATTGGAGCTTTGTCGAGTTTTGGCGTGCCAACTCGACGACCATTGCCAAATCGATCACGGTCGATCCTGCTTCAAGCTCTGCTGCTCAAGCTGCACTGCCAGCGGAGCTGTTGGATGCCCAACGACAAGCCGAAGCTCTGAGAGATACCGTGGCCAAACAAGCACGAGAAATCGAAGTGCTGGAGAAGCGCATCGAAGAGCTGACCGAAACGCATGCGAAACAGATTGCCGAACTGCAAGCCGAGCTGGCAGCTGCAAAAGAGGCGGTCGAGACGCACGCGCCTCAGCTCGAGGCTGCGCGAACCGAACTGGAGCAAATTAGGAGTGGACATGCTGCGTCGCTCGCAGAGTTGCAGTTGAAGCACGATGAGCTGGCTCAAACGCTTGCCGAAGTTCAGGGTAGGGAAGAGGAGAGCAACGGCAAGGTTTTGCAGCTGACTTCGGAGATGGCGCGCATCTCGGCGGGCAAGCCGTCGCAGAAAGAGTTTGGAGCGTTGCAAAAGGCGCATGACGAGTTGAAGAAGAAGCATGACGAGCTCGTGGCGGCTGGTGGTGCAGGAGGAGGAGGCGGAGCGGTGAAGGAGCTCCTGGAAGCCAAGGCGTTAGCCAGCGAGCGAGCGGACAAAATTGCGGAGCTCGAAGCCAAGATTGCTTCTCTGGAATCTGCCTCCTCGTCCACTAGTGGAGTTGACGGGGAGCAAGCCAAGGAGCTGCAGACCAAACTCGGTGCATTGGAAGCAGAAAAGGCAGACCTCGAAGCTCAACTCTCCCGCCTACCAACGCTCGCCGCCGACCTCGAATCCGCCACTTCAAAATTGGCCGAACTCGAAGCGATCACCAAAGCCAAGACCGATCTCGAGGCCAAAGTCGCGTCGCTAGAGAAAGACATCTCGGCTTCGCAGAGAACGGCTGAAGCGGGCGAGGAGGAGAAATCAAAGCTGCTCGAACAGGCGACGAGCGACAAAAAGGTTTTGGAGGAGAAGGTGGCAAAACTCGAAGCTGTGGCGAAAGACAATTCGGCGCTGCAAGAAAACGTGTCGAAACTCGAAGCGGTAGAGAAAGAAAAGGCGGGGCTCGAAGAAAAGCTGTCCTGCCTTACAGCGGTTCAAGACGAAAAGTCCGCCCTCCAAGTCAAACTCGACCGGCTCTCGTCGATCGAATCGCAAAACCGCGAGCTCGAAAGCCAGCTGAAAACACTGCAAAAGACGCTCGCCGATAAGACATCATTGGAACAGTCCAACGCGCAGACTCACGACCAGCTTGTGCAGGAAAACAAACAGCTTACGGCTAAAGTGCAAGACGTCGATGCGTTGACCCGCGCGAAAACCGAGCTGGAGACCAAGCTGTCCACCCTCACACAGATCGAGTCGGAGAAACAGGCGTTGGAAACCAAGCTCAAGGCGGTCGAAATGGAAAAGTCGGCCCTAGAGGCCAAAGTCGCTTCGTCCTCGGCAACGGGCAAGACCGGTAAAGCCAAAGCCAACGCAAAGACCGTCGAGGAGCTCGAGACGTTGCGCAAAGAAAAGGACGAAATCACAAAGGAAAACGAAGACCTGCTCGTCCTCCTCGAAGAGCTGACGCAGAAGCGCAAGCGGGACAAGGCAAAGTTGAGGCAGAACGGAGATACCGAGGTCAGCGACGATGACGATGATGACGAGGACGAGGACGAGGACGAGAATGACGACGTTGATTGAAGCAAGTGTCGTGGGGCCGTTTGGGTGCAAATCATCATGGTTTTTTTTTCATCTCTGCATATGTGTTCTTTCCCGTGTGTTTAGTGTGTCCTCCAAACTTTGAGAGCAAGCAAGCAACATCGTTCCGGCACCAGCTTCGACCGCTCTGAACACACACCAACACACAACCCCCGATGAAAGGAAAACAAAATCAATTGTGAAAGATGCAAGAGGGGCAAGAAAGATCGAAATCAATAAAACATAATCAACAAGAATGAGGAAAAGAGGCATGGACGGATCAAACCCGGTCTGAATACCTTCTTCCCAGACAAGGAGAAACAAGGCAGAGGGATGGATACCTAGAAAGTATACGAAGTCGAAAGAAACGGGACGAGAGAGAAGAAAAAAGTGCTGCATCACCTTGGCCATATAGGCTTGCGATCGTCTTTCTTGGCTGAAAGAGCCTGCTTTCAGAGAAAAACGTCGAGTAGCGCATACAGCAGTAAGGCGTGGCGCAAGAAGATGCTCGCACCGTGCAGTTGCAATGGAAGCGAATAGCAAGACAAGAATACAGTTCCGAGGCCAAAAAAGAATGGCGGAAGCGGAGAACAAAGGGAAGATGCAAGGTCATGATACAGAGGAACTTGGTCGTGAGTCTGTGACAAGAGGTCGATCAGACTTTGTGCGTCGTTAGAAGAGTCGAATGCAAATAAGCTCTCACTCTTGTCGTCAAGGAGTATGCGGAGGAAGGCAAAGGCGGCGCAGAGGTAAGCTACATCACGCGCACGACATGGCGATAGCACCAGCTGACTGGATACTTGCACTGGTGCCCGCGTTGGTGGCGTCCACGTCGTCGTCGTCGGCCCCTGCCTCTGCCTCGGAGAGGGAAGCAGAGGCAAGACCCATCTCGACGAGCAGGTCGTCATCGCTCAAGTGAGACGAGGGCTGTCCAGCGGTATGCGTAGGTGCAGCTCGGACGGCAGCCACGTTTCTTCGCGAGGTACGTGCCTGCTTGCGCGAAGGAGCATCGGCGGCGGCAGCAGCAGCAGCGTCGTTTGTGGACGCCTCAGCAGCGGCCAGCTCCTTTGCAGAGGGACCAACCCCCATGAGCGACATGCCGGCCAAAAGCAGGACTGAAGCAAGCGTGCTGGGTGCCTTGGGCGATGACGAGGACTGATGCGAGGTCAGAGAGTTGACGCGCGACAGACTGCTCTCCATCGAGGACGAGGAGGCAGTGGATGGCGAAGAAGGCGTCGAGGCACATGGGAAACGGTAATCAAGACCGAGACCCATACCGGCTGAGGCCATCTTGCCCGTGTTACCAAACTGAGGAGCAGATCGGCTGCGCAGAGCGTTCTCCGAGAACATGGCAAGCGTTGGAGTCTTGGAGAGGTCAAAACCAGCAGTGTGCGAGGCGTCGAGCATCATGGCCGTGTTGGAAGCGTCGCCAAAAGTAAACTTGGACAGCGGCGACTCTGGCACAAACAGGGGAAGCTCGGCGCCCTGCACTCCCTTGAAGGGCATGGAACCGACGCCGCCCATTGTGGCAGACAATCCGGCCTGGGCGGCGTCGACGTTGATGGCGTCAAAGTCGGTGACAGGCATGGGGTTGGCAGCCATGGAGGACTGTGCGGCTGCTAGGCTAGCACGAAGCGCGTCGAGCTGAGCAACAAGCTCCGACTCACGCTGGTGGGAAGCGGCGAGATCGCGACGAGCTTGCTCGAGTTCGACAGAAGAGGCGGCTGCTTGGCTGTCCTTGCCGACGCTGGGGGCTGAAGGCACAGCAGTGCAAGGCTGAGACTCGGGAGCAGGAGTGCCGTCAGCGTCGTCAGCAGTGGGAGCGATGGAGGCGCCCTTCTTGTTAATGACCTCCTCGAGGCAAAGACGGGCCATGGGCTCCTCGTTGGCAAGGACAGCGGCGAGAGGGGTTGAGTCGATGCGGTCGAGGGCAGCGTCAGGACCGGCGATGGCCTCCCACATGCGCCAGACGAGCATCGAGATACCTCTGCACTTGACTTCCATCTCCTCAAATTGCTCGCGCTTGCGCTGACGCGAGAGGAAAGCGGCGGCGCGGTTCTTGACGAGACGCGCCTCGCGCTTTGTGAGGCCCGAGGTGTCGGGAGGCACAAAGAGGCTCGAGTGCTTGGCCGAGGTGTCGATGACGGGGAAAGGCTTTCCGGACTCTGTGACGTGAGAAGCAGAGGGAGGGGGGCGACGCTGGCTGTTCTGCCGGGAAGTCTTTTTGCTGGGCTTGGTGGCATCCGACGCGGCTTGAGCGGTGGCGAGGACGGTAGGCGAGTCGAGCGACGCGTCGACCAAGTTCTTGCGCTTTGCTCCTCTCTTGGCGGAAGCAGGCCTGGAAGAAGCGTCGGAAGTGGAGCTGGGCGAGGCGACCGAGGAAAGGGACTCGGCGTCGGAGAAGTTGAATCGCGTGTCGACGGCGTGTGTGGCGTAGTTGGGCAAGCTGATACTGGAGACCATGGGCTGAGAGCCAGAGCGCGAGCCAGAAAAAGAGGGGAAGTCGTGAGGGGTGAAGATGTCGTTGCCAGGCTCCATTTTGACGAGTTGAGCGGGAGCAGTGGGCATACAGAAGGAGTTGAGGGCCTGCGGGACGTATACGGGCTGGTGGACGAGCACTGGGGCTGGTGCACCGAGGGTGTGTACGCCCGAATTAGGCTGGAAGGAAGTGGGAAAGGGATTGTTGAACATTGGCTGGAAAGAATGATCTATGAGTTGATGTGAGATTGCGACGTGAGATTGAGCGTCTGCATTGGCCCAAGAAGGGGGCTGAGGAGAGGAAGCCGGGGCAGAGAACGAGTGGGTGCCAGAAGGCGATGAGAAGGAAGGCGAGTTGTTGATCATTGTGACAAAGCGATCGAGTGCTGAGAGAGAATACGCTGGGAAAAGTGAGTGAGGATGAAGGTTGAAAGAGATGGAGGAGGAGGAGAAGGAGGGATGGAAGAAGATGCAATGGCTACCGGAGCACAGAGCACTAGAATGATAGAGGACAAGAAAAGAATCGCTACCGGAGCTAATCGAAGGTTTGGCGAGGAGGCAAAGAGCTGAAAGAACCAGTCGTTTCAGCTACCGAGTCTGTGGTACAGAGTGGAGATGGAGGCGATGCCGGGGATTGGAGCAAGGCGAGATGAAGTGGTCGGACCGAAGCCACAGTGAGGAGGGAGGATGAGTTGGTTTGACAAGTGGGTAACAGCCTCAAGCTGGGTTGATGAGTGAAGGCGAAACGATGGCGAACCGAGCGCGTGTTGATATGCAGTGCAGAGGCGGGTCTATGCAGTAGGAGAGCAGCGGCGTCCAAACGATGAGATGAGATGAGATGAGATGAGAAGAAAGGCCGAGATGAGGGAAGAGGGACAAAAGAGCAAGAAAGAAAAAGAGGCGAGAAAGGCAAAAGACGGGGTTTTGAAGATGGACGATGAGAGGCAAAGAGGAGGGGGAGAAAGAATGCGAGATGATGGTGACGATGGTGGGACGTGGGATGGGATGGAAATCGGAGGGCAGTGCTCTGTGATAGCATTTTCGTCCAATCCGACACTGAAACTGAAACTGAAACTGACACTGACACACCCTCTTCCAAAGTCACACACTCACTCAGCTTTGCTACGGCTTATCCGCGTGTCGGTGATCAGAGGCGCGCGCAAAAGCTCAAAGGGCACACACACACACACACACACTCTCTCTCTCTCTCTCCGCCCCTTTTTCTCTTGAATTCGGTGCTTCCTCCTTCTTTTGCTGCGCATACTCACTTGCTCGGCTGCTCGTCTCCTCGATGACAAAGGGCGTTGCTGGTTGCTGCTTATGAACACATCGTCGATGATGGCATTGTTGGAAGCGAAGCCCGTGTCACACGCTATGCTCTCTAATCTAGCAAGCGTTGCAGATGGGCGGCTTTGGACTCCGAAACTTGACGACTGTACATGTACTGTACTGCACTGTACTGTACAGTAATTAGTTACTGTAGTGAGCCAATCTCGGGTTGAGGTTGGCGACATGCACCTTGCATTTCACTCAAGAATGTGCGGCCACACTCTCGCTTTTTGGTCACGCCTTGCTTCTTTGACGGTTTGAAAGGTGATCAATTCAAAGGGGGCTTCGGGCTTGAATCTGTATTCGATCCCAAGTGGGATTGGGATTTGAAATTTGCGAGCACCGATCGAACAGTGAAGCGAGGTGTCGGACTCAAGAGGTTTTTTTCATCCACCAAAGTTGGCGGCTGCTCGGTCAAATTGTCATGGCGCGCTAGCCCCCCGCGTCGTCTCTGCTCTGGCTCGAGGTATGCTGCTCCCTTTCCCCTTTTTATCCGTAGTGGCCAATGTCCAATCTCTGTCAGGATCAGTCTGCCAGTCAGTCAAGTTACTGTAAGACGAACGCCGCCGCAGCCGCTCTCTCAAAACTCAGCAGCCTAACCGATTTTAATTCGACCTTGGCCGTTCCCACGCTCGAGCCTCCGAGCGGCGGGTTCGATGCTCAAAGCTACGCGGGATCCCGCGCGCCGAATGGGCATCCTCCTCCTCCACGATCATCAAGCCATTATTATGGCTGCAAAGCATACTACTGTAGCGTTCGGCTTGGCTTGTCAGTATCCGTTATGGCTCAGTTGCAGCTCAATCACGGGATCCTTGAACTGCTGATTGATAGAATCAGCGGGTAGCGGCTGGGAGTCGGTCTCGTGTGACGATGGAAAAAGCGCTTTCTCGTTGGTCAGAAGCACGTTGATTTCGGGGTTCAACCCTGTACTCACACTACTCTGACTGTGCCGCGCCTCGTACGGGTTTCCTGTTTTTCAATGTGTGAGATTGGGGTTATGAAGCTGCACCCTCGCCTCGCAGCGTCGTTCCGAGAGAGCACTGACACTGCATTTGCAAAGCCTCCCCTTTGTCGCCCATTGGGGCGAGAGGCAATCGGCCCTTGCGGGTGTCAGGATCATAAGGCTGGGCTGTGCTGTGCTGTCCAAAGCGCCTCACGACAACCCTGCCTCGGTCATCCTACAATAAAGCTTCATTGCTCATCTAGAAATTCAAGGTGCCGCCCGATCTTCGATTTGAGCGGAGCACTGTGTCAGCGTGACATAATTCAGTATGGCTCAGTCGGATGCACCCTTTCGAAATTTACTACAGTACTGGCGTGTCTGGCCCGACTCAACCTTCTTGTCATTCAGTGTCGATCCAATCTTGGCCCTTGACCATCTCACATCCTCGTCAAGCATTCAGCGCTAGGCACAATCGCTGCTGCTGCCATCTGCTACCCACCTCACCGGCTTTGACTCGGATTCGAGCCAACTTCGGCCTAGCCCTTCTTGTCCATCATGGTTCGCGTCATCATCAAAGGTGGTGTTTGGAAGAACACCGAAGACGAGATCCTCAAGGCTGCCATCTCCAAATACGGCAAGAATCAATGGGCCCGCATCTCTTCCCTCTTGGTGCGCAAAACCCCAAAACAGTGCAAAGCCAGATGGTACGAATGGCTTGATCCATCCATCAAAAAGACCGAATGGTCCAAACAGGAAGATGAAAAGCTCCTCCATCTTGCCAAACTCATGCCCACACAATGGCGTACAATAGCTCCCCTCGTCGGTCGAACCGCCAACCAGTGTCTCGAACGTTACCAGAGGCTACTCGATCAAGCCGAAGCTCACGACAACCAAGCTGGCCCTAGCTCCCTCGCTCTCACAGGTACCGGTGAAGCCGTTCCCAGCGCCGATGACGTTCGTCGCCTCCGTCCCGGCGAGATCGATCCGGATCCCGAGACAAAGCCCGCCAGGCCAGACCCCATTGACATGGACGAAGACGAGAAGGAGATGCTTTCAGAAGCGCGTGCACGTCTCGCCAACACCCAGGGCAAGAAAGCAAAGCGCAAAGCTCGCGAACGCGCCCTCGAGGAAGCACGTCGTCTGGCCATGCTACAGAAGCGCAGAGAACTCAAAGCTGCAGGCATCACCCTCAAACAAAAGACCAAGAAGGGCGTCGTCGATTACAATGCAGACATTCCATACGAAAAGAAGCCCATCCCTGGCTTTTACGACACTAGCGCAGAAGCTTCCAAGTCCTACCACGCGCCTGTCGGCAAAACTCTCCAGCAACTCGAAAGTCGCAATGCTGCGCCCCAAGATCCAACCAAGAACAAGCGCCAGCGTGAAGCCGATCAAAAGACCAAAGAAGCCAAGCAGGCGTTTGCAGGTCGAAATGAGGAGCACATTCGCAAGCTCAAGGAAGCCGACCAAATCACGAAACGTCGCAAACTCAATCTTCCCGCCGCTCAAGTCGGCGAGGATGAGCTGGAAGCCATCGTCAAGATCGGTCAAGCAGGTGAGCGCGCACGCTCCCTCGTCGAGCAAGGCCCAAGTGACGCTACCCATGGCTTGCTTGAAAAGTACTCGCCCCTCGAATCAGCCCAGACTGCGCGAACGCCGCAGGTGGCAGCCGACAACGATTCTGTCATGAGACAAGCCAGGGATCTTCGACTCATGTCTTCGGCACAGACTCCGTTGCTGGGCGATGTCAATCCAGACTTGCAGTCTTCGCAACCTTCCAATGCACAGACCCCCGATTCCTCTGTTCCACAAACACCCAATCCGCTCTTGACACCCAGTCTTCGAGACGGTCGCATCATCGATTCGCACGCCGAGTTGCGCTCGCCAGCAGGCGCCAGCACACCACAGAGAACGCCGCTGCGTGACAACCTCGGACTCAACCTCGAAGACAGGCCCCAAGCTGGCTACGAGACGCCACGCGATGTCAATAGGGCACGGAACCTGGCGCAGTCCCAACTCAGACAGAGCCTCTCGTCCTTGCCGGCGCCAAAGAATGACTTTGACATTGTAGTCGACGACCAAGATGCCGAGCCTCAAGCGAGCTCAAGCGCGCTGGACCAGGGCGTTGCTCTCAGCGAAGAAGACGCAGCGGAGCGTGACGCGAGGCTCGCACTTGAAGAGGCCGAGGAGCGGGCGAAAGCAGAGGCGCGTCGCAGCCAAGTCGTGCGCCGCAATCTGCCACGACCAGCAGACGTCGATCTGGCGCGCTTGGACCAGCAGATCGAGTCAAGATGTCGCGATCGCATAGAGCTGCTCATTGCTCGCGAGACGGTCAAGCTCCTGCATCACGATGCCAACGTGTATCCCATCGCCGGTGGCAAGCATCCTGAGCCCGAGTCGACGCAACTTGATTCGCTGTCGGACGCATCGTTGGCTGCAGCTCGAGAGCTGATGCGTGCAGAGCTGGCTCAACAGCTTGGATTCCCAGGCGCGAGTCAAGAAGCACTTGAAAGACTGGTGGGCGCTTCGCTGGATGACGACGACGAAGCCATGGACAAGCTTGAGGCGGTGATCAAGCATCGTTGGTCTGAGTTACGAAAGGACAAGTCAGCATTGGTCCAACAATTAGCAACTGCACGGGCGAGGATGGCGGAAGCGGCGTCACAAGCAACCAAGGGCGAAAAGATGCTGTCGAAAGTACTTGGTGGCTACAAGGCGAGGAGTGAGGCGCTGTCGGCTTCGGCAAAGGAACAATTCAAGGCGCTGGAAGAGGCGGCCATCTCGCGCGAGACTTTTGAGCGTCTGCTTGGCGAAGAAAAGGGAGGCAAGCTGGAGCGACTCGACTCGCTACGCAAAGAGGTAGAGCGTTTGTCGAGCCGCGAAGGGCTGGCGCAGACGGCGTACAAGGCACTGCAAGACGAGCGAACCGCTCTTCAGGAATCGTGTGAATTGCTCGAGATGGAAATCAACATGCGCCAGGCTGAGGCTCTTAACGAGGCAGCCCTCTCGCAGTGAATTTCGACCCATTTGTACAGTATCCTCGCACCGGCACCCGCTTCAAGGCAATTCAGTCCCGAGTGTTTGACTGTACGTAATCTCGGTTCTACGGCTGTATGCACGAACAAGTGAATTTGGATCTCGGCGACCAGGACGGGTCCGAGTGCATCGTAAAGGGGGCCTCTCTCGGTGAGAAAAGAGTCGCCGCTTTTGTCTGTTCATTATGAGCCATCGCAGAGACCTTGGCGTCTGACTTGGGCTGCGTCGCTACAAGTCGCTGATGGCATGGTTCGGAGGGAGTTGCGTCTAAATCACAAGGACAAGGCGCACCAAATGTGTCTCTGCCAAGATCTGGACTGTATCAGCGCGGGAAGGTCAATGATAATGAGTGACTAGGAAACCGTCGTTCGGGGATTTGGTTTGGACAAGCTGAATTGCTCTCACCACACCAAAACAACAAGAACTCGAGGACCAATAGGATCAAGTCGTAGGGAATTCGGCAATGACGGCAGTAGACACAAGATGGGTCTGCTCCACTATCTAAGTTAGTTCGACTTGAGCTAGGTAGAGAAGTTTGTTCATGCGAAAAGTTCGATCTGTTGGACATCGATGCATTCAAGCCAGACAGGGAGGCATACTGTACCTGCAGCAGAGGCAGCGGCCGAGAACGGGTTGTGTTGTAGTTTAGAGACACCAATGAGAAGCAGACTGGTCGCATGGAAGAGATTCAAAGTTGATGTTTGCATTCAATGTTACAGGGCGATGTCTCGATGTGAGGCCAATGCCTACCTAGCGCCGTTGAAGAGTTGAGAACCCGACCATACCCGCATTTGACAAGGATGGGACGAGTTGGACCGTGCAGCAAGAAAAAAAATTATCTGATCTGATTCAGCGTCGCAGTTTTTTGTCAAAGTCAGCTGCAGATTTTTCTCGGTGCCAAAATCTTGGCAAATTTTCAAAGTGTATTCCACAATACAAAAAGAAGCCACTTTGGAAAAGGGTTCCAAAGGGCGCTATTGAATTCCATTGTCTGAGTCGAAATGAAATTTTGTCCTTTTTGGTTTCTATTCGTTATCTGATCCGACCAATCTGATGAAAGCTGCCAAAACACAGCGTGGACGACGACATTTCCGCCTCGCACAAGGTACAGTACAACTGTACTGGTTGCTGTACGTCTTAGCTGGTTCCTCTGTCTCTCCTCGTGTTTCGTTCTGTTTCACTTTGATCCTTCGCAACCTGTCATTGGTCACTTGGGGGCTTTTCTCTCTTTCCTCTCCGCGCGCACCTTGGCAGCGCCCCATTTTCTCCTAAGCCACTTCTTGCTCGCTTCTTGCCCACTCAGTTCAGCTTTCGACCACTCCAACGAGAGAGACCCTTCCATGCACATCAAGGTTCCACTTTTCAAATTGACCCATTCTGTGCGTCTGTCTCCTGCATGCAGGCTACTGTTCCTCTGTGCCTGACATGCGAAAGAAACGGGAGAAAAAAGTTTTTTTTTCACCTTCATCCGGATTCTACCGGTGCCGCTCTCGCTTCTGTAAGAGGCAATAGGACATAGTGTCATACTTGCCTCGGTTAGGGGAAGGATACTATGACTGTACACGAGGTCTGGCTCGCTCAAACAGCACCTTTTGGCGTCGTGTGCTTCTCAGATCAGCTGGCTTTCCGCTCTTGGCCTACTTAAACTCGCCAATCTGATAAGCACTGGTCCCACCTTTCGGCTCCTCTCCCTTTTCATCCATCCTTGCTACCCGCCTCCTTCCTGGCTTCCTTCCCTCCCTCCTTCCCTCCCTTCCCCCTCGCCAATCCGGACTAGGCTTCTTTTCTCCGGTCTCTTGCCCCCCTTTCCTACGCTAAAACATGTCGCAGCCATCCGACGTCGAGCACGCCGAGCGTTGGGATGCCTCACAAGACTCTCATCAGCATGCTGATGCTGACAAGCACGCCGACAAGCAGATCGGTGTCTTGGCTGCTGAAGCAGGTCGCAGTGTAGCAGACTGGACCCTCTGGGTCGGTATCCTCGGCATCGCTCTCGTCGCATACCTTGCTGGTCTCGACAACAACACCATGTGGTTCTGGCAGAATGCCGCTACCACGCAGTTCAAAGATGTCCCCGCCTACACCACCATCACCATCGTCCAGGCTACTCTCATCGCCGTCGGCAAGTTCCCCATCGCCAAGCTCGCCGACGTGTTTGGTCGTGCACAAGCCTATGGCCTCTCGGTCTTCCTCTGGGTTCTCGGCTTCATCCTCATCGCCTGTGCTCAGAACACTGCCTACGTGGCCGGTGGCACCGTCTTCTACGCCCTCGGCAACACGGGTGTTCAGATCATGCAGCAGATCGTCCTCGCCGACTACATCTCCACCAAGTGGCGTGGTGCCTCCATCGGTCTCGTCAGTCTGCCTTACATCATCAACTTCTGGGCAGCCACTCAGATCACCTCCAAGCTCGGCGCCGTCAACTGGCGTTGGGGTCCCGGCTTCTTCTGCATCTGCGCCCCCGTCGCCGCCTTCTCCATCATCATCGCCCTCGCCATCAACCAGAGGAGGGCCAAGGCCAAGGGTCTGCTCCCCGTCCACCCTTACAGGAGAATGCCCATCCTCAGTGCCTTCTTCTCCTTCTTTGTCGACATTGACGCCCTCGGTCTCTTCCTCATCTGCGGTGGCTTCCTCCTCATCCTTCTCCCCCTCAACCTCGCCAAGCTCCAGACCAACGGCTGGTCTACCAGCTGGATCATTGCCATGCTCGTCCTCGGCGGTGTCATGCTCATCGCCTTCTGCGTGTGGGAGTACGTTGCTCCCAAGCCCATCCTCAACAGGCGTTGGAGACTCAACAAGGATGTCCACTTCGCTACCGCTATTGGCTTCTTTGACTTCTTCAGCTTCTATGTCTCCTGGACTCCTGCTTACTACTGGTCCATGATCGTCATGGACTACGACCTCAAGGGCGCCACTTACTTCTCCAATGCCCAATCTCTGGCTCTGACCGTTTTTGGCATCGTTGCCGGCTTCATCTCCCTGCGCACCAAGAACTACAAGTGGATTATGATCGCCGGTGCTTGCATCCGAATGCTGGGAATCGGTCTCATGATCAGGTACCGTAGCGCTGGCTCCTCCAACGTTCAAGCTGTCTTCCCTCAGGTCCTTCAGGGTATGGGAGGCGGTTTCCTCGGCATCACCCTTCAGGTCGCTGCCCAGGTCAGTGTTCGTCACCAGGATGTCGCCACCGTCACCGCCTATTTCCTCCTGCTCACCGAGATTGGTGGTGCTTGTGGTAACGCTGTTGTCGGTGCCGTCCAGACCAACGTGCTGCCCGGCTACTACGAAAAGTATCTCCCTATGCTTAACGCCACCGAGCGGGCTGCCATCTATGCCAGCCCCTACTCCGGTACCCTCCTGTACCCAATTGGCTCTCCCGAGAGGACTGGAATGATCAACGCCTACAACGACTACGTCCACATCCTCCTCATCGTCGGCATCGTTCTCTCCGTGCCCCCCATCATCCTCAGCGCCGTCATCAACAACCGCAAGCTCAACGACAAGCAGAATTGCGTCAGCAACGAACTTGCCGGCATGAGGCGATTGTCGGAGGACAGTGCTCAGCCCTCGGAAAACTCGATCGACAAGAACTAATTTCTTCCTGTCGCTCGGCGTCGCTCATCCGCGCCTAGCTCTATCACACGTCTCTTGTGTACTTGCTTCCCTCTCTGTAACCTTCTGAGTGGTCAACGACTTGTCGGCCCATACCCCCTTCTTCCTTCCAAAATCGCTTTTGCTGGCTGACGTCAGCGGCTATCCTTGTCATACGGTCTATTATATCCTTTGGTTGTCACATGGAAATGTTTACTTGTTTGCTTCGTCACGCGATCTACACTATCTGTGTCCTCTAACGCTCTGAGAATATTCCGAGAGTTGCGAAGTGCGACCTGTCCAGAGAAGCAACAACATTATCAGGCATGTTTTTCGAAGACGAAATCCTGTCTGGGGCATGTCGTCCCTACCAGGCCCATGCACGTCTTGCCCTTCCTTTTCCCTGCCGAGAGCCTTAGACTCCGAGCGTCCTATTGCAGTGATGGTATGCTGTCGTGCACGGTCAACTGTTTGGTAGTGCTTTGCAGTAGTAGCGTCCCGACGATGGCTGAGTACGTCACAGGACCTCCGCACTTTGAAAATCTCCATTCACTCCCCGCCGCCGAATCCCATTTCGTGAGCCTCATGTGCCTACGGCTGCGATAGTCGGCCCATCGCTCAGTTCAGGACGATGGTGCAAAGACAGCCTGCTTTTCTTTGAGCTTGTTCCCACCCAGACACCCGACACGGTTGTCACTATAATTGTATCTACCGATCTTCACACCGTGACAGAGGAAGGCCACGAGACGCTGTCTGGACGGATGCGGAGGGAGTGAGTCATATCGTAAAAGAAACGCCGGCCGCGCATTCACCCTAGGAGCCACCCCGTTCCTTTTTTACGATGTGAGCGATGACACGGCACCCTTGCAAAGTCCCGTCACAGGCCGAAAATATTGGCTTCAAATGATATCGTGTGTGAAGGAAGATCCACTTCTAGAGCCACCTGCCGCAGCCATCCCCCTCGGGTGGCTGCGGGAGTGGATGTTTTCCTGTTTTCATGATACGGATTGTGAGTTGTTTGTGGGTGTGAACTTTCGCACTACGACCAGCTTGTCTATCATATCGTAAAAAGGAAAATTCCACACCCTAGGGTCCTCATCGCTTTTACTTTCTTACGATATGTATAATAACCGCGTTGAGAAGTCGAATGATGAATCATATTCGAAGAGTGATTCGGAATTATATCGTAAAACAAGGTGCTTACGTTTTCCTTTGTAAATTCTGATGACTGGCCAGTTAGCACATGTACAA
The DNA here is from genome assembly GCA_928722295.1 of Ustilago curta. NCBI lineage: Eukaryota > Fungi > Basidiomycota > Ustilaginomycetes > Ustilaginales > Ustilaginaceae > Ustilago > Ustilago curta. Next base: position 336,159 of record CAKMXH010000014.1, on the reverse strand, counting down.
CAGTACTTGGTATCACCAGGTTCATTCAATTTTGTGATTATATACACGGGATGAGCGTCGAAAACAGTACAATTGCGTGTCAGCTAGCCACAACTCCTCGAATCACGGTAATGAGCCAATCTTTCGATCGCGTTTCATGTTGTTGAGAAGACCAAAGCCCCTTCCGGAACGTGAATTTCGCTCAGCAACGACCTCTCATGAATAAACAAAATTCTCATTTACATGCGTTTGAGGACCGTATTCTGGGAAGCTTAGAGTTGAAAATTCGTATGTTATCATGTAATTTTTTCGCCACATCCACTCGTGATTTCGGCCCGAGCTTTCGGGACTCACTCACTTTTGTTTGTGGTTGCTAACCATGAATTCCATGACATCGTGACTGACATGCTTTTTCAGGATGACACAGCAGCACACAGGACCAGCGCAGCTTGCATGAATCATAATGGACCTAGCACCAAGGTCAAGCAGTCGCACACTCTCCGAAAAAGAGGTTCCATTAACTTGAGATTAAAAGTTCACTCAAAGGTGAGGGCAAGTCCCGAAAACGCTTTCGTTCGGCGAAAGGAATAATCATGAATAGCCAGTTTCGTCATCATTGAATCGCAGCTGTAATTCATATAATTAATATCGATTCACTCATGACTGTCAAAGCACTTATCAGACACCTATGACTGACTACGCTTGAAGCTCAAGCTTGACCTCATATCGTAAAAATGGAAATTGCCGGCCGCGCAGCCACCTAGAAGCCGCCGGGCGCCTTGACATAATCTTAGGGAAAGCGGTTAGGCTGGCTCACGATAAAAAAGTGCCGAAAATAGGGCATATTTGGGTGATTGCGCGAAATTTGCTACGTTTTATATCGCAAAAAAAGGAAAACGCCGGCCGCGCAGCCACCTTAGGAGCCACCCCGGGTGGCTGGCTGCGATGAGCGTTGAGCGGGCAGCCACGAGCGTGTTCCTTTCTTTTCTTTTCTTTTTTTTACGATGTGATTTAAACCACATAAGAGAGGAAATGTCCAAACCTGAAGCCATCCTAGAAGCCATCCTAGAAGCCACCTAGGCCACCCAGGGGAGTTGGCTGCGGAGTGGTCACTTGCCAGGCAGAATTTTATCGACGAAACCTGGGCTTATGTTTACCACAGACGATTCAACGAGGCTTGGGCGGGCGCGAAAGTCCAAGAGGAGCCCTTCTTCGCCCAGACTCGCCTGAGCCAGATCGTGCGTCCGCCTTCTCCTGGCGTTCCAAGTGATCTTCCGCTAGCTGCATACAGCCGTGTGCATGGCGTCTGGGCGAATCGTATGGTCTCGCACCACCAACGAGGCGCTTGTCGCACATCTTTCCCGCACTCGGCCACTTTCTTACAGGTCGGAAGTCGGAATTCGCGTCCAAAATTCTCAGGTGGCGGAATGGAAAGGACCGCATGACCTCCACGTCAAGGGGAAAGGCGACTTCCCTCAAGTTCACCATCTTCGCCGACTCTCTTACACGGGATCAACCTTCGGAGCGCTATCATGGCTATCACGCAACAGGCCGATAGCTGAATCAAAGCGAATCGATACACGCTGTCCGCCGCCATGCATTCGACGTGGTTCTGGTTGGCGGTCTTGTTTGTATGGGCTCAGCTAATAAAGCCCTCCCACACTCTCCTCGACTCAGGATTGCCGACCAGCGAGGGTAGCTCACGCACCGAGACAGCAAAACAAGCTGAACAAGTACGACTAGCTGCGCCGCGAGTTGCATCAGCAGGATCGCTTGTATTGCAGGACACATCGCAACTCCGCGTCCGTCCTGGTTGCAGAAGGTCAACCGATTTCTTCGATCGAGTCTGCCGCAATCCGTTCAAAGGCCCAATACAGGCCGACGATACGAGACCGTCAAGCCGAATCGTTCCGGGTATCACCGCCGATCTGCTTGTTTGCGATATTCCAGAGGTAGAACCTCTCATCCGTCCAGATGTCAGCGCCCAAACCGGGGCACGGGTGCCGAGTGCCACATACGCTGTCTCTGGCACGATTGTCGTTCACGGAGACGGAACAAGTCCACCTTCGGTCGGCGATCGACTACCGGAATTGGGCGACTCAGGCTCGCACCGAGACCAAGCAGACGACCTAAGGGGTGCTGTTGCCTATGGAACAAGCAGACAGGCCGACGGTTCGTATCCCGGCCCGAACGACGACGGCTTCTGGAGACAGAGGAACGGTCAACACGAGTGGCATCCAGCAACTAAAGACGCCAGTCAACAGCCTCAGGCTACACCCGATGTCAAGACGCAAGACGCCTCCCGCTTGAGCGAGTATGATGCCTGGTCGGCCGAGCAAGAGCAAGGCGCCTTCTTGAGCTTTACCGAGTGGAAAGAGCGACACGCTCGAGACGCTGCAGGCCACGTCAAAGGCTCAAGCTCTAGCACGGCTCGAACGGTCGCGCAAGATCGCACTACTGAAGCACAGTCGGACTCGCCTGATTCGATCGAGCCCCCAAGGCTAACTGCAGCCTACTCTGAAGCTACAAACCTCAAAGCTGGCACGCCGCAAGGCATAGCACCAACAACGCACCTGAGCGACGGCATCATTTCGTCAACTCTGTCAGCTCCGACCGCCTCGGCACCGGGACAGGTGCATTCAACACAGACAAGCGAAGCACCATCCGCAGACCGGTCTTCAAACGGTGGCTCAGATTCTTCTGCAGACAGCATGTCCGCGCCGATCAAGATGGGATTCAGCGTGGCCGCAGGGGACACAGGTTCGCAACTATCAAAGCTCAAACATCGGTGGAACTTCGCCTCACTGGATTGCGCTGCAGTCGTTCACAGAACGAATCCGGAAGCCAAATTTGCAAGCTCAATTCTCAGCGAGAAGAAGGACCGCTATATGCTTTCGCCATGTCCGCATTCAGGTGGCAAGCTTAAGGGCGGCAGACAATTCGTCATTGTCGAGCTTTGCGAAGAGATCGAGATCGACACCATCGTGCTCGCAAACTACGAATTTTTCAGCAACATGTTTAAAAAGTTCACCGTCACAGCGGCTAAGCAACTGACCGGTAGGGAAAATGATTGGACGCAACTTGGCGTCTTTCGTGCTCGCAACGTTCGAGGTCAGCAAGTCTTCCGTATCCCTTCTGCACCACGTTCGAAGGCATTCTTCCGTTATATCCGCATCGATTTTCTCGAGCATTTCGGCAGCGAATTCTATTGCCCTGTTAGCTTGCTTCGGGTATACGGCATTACAGAGATGGAGGAGTTCAAGAGAGGGTTCGAAGACCACGGTGAAGAGTTGGATCTTGGTGCAGACGTCGGCGAGCGCGAGCAAGAATCCACTGACGAATCGCAAGAGGCTTCGCTGAGTTCAGCCGATACAGCACCACCCGGAGTGCCAATGGCGAGAGAGACGTCTCCCAGTCTTGAAAATTCCAACCTTACAGCACAGGACGAGGACATCTGGCGCAAGCACGAGCAAGCCTTTCAGCGTAAATTGCAAAACCAGAGCGTCAGCGACGAGGGCGCTGAGACAGACGTTGGCGAAGCGTTGGGCTCGCACTACGACACCGTCTCATCAAACGCTTCAGTATCTCAAAAAGAGCAGCACTCCAGCTCCACACCCTCACTCCGCCTAGCGTCAGAATCCGGCGAAGTAGCGAGAAACGTCGATACGGCACAGTGCGCTTTGGACGACGATCCGGAGGTTAAGGCTCTAAACGAAGATATCTGCATTCGACCTCGAGAAGAGTCGAGGCCCTTCTATCACCTCATCCTCGTTCGACGTCGTACCACCGAAGCCAAGCACACGCCAATTGCGCTGGATGCTGCATCGGCCACAAGACCCAACCGGGCCTCAAATAGCACCCCAGCCAAACTGCGATCCGCTTCTGCGGTCGGAGAGGGAGTTGAGGTTGAGATTGATCGAGGTCGACGTGCAAACTCGCCACGGCCTGTTCAATCTGGAACCTCAGGCACAGAATCGGTCTATCGAGCTATTCACAGGCGTCTGAATGCCCTCGAATCAAACGCTACGCTCAGTCACAGCTACATCGAGCACAGCGGACAGATGCTGCGTGAAGTATTTGCTCGCATGGAGAAGCGTCAAGAAAGTCGTATGTCTGACATGCTTCGCGCCTTAAACGCCAGCAATTGGCACCAGATAGAGTCACTCAAGCGGAGGCAGCATGTGGATCTGCAGCGCGCCATCTTCGAATTTGACGTCCACCGGCAACAAGCCGACAACGAGCGCAGAGCATTGCTTCGCGAGGTGCAACTCTTGGCCGAAGAGGTGCTGCTCGAGAAGAGGCTATCTATCGCACAGCTCATCATGTTACTGATTGTCTTTGTCTTTGTAGGAATGACGAGAGGCTCCCGAGCCGTGCCTCTACTGCATGCCGGTTTCAACAAGATCGGACGCAGCTCGAAGCGAAGAGAAGCCAAGGCTGACGGCCAGAGTGTCGTTCCGACCTCGCCAGTCAGGGCGACCGCTCGGATGCAATCTAGTACCGAGGTGAAACAGCCCCTCGTCCCGTCTTCGAGGGACAGCATGTCGACCCAGCCTCGCATAGAGCCAAGTCCGGAGACTGGCACCGGCCTCGGGTCAACACCTCAACGTCCGCGTATCGATTTCGAAACTGCAACTCCGGCTGTCCAAGCTCATCCTCTGCCTCTCGGCTCTAGCCCATCAGGGATCGCCGCAATCCCGAAACCGACGAGACAGAGTCAGCAGAAGAGCCGTGGCAAGGCCGCTATCAACAGCTTTGCTGGCCGTGCTGATCCAAACGGAGAGGCTGTGATTGCTATGCTTTCCCATCCGCGTATCAGAGGTCGCCTAGTGATGCTCTTGGAGACCCTGGACGCTTTGGATCGTGCAGCAGGTCGTCGACGATTGCCAAAATCCGTACCGCTTCACAGAACGACTGCTCGTCGTCACAGGGTTGGGGAGAAGGCTATCAACGCTACTCCAGCATCGCGATCAGGGCCGGACCCGTCTGTCGTGTCGTTTGCAGACCTGACTGGACGCACCTCACGGTCTCATCGACCAACCTTTACGCACAAACAGGAGCAGAGCTTCACAAATGGGAGACGACTCGGAACGCCTGGACGCGATAAAAGGCCGGGTGGTTCTGGATTCGATGATGTCGCTGGAATGTCTTCTGATTGGACAGAGAGGTCCGAAAACGGCGATGCTTCCGAGAATGCAGCGTATCTCTCCGATGATGAGGATATAGCGATTCGCGCGGCAAAGTCAGATATGATTAGCTTGGAGCCTGTAGAAGCTCTAGCGGTCAGCAAGCCGTCGACACGGCTCGGGCCTCATGACGATTTTGGCAATGGCCATGCGTCGAATGACCCTGCTGAACCTGTTCCACCGAGAATTATTGCAGACCGCGCCGGTAGCGACCCAGAGCACGACAAGCACATTGCTGTTGTCGCAGAACTGCCAAGCATCGCGAGAGCAGACGGTCACTTGTCAAGCTCGGACTCAGAGTCGGAAGGAGGGGCGTGGCACAGAGTCCTGCCGAGACGCATTGGAAACAGCAACAGTATTCGCAGGGCCAGGCAAGGCACCATCGACGGTAAGACTCACAAGACCGAAGGTGATGTGAAGCTGAGCACCAAATCAGAGGCGTTGGAACGTCGTGGAAGTCCCCGACCCTCGTCGGCTCAAGGAGCTGCCTTGAAAGCACAAAAAGCTGCATTGAGCAGGATCTTCTGGACGGGTACGCCGGAATTGGGAGGCTCCGAATCTCCACGACAGTGGCGCAGCGGCACCCCTGACACGATTCGTGACCTCAAAACCGCCTGATCAAGTTTATGACCATGTAATATAGTGAAATCAGGACCACTGTCGATTTTGTTTTCTTGGATCTGAGACCAAGAAACGAGCGCGCTTGCGAGAGACCTAGACCCTTGACATTTGTGAGCAACCTAAAGGGACAGCAGGACATCATGTCCGCCAATGAAGCGAGGTGAATGCTTCGGATCACGCAGCGTGGGTATACGACCAAGATTACCCTTTGCAGCCATAGACTTCTCGGGCGACGTCCAGGAACTTGCTACCAGAACAAGCATAGCTGGCGGCATACTCGCGCTCCAAAGGATGGAGACGCTTTCCAACGATGACAAGACTGTGGAGTGGCTCTCCGAAAGCCTTCTTAGCACGAGCTTCAGCTCTTGCTGCACGTCGTTTGTCGAGCTCGGCTTCGCTGGCAAGCTCGTCTGCGTCGTCTTCTGCTTCTTCAGCTGCAGCTTCCTCGGGGCTTGGGTTGGCCATGTCCAACAGTTCTTGCAACGTGCCAGAAACGATGCGCTCTTCTTCTGAGCCCATTCTGCAGAGAGCGATGGCGAGGGTGCGATCTGGGTGGAGATAGTCGACCTTGTGAGATTGTGCTGCCGAGATGACTTGTGAGATAAGCTGAGGGATGAGCATGTAGCGGGGATCTTGGTAGCGGAGGATGCCTCTGCTCATGTCTTGTGCGCTCTGTTCCCGAACCTTGATGTCAGAGAGTGCGAGTGTGTGAAGGCCGATATCAAGATTTTCTCCGATGCGTTCGAGCCAGCTATCTGGCTTCCAATCTTCGGTCCAGAAGGGGACACTGACGGTCTGACCAAAGTTGTAGCCTGCCAAGCCGCTCGAGCCGATGGCCGTCATGATGCTAGCATTGTGGATGATCTTGACGGGAATGGGGGGAGAGCTTTGCTTGGCTCTGAGGATGAGGTCGGTGTGCGTAGTGGCCGAAAGAGGATCGCCGACGACGAGAAATGCCACGTTGGATGTGGCAGCGCCTTCAAGAATGGATTCAGCTTCGAGCTCCACCGTCTCCCGATGCGCCAGGATGACGGGCTTCTGGTACAGCTTCTCAAGGCGCTCCTTGAAACCTGGGACCATGAGGATGCTGGTATAGCTTTCGAGATAGATACGTTCGGATGACTTGACGGCCTCGAACCCCTTGAGGGTAATGTCGTTCTCGTCAGCAAGGCCGAGGCCGATAACGTAGAGGACCATTGTGTGTGGTCAACCTGTTCGAGGAGGGGGAGCAGAAAGAAGGATCAAGACGAGAAGGATGGTCAAAGAGAAGCAAGCGAAAGGGTTCTTTTTTGGCGGTTTCTTGTCAGAAAAATCATCGGATTCTTCTCAGACTTCCGGAATCCGATCTTGGCCAAATCGTGCGAGAAAGTTTGAACCACTCGAAGAGCACGGACCTTGACTGGAAGCCAACTTTCTGAGCTATGTGGGACAGCGACGCTCCTTCGCACTCTTCGCTTCCATCAAGCTAGATCCACACACATAGTTAGCCACGAGGTAGAGTCAGAATGATTGGCAAGCATCGATGGACGTGCTCCGCGCTATGGACGTCTCTCTTGCTCGTCGGCGTCTTGCTTGCTCAACAGGCTCAGGCAGTACGAGAACACGACTTCAAAAAGTGCCGCGATTCATCCTTTTGTCGTAGAATTCGAAGACAGTCGGAGTACGTCGAGCAGTGGCAACAGGACCATAAACAGCCCTTCAGCTCGCCATACTTCATCCACTCACAAACGCCGAATCTGGTGCACAGCAATGCTAGCATCAACTTGCCCTTGTCCTCTGCGTTGCACCCTGACATCGATTTCGAGCTCTCACTCACCTTCTTCAAGGATGGTACCGCTCGCGTTCGCGCAGATCAAGTGGGTCAGCGCTACGGCGGCTGGAAGCGCTACGATGAGGCCTCAAAATGGGCCATCGAACAGCTGCCCGAGCTGGCCTCAGCACCTGCCGACACAAGCCTCAATGCAGACGACAAAGGCTTTTCCGTCAACTTTGGCCCAGAGCTTTCTCGCTCTGTCAAGGTTTCATATTCCCCACTCAAGATCGAGGTTCTGCGCGACGGACAGACTCAGGTCGTGCTCAACAACCGTGGACTCTTGCACATGGAACATTACCGAAAGAAGCCAGAGCCCTTCCCAACAGTTCAACAAGACGACCAAGAAGTATCTCAGCTCATCTTCCAGAACAACAAGAGGTCCATTCTCAGCTCCCCTTCTGCCTCTGAATACAGCGAATCTCTTGTCTCACAATGGGCCGGCTTTGAGCAGGAAGATGACGGCGAATGGGAAGAGACTTGGTCCTCTCGTCGCGACAGCAAGCCCAAAGGTCCCGAGGCACTGGCCCTCGATATGACCTTCCCGGGATACACGCATCTCTTTGGTCTACCTGAGCATGCATCGCCCCTGTCCTTACGCTCCACGAGGGCTCCTGTCGGTGGCGACGCCGCCCAAGACGAAAAGGATCGCTTCAACGAGCCCTACCGGCTTATGAACACGGACGTATTCGAGTATGACTTCAACTCTCCCATGAGCCTCTACGGCAGCGTTCCGGTCTTGCACGCCCAGAGCAAGGGCCGCGCCGTCAGCGTATTCTGGCTCAATGGTGCAGAGACTTGGATCGACTTGCACAAGACCAGAGCATCGGATTCCAAATCGGCTACGGTCGACTCGCACTCGCACTTCTTTTCCGAATCTGGCATCCTTGACCTCTTCATCTTTACGTCTTCTGATGCCAAGACCAACATGGCTCACTTCACAAAATTGGTCGGTCGCACCGTTTTGCCTCAGTACTTTGCCATCGGCTATCACCAGTGTCGATGGAATTATCTGACAGACTCGGATGTCAAAGACGTCAGCCAACGTTTTGACGACGAGGACATTCCCATGGACGTCATGTGGCTCGACATCGAGTACAGCAAGGACCACATGTACGGCGTCTGGGATGAGAAGGCATTCAAAGATCCCGAAGGCATGGTCAAAGCGCTCGACGACAAAGGTCGCAAGCTCGTCATCATCATCGATCCTCATCTGAAACGCACCCGAGACTACTGGTTGTATGCCGAGGCCCAAGACAAGAAGCTCCTCGTCAAAGACTCGGATGGCAAAGGCGAGTATGAAGGCTGGTGCTGGAGTGGTAGCGCTAGCTGGCTCGACATGTTCGAGCCTGCCAGCTGGCAGTGGTGGGCCGACCAATTCTCACTCGCTGGAAGCAAGCTCGCCGGCAAGATCCGCGCCAATGCTCGCAACGTGTTCGTCTGGAACGACATGAATGAACCCGCCATCTTCAACGGACCGGAGGTCACCTCGCCCAAGGACGTCATTCACGCCGGTGGATGGGAGCATCGAGACCTGCACAACATCAACGGTGTCCTCTTCCACAACCAGACTGCGCGAGCGCTCCGCGATCGCGAGCTCTCGGTGCCCGCCTCCTTGGGCGGCGGCAAGCCGCGACGACCTTTCGTGCTGTCACGCGCCTGGTGGGTGGGAACGCAAAAGTACGGCGCCATCTGGACGGGCGACAACCTGGGTACTTGGGAGCATCTAGCCATCAGCGTGCCCATGATATTGGCCAACAACATCGGCGGTATGAGCTTTTGCGGTGCCGACATTGGTGGGTTCTTTGGCAATCCTTCGCCCGACATGCTCGTACGCTGGTACCAGGCGGGAATCTTTGAGCCCTTCTTCCGAGCTCATGCGCATATCGACACCAAGAGGCGAGAACCGTATCTCCTGGAGGAGCCGCTCCGAAGCGCTGTAAGGGATCTCATCAAGCTGCGCTACCAGATGCTGCCAATGTGGTACACGGCTTTCAAGGACAATGCGGTGACGGGTATGCCTGTGCTGCGCCCGCAGTACCTCATGTTCCCCGACGATCCCGATGGCTTTGACATTGATACGCAATACTACATTGGCGATTCGGGCCTTTTGGTGCGTCCGGCGGTCGAGAAAGACGTCGAATCGGTGCAAGTGTACCTGGCCGAAGACCGACCTTACTACAACTACTTTACGCACGAGATTTACCAAGGAGCTGCACGTGGCCGCAGCGTGAGCGTGCCCGCGCCACTGACCGAGCAGATGCCGCTGCTCCACCGTGGCGGATCGATTCTTCCACTGCGAGAGCGGGCCAGGCGAGCTGCGGAACTAGGTCGCACGGATCCTTTCACTCTGATCATTGCCCTCGACAAGGAGGAGCGCACGGGACAGACAGGATTGGCTGGCGTTCTCGCCGAGGGAAGCTTGTACCTGGATGATGGACAGACGTACGACTTCGAGGAGGGCCAGTTTGTGTGGCGCCGCTTCGAATGGACGCGCAATAGTGCATCGGGCAAGCATACACTGCGAAGCACCGATGAGGCTGCGGTTCAGATGGCTAATGCCAATTTGGTGTTGGGAGACAGCAAGCAATTGCGACCTTATCAGGAGAAGAACGCGTTTGCAGAATCGGTTCAAAGCGTACGCGTATCGAAGCTGGTTGTGCTCGGCTTAGAAAAGGAGCCAAAGTCGATCACGGTGAATGGACATCGGGTGGGCGGTCAGGGACAAGCGTCCGGAATTGAGTGGACGTGGAAGAGCGGCGCAAGCTCGTCGAGTAAAGGCGGCGGCGCCTTGGGATTGGGTTCCAGCACGGCATCGGAACTGGTCGTCAAGGACCCAGCCGTTGCCATCATCTCGGACTGGAACATTGACTTCGAGTTCTGATTAGCATGTGTCTTGTCGATTCACCGTCATCCGACCAGAGTACAAAGTCGTAACATACGATGGTGCATCAATATGGAGAAACGAAAGGAATTGTCTGTGGATAGCGAGCGATGTTTGACAGAACAAGTGAGATTCGCCGACTCGCGGATTCGCGTGGCGCGTTTCGCGTCAAGAGTACAGTAGTGTCGAGTGGAGGAAAATGCGTTTTTTTTTTCTTTCTTTTTATTGCTCTGCATGAAAATCAGAAGAGAAACAGATTTCTGTGCCAACTAAAGTCGAGTTAAGAAACGGCGTTTCTCCGACACAGCCATGGTCTTTCTCCAACTTGATCCTCCAACATCCTCGGCGGCAGCATTATCGAATGGCGCCGCATGCCTTTGCACATGGAGAAGCCTCCATGTGTGAAGCTGGTCCGCCTCGGCTGGTCATGACACCTTCAAGACCGCTCTCGATAAGGCACGCTTGCCATTTGGACCAGACAGAGGCGGCGTTATGGTTCAGTGGCGTCGACAACACGGCATTGGGTTCCCAGACCCATCAATGCGACACGGATGCCCAACAGTCGCTCGAAACTAGCTATGCAGAGGCTTTATGGCTCGGCGAACATCACACTGGCCTGGCCCACTTTCTCAACTGCATCGACCGGCTCAAAGTATCACACGACCTTGACGACATCCTGCTTGGCCTATGTCAGCTGATCAAGTCCAATAGCACCATTGCACGGCGACACAGGATACTGGCTCGCAAGTTGACTTCTGATTCTGACAACTTCGACGACTTGCAGGAAGCAGAACTGCGAAATGTATCAGAGTACGAGGTGATACTTGCGCAGCGAGTGGTAGAGGTCGCTGCTGCCGGCACCAGACCGACAGACATGGAAGCATTGCGTGAACGATGGATCTCGTCGATGGAGAGCCGCGAGTAAGTTGTATTGAGCAGGTCTTCAGAGGCGAGTAGAGACTGTAGACTGACTGGACTTCTGACCATGTCTGTGATGCTCATTAGAATTCAGCTACAGATTCTGATCACCATGTGCCTTCTGCACATCGCATCGCAGGATCCCCGAGCTTTGGACATGGCTCGAACCCGATGTCGCGGAGACGATTCTTGTGTGTCAGCGAAAGACACGTCGACAAGCTCAGAGATGGCTGCAGCACCTAGTACGGACAGCGAACAACCACGCAAACGCTCACGAAAGCTTGAAAAGGCCAAACGATGGAGAGGCGCACGGCCTCATACGGATTCGAGCGATGCATTTGCATGGAATCAAAAGATACGTAAACGACTTGCAACCGATTCTTCGCACGACGATGGCGATAACGCAGAAGGGCATGCACTCGAAACCGAAGGTGAAGAAGTGCTGACAGTGGACCACCTTAGCAAGAGGCTGGAAGCGCTTGTAGACATCTTGTGTCTGAGGCAAGTTGCGGCGGGTGTTGGATCGGAAATCGCGGATCTACTCTCAGACCTCGGCACAGAGGCCTCAGAGAAGGACAAGCAGAGCGAAACAAGGACGAAGGCGAGAGGGACGCTGCTTGGATCGTCGCTGCGCAAATTGGTCGAAGACGACGATATGGACGATGCGCAATGGCTGTGCTCAAACGTGGTGGAACCGCACTTTGAAGCGAGTTTGCCGCGGCAATGCTCATTGTTCAGAAGCAAGTGCTTTGTTTCACTCCAGTCACGAACACCGGCGCGACCGACCAAGAGCCTGCGCACAGGATCTGCAGGGTCACCACCAATGCGAGCTGCCAAGAGGAGCGGAAGCGTAGCAGGTGGTGTAGCAGCAGCGGGAGCAGCAGCCACAGCAGCGTGCAATGGAGCACTGGCAAGTGCGGGGTTGTCGGATGTGCTAGAAAAGGAGCAAGCAGGTAGGAGGGTGCAGCGCAACATGCTTGCGGAGCGATCGAGCATGCTAGGGCGAGGACGAGAGGTAGACATGGGTCGAAGACTGTCTCGGAGCGTGAGTGCAACAGCTGGGCCGGGGCATGAAGTGCGAGCGCCGATGGGAGTATTCTCGAGGAGCAACACGAATGCAGCCTTTACGCAGCCTACTGGTGTGGTTTCAGCGAATCCGCCGAAATCAAGGGCGAGCCTTGAGGCTGGTTCGAAGGTGGGTCGATCTGCATCGCAAGTGGTCGATCATGCAGCGAGCACTCACAAGGTGCGCTCGCCTCCTCTACCGCCTACGCCTTGGATTGCTGCTGGGCCCGACCGAGGTGCATCGTCATCGATGACAGGCCATTCAAAGCGAGCACTGGTGATGTCGACGCCTCAGAAACAAACGACTCACAAGACACACACGTTGGACCATCTGTCGCAAGCCGACAAGCCCAGGCTGGTGTATCCGAACAGTTTGGTGATGGAATCGCCTAGGCAAGATGGGCTCCCATCACGAATTGCGGAGCGGTGTGCGTCATTTGCAGGACGAGCAAGCTTTGCTGCCACTCGTTCACCATCTCCTGCAGCCTTCTACTCTGATGCTGACGAGTGATGGAAATTATTTAGAGAGACGACCGCTGCTGCACCAGAATTACAGACGTTGAGGTGTTCGTTTATTGATTCGACTCGACTTGCTGTCGCCGGGACAGCCTGGACAGACGTGTGCAACAAGTCAGAGCTCCCAAAAATCTCTTTGCAAAGTACCAGCGAGACTGCACGTGACTGAAAATTGGCCAAACGCGTCTAACGTGTACAATTCAATTCGAGCTGAGTGAGGATTGACAAGCTCAGAGAGTTACAAGCTCGGATGGCACCGACACACGGGAGCGGGCCAGTCACGCTTAGTGCAGCGCCAAAATAAACCATGGTGCTGCTGGCAAGATCGATGTGATCTTAGAGAAGCATGTTCCAAGGTTTGACTCGACCCTTCTTTCCCACGGTTGAGCATCGGGAACGCCAAAGTGGCTTCAGGAAGGCGAGCTAGAGTAGTCTGAGGATGTGGTCACAAAGGCAAACGAGCTTAGCTGGCGATCTGAGCACCATGTCCGTCGCAAAGTGTGTCAGCCGCATATTCAAGTGCTGCTGTCTGCTTTGCACGGGGCACTAACTTGGCGGATCGAACCCCGAGGACCAAAGCTGTTTCTTTAATGCAGATGAGCGCGGGTGACCCGACGAGTTGAAAATGAGCTTTGCCAAGGATGCTGCTGCTTGACCCCGCACAGATGTGGCAGAGCATGAGCACCAACACACACACACACACACACACACACACACACACACCACAGAGAGAGAGACTGAACTTGAATTGGTCGGGCGCAGGGTTTGCATGGCACGGTCAAACTCAGCGCGCAGTGGGAAAAAGCTGTTTTTTTGGTGCATGGCAACAGAAAAAGCAGATACTGTAGATGTTGAACAACAAGACAAGAAGAGCTGTCAAAAGATGACACAGGCAATACAGTACACACACGCACATTGCACGCCACTGCACACCACTGCTGCTGCGTCACACCCTTTTCTCGTCGGAGCAGCCGACAAGCAAAGAGTCAGCGTCCAAGCCGTGGGCAGCAATCCTGCGCAAATCTCAGCCCAGACTGCTTTGACTCGCGCATCTCGACACCGACTGAGCTTCTCTTCTGTTCTCGCTTTCTCTTCAAACCACATCTTGGTCTCTATCCTTCATCATCATCGCATCCCTCACAAACTCTTTTCAACTCCCTCGCATCCATCTAGAAGAGGATCAAGACATCACTCATCTCATCGCTACTCTTCTTGCCCTACAACGTTCCTCCATCCCGCTTCTACCACGACGCCTTCATATCCACGCTTGTCGCAATGAGCGACCTCACCTCCAGTGCTGGCTCGACCAGTGCCTTGGGCGCTGCTACACCACCTTCTTCCACAGCCGCCATTCTCGGCGCAAGCACAAACGGATGGTCACCCCTCAGAACAGCAAAACGAGGCAACACTGTCTCCTACTCTCAGGCTTCACCAGAGCATGTCAACGAGGAACATCCTTCCCTTCATAGCCCCAAGAAGCAGACTCAGAACTTCAAGTCGCTTCGTAACCATGGACTCGTCTCCAACAGCATCTTTAAACAGATCGATGGTGGAAGTCAGCCCAGCTCCCTCACAAACTCTCCGCTCGGCTCCCCTTCACGCAAACCATTGCCTTCCCCCTCCTTTGGTCTCGGCATCGGCATCTCCAGCGCTACCAAGACTGTCCAGCACAGCACCAGGCCAGATGGTTTGCCAAACGATGACGATGCAGAGAACAGCAACCCGTTCAACCTCTATGCCTCGGTCCCCACGGCCAAAGGTCCACAACGAAAGATTCCTCGAAAGAGCTTGGGCAGGCTTCACGAGTCTAACTACGTCAGCAACTCGGTCTTCCGCCAGCAGGATGGCTACACAGACGAGGCAGCCTCTCCCTCATCCCCACAAACAGCTTTGCACTCAGAAGTCGAGCAACCGTTGCAGTCCAGTCCCGCTTCTGCCTCCAAGGGTCTTCTCGTTTCCAACCGTTTGCACGGCCCGCGCTTCATGCACGATTTTCCACAGGGCTCTCAAATCGAGCCGCGCACAAGGTCCGAACTCTCCAGCCCTCTTCGCAAAGAGCGCAGAAAGACGGTCACCTTTGACGAGATCCTTGATGTGCAGGAGTTTGATAAGGAGAGCAGCTTCGATGCTGAAAGCCTCGTCGACACCGAAGAACAGGAGCATGTCGACCATCTCCACGGCTCGGCAGACGCTGACTTTTGGATGCGTGGCAGTGCTGCGACAATCTCCAACTCTCCTCTGCGTCAGCTTCAAGTCGTCAATGGCGACGATGCGCAGGTCTCATCGGATGACGCCACCGAAGGGCTCTCGGCAGAATCCGAACCCGACCTCTCCCACGATAGCCGCGAAACATCCTCCATCGAGGGCCCGCCAAGTCCAACCCCCGGCGATGGCAGTTTGCAGCTCCACGAGCTCTCTCTCGAACATGCTCCTGCTGCTCATCAGCCTTGTTCCGAGGAGCGTGACTTTGCACCAGAGCGTGAGAACAGCTTTTCTCGTCTCTCGGCTGCCGATCGTGTCGATAGCATGATGGACGAGCTTCTTCGCGATGACATCCTCAATAGTCCCAGCATGCGTCCTCAACAAACCGAGCCAAGCGCACACCAGATGCCTGAACCGCTATCGGCGCGCGTCGAGGCAGCTGCAAGCCCTCCACGCCTCGAACACCAGACGCTGCCACAGATTCCAGCTTGGGACCCCATCAGCCTTGACGTAGATCTGCCCACTCCTTCGTTGGGCGATGTCTCTCGCAGCCGCACCCAGCCACAAATTGCCCAGGCCTCAGCACCAATTCCGCCGCCCACAACGCGCAACGGTTCCATTCGAGGTCGACCGCACATTTCGCGCGATGACATTCTTCAGCGTGTTGCTAGGGAGAAGATGAACCAGGAGCAAGCGAAATCCGAACAGGAGGCGCTCAACAATCAGTCAGAGGCAGGACAAGAGGCTGCTACCGTCGATTCGTCCGCCGTCAAAAGCAAATCCATTCAACAGAGGCGAGCACCACGTGGGAGTGAACCTGGTCCCTCAGTGACCTCGGCTCAAGGCACAGCAGCGTCGCAACCCAAGCCTGTGACAGCAGCACGCCCCAGTGCTCCGCTCCGTCTGATGCCCACAGATTGCATCGCTACCGAGACAAAGCCAATCCCGTCTCCGAGCCCCGTCAAGCAACTCGAAAATCTCGAGAGTCCTCTTGACTCGTTGGGCACGGAGCTCAAGATGACGGCAGACCTCGACGAGCAGCCCAACCATAACACGACGAACAACGTCAAGACAAACTTACCAGCGCTTCTCGATACTTTCGGCACAGCAAGCGGTGATTCGTCCTTCACCAACATGCTCGAGGGTTCCGCTCTTCAGGCTGATCGCGTCAGCCATGCACCGACGCACTTGACCCCAGCTCAACAAGCCGATCAGATCATCGCCAGACGTCGAAGCAAGAACGGAAAAGCGCGTCGCAAGAGGAGCATGAGCACCAGTGATGCACGTCCGATCTTCACCGCTGCTGTCGCTGACACTGTCGACACCGACACTGCCAGCGCCACGACCTCATCCGACGCCAGCAGTGAGCCCATGGACGAGCCAGTCGAGCTTCCCACGCGTCAAAGCATCAGTGCTGACCTCGCAAAGAGCAAGGCAATGCTCGATATCAGTCTACAGCGCGCCGTCGAGGGAGGTTTCCAGACCAACATGGAGAAGGAGCTCACTCGCATCTACCAGAAGGGCGACTCCAACTACAATGTCAACGACCGTGGTACATTCAAAGGCATCGATGACAAGGTCACTCACTCAGCAGCTGCGGGCGATGTCGACAGTGGAAAAGCATGGAAGAAGCTCCGCAGACCCAGTGACATCAACGACTACAAGAAGGAGATGCGCGAGATCCGCGAAGGCGCGAATGCTCGCAAAGCGGCAGGAAAAGTGTTCGTCATGGTGGACTCGTTCACCCCGACCGACCTTCCTGTGCCAACACGCCCAACTTCATTCCACTGCATTCTCGACAACGGCCTTCACATGGTCAAGACTGCTACAGTGCCACTCAGAGCTGGACGAGGCGTGGTCAGCAAAATTGCGCAAGAATTCGAGCTCATCCAGCACAGGAATCTCGAATTCAGCTTGACGTTGGTGGTGCAGCGCGATGCTCATCTCGTGGAGCCTCAACGTCCCTCGTCGCCAACGCGACGCGAACATGGCAGCCCCACTCTCAAAGGACTCAGTCGCTTCTTCAGCAGCCCCAAGAAGCAAGCCGCAAAGCGAGAGCAGCAGGAGCGTGAAGCGGCCGCCGAGCTTGCAGCACAAGCTTCGCGAGCTGAGCCTATGCTCGCTTACATCAACCGTGAGGGTGCATTCGGTCGTACTGGCGTCATCTTTGAGCGTGTAGCCAGTCAGTGCTATGCTCGATGCATGGTGCTTGATCTCCCCGTTCATGGGGTCTCGAACCCAACAGGAAGTATCTCCGGTCCTTCGAGCATCGCCTCGCGCTCGCACGTCTCGATGCTTTCGCAGGATTTCCGCCAAAACCTCAACAAGGTGCGCGGAACTCTCCGCCTCAAGCTGTTCTATCTTCCACCTCTGCCTAGCATTCCTCGCGATGGTCTTCCCGAGAATCTAGGCGAGTGTCTGCGTGGGATGCAGAATGCGGCTTGGCACAGGTCCGAGCCTTGGCAGGCGGGCACGTTGACACAGCTTGGTGGCGACTGTGCCAGCTGGCGTCGTCGTCCGGTTCAGGCGCAGGGTCAGTATCTGATCTGCTTCAACGCAGTCACCAAGAAGCCGACGGTCAAGATTGACCTTTCCAAAGCCGTCTGTGTCGAAGAGCTGGGCAACCATGTGAATGCAGGCTCGATGATCTTCCCATCCGGTGCCAGCCAAGCGCTGGGCAGGTCGCGAACCATGGCCTCGTACGCTACTACAGCAACGCTTGGAGACGAAGAGGATCCCGATGCAAATTACCACGTCGACCGCTCCTTCCGCATTACGTTTGCTGATGGAGAGCGCATTACCTTCTTCGCCGACACCGAAGCCGAGAAGTCGCAGTGGGTCAAGGTCATCTCGGATGTGGTCGGAAGCGAGGTGCCACCCAACCCGCTGTGGGCTCAAGCAGTTCTGGAGGACATCGGCTCCAGAGCCTCAGCCAAGGTTGACAACAGTGGTCGCAAACCCAGCCAGCAATTCCTGCAGTCGCGCAAGCCTGTTCCAACGGTTCCTGAAGAGGGTCCTCAGACTCCTCCATCGGCACCAGCGGCACCAGCAGCAACCGCTTCTTCGCTTGGATCGCGTCCGGCGGCTTCCATGCTCGACCACACAAGTCGCATCTCGAACACGTCGGCCACGTTGCAGAACACCACGCCATCGCGACTCCCTGTGAGAGCACCTCAGATGGGTGGTGCAGCCTCTACGCCAAGGTCGGAGCGAGGATCTTCTATGCGCGGTTCGCCCTTGGCGCCTCGACCCGCTTCGATGATCCGAACGCCGGTGCATGATGGGTCCAATCGCGCAGCATTCGATCGGCTCAAGCGTGCTGGTCATGCGCGGGCGCAGACCGAGGATCTTACTCCCCATCGTCGTCGTTGAAGGCTTGCGTCTGTTGTTGGATTCGCTCCTGCGATCATCGAGCTGGGCTCATGACCACGAAGGACCCCCAGCATCGAAGGCTTGTCTGCTCGGTGCCAATGCTGTTGTTTGGATCTGTTGTTCTTTGTTTTCTTCGTCTTCTGTTCTTGCACGCTTATGATGGTAGCTCTTGTATTTTTACCTATTCCTGGTCTCGTTTCTGGTAGTTCTTACTGTTTCCTTGTAGCTAGCTCCTCTTTGCGATCGGTCTGGCCTTGCGGTGACGACTTGAAAGCAGAGAGTCATGAACAATACATTGCTTGAACGATCATTACATCCGGTGTGTGGTAAGCCGAGCTGTGTGAGCCTTGCGTTTCTCTTGAGCTATACACTGCGGCAGGGTGGTCGGAAGAAAAAGAAAATGCGTCGTATGACTCTCGGGCCGCGGATAGCGTCAAGAAGATTTGATGGGGCGGAGCGGCATTTTTCTTGTCAGGGTTCACGCCAAATCTAAATTTTTCTGTACCGAGAGAAACACTTCTTACTGTTTGACCATTACCCTACCACATGCCTCCTTACTTTCCACCCGCACCAGCAACATCACGAGTCGTCTCGCAGAGATGTGGAGAGGAGCTGGTGTTGTTGCTCCGACTGGTGGCGCTCGCCATGCCATGCGAAGTTCAACACGGCAACTTGCAACGGCACCACGCACCTTGCCACTCGCTGGACCAAGTCGATCAGATGTGCATTTCGACGTCGTAGTTGTAGGCGCTGGTCACGCCGGTTGTGAGGCTGCTGCAGGATCAGCTCGAACGGGAGCACGTACTCTGCTGATCACGACCAACAAGCACAGCATTGGCGAGCTCAGTTGCAACCCGAGTCTCGGTGGCGTTGGGAAAGGCACACTTGTGCGTGAGGTGGATGCGCTGGGCGGCCTCTGCGGCATCATTGGCGACAAGGCAGGCATCCAGTTCCGCATGCTCAACAAGTCCAAGGGTCCTGCTGTACACGGCCCACGGGCGCAGATCGACCGATCCCTCTATCGACGACACATGCAAGAGGCTCTACGAGATTACCCGAATCTGACCATCCTTGAAGCCAAGGTGCATGGATTGCAACTCGATTGGTCGAATGCAGGCCTTTTCGAGCAGGAAGAACCAAAGCGAACGGGATCCCAAAAGGCAATCGTTCGTGGCGTTACAACGGCCGACGGCACTAGGTTCAGTTGCACACAAGTCGTCATTGCTACTGGTACCTTTCTGTCAGCCAACATCCACCTGGGACTCGAGTCGAGACCAGCCGGACGCATGCTGCCTCTGCCATCGGTGAACGACGACCCTGCTTCTGACGCTTTGAGCCAAAGTCTAGCTCGCGCTGGGTTTGAGCTCGGTCGGCTCAAGACGGGCACACCTGCGAGAATTGCTGCTTGCTCGGTTGGACTCGGCAGTCCATGGCAGAATGGCGGCGACCTGGATCCTCGACTAGAAGTGGTCGGCGGCGACACTGCACCAGCGGCATTCTCCTTCCTCAACGACAAGCCCGACATTGATGCTGCAAGCCAAGTTGCATGTTGGGGCACGCACACGACACCACTGACCCACGACATTGTTCGGCAGAACCTGGACAAGTCGGTACACATTAGAGAGACGGTGAAGGGACCCCGCTACTGTCCTTCGATTGAGTCCAAGGTGATCAGATTCAAGGAGAAGCAAGCACATCCAGTCTGGCTTGAGCCAGAAGGCTTGCCGGGAACAGAAGACGGATCGATCCTTTATCCAAATGGACTCTCGTGCACTCTTCCAACCGAACAACAGGTAGAGTTGCTGCGCAGCATTCCGGGACTCGAGAATGCGCAAATGGTGCGTCCAGGATATGGCGTAGAGTACGACCATGTCGACCCGCGAGAATTGCGTCACAGTCTCGAAACGAAGAGGATCGAAGGATTGTGGATGGCAGGTCAGATCAACGGCACGACAGGCTATGAAGAAGCTGCAGCTCAAGGTTGCGTTGCCGGGATCAACGCCGGTCTGAAGGCGTATGGGCTCGATTCGCTACCTATAGGCAGGTCAGATGGCTACGTGGGAACCATGATCGACGACCTGGTGATGCAAGGCGTAGAGGAGCCGTATCGGATGTTCAGCTCTCGTAGCGAGTACAGGATGACGCTACGCGCCGACAATGCGGACAAGCGCCTCACGCCACTTCTGCGAGCAAGCCACGCAAGAGCGGTGGATGAAGAGCGCTGGCGGCGATTTTGCGCGATGAAGGCCGACATGGATCAAGCGTTTGCGCTGCTCAAGGCAAAGCGGATGAGTCCGCATGCTTGGATGAAGCACGGATTCCATTGCTCTGGTGACTCGCACGAGCGAAGCGGGCTGGACATGCTCAGGCAGCCGCGCCTCGGGATGCGTGATCTGCTTTCGGTGATTCCTGAGCTTCGAGGTTTGGGCGACGTGGTGATGGACAGGGTAGAAATTGAAGCAAGATATCTGCCACACCTGGAAAGACAATCTCAGGAGATTGAGGCGTTCAACAGGGAGACTAAGCTGCGTTTCCCTGAAGGGTTTGATTTTCAGACGGTGCCAGGACTCAATTCGCAATTGCGAGAGAAGCTGCAACTGTTGCGCCCGACATCCCTGGTGAGTAGGCAAGATTGCTGCTGAGAAGTGGTTTTTGTTGGCGAAGCATGCGCTGACTTTGATCTCTTGTCTTCTCTGCTTGGCATTTGATTGTTTCAGGCTGCGCTCAAATCGATACCGGGTTGCACACCGTCCAACTACGCTACGCTTTGGCGCTATGCCGTGCAGCCCGGCCACATTGAAAGTTCAGCCGACGCTTTTTGATACGAGCTCTTGGACGATTCAGATACAGTTCAGCATAGATTGATCATTTGCGTAGTCACGAGGAGTGGACGCAGCGAGTGGCGACCCAGGCGGACTTTTCAGAGGGTTTGATTTGTTACACTTTTGTAATTTACAAATTGGAATTTGTCGCAGCAACGAGAAAAATTGCCTGATCGAAGGCGGAAGAAGAACCAACGCGCTGAGCAAGCAGAGGCACAGGCACAGCACAGAGCGAGAGTACGAGAGAACGAGAGACCAACAGAAAGCTCGTCGCGCGTGTCAGTCAAACCAATTGAAAGTGTCTGCGCTGCGCTTTGTTCTTCTTTTTCGAGAAAAAGAGTGTTCTTCTTGAAAGGTCTCACCACCATCACCATCACCACACTATATTTCGCCGCCCAACATGTCGCTCAAAGTGCCACGTGCTGGAGGTCCCAACCTCTTCAAGGAGGGTTACAAGCACTTCCAAGGTATCGAGGAGGCCGTCCTCCGAAACATTCAGGCCGTCAATGAACTCTCGGAAATTGTTCGAACTTCCTTTGGTCCCAATGGACGCAATAAGATGGTCATCAACCACCTCGAGAGGCTCTTTGTCACATCCGATGCTGCCACCATCATTCGCGAGCTCGACGTAGTCCACCCAGCTGCCAAGCTGCTCGTCATGGCCAGTCAACAGCAGGAAGCCGAGATGGGCGACTCTACCAACCTTGTCCTCATCTTTGCCGGCGAACTCTTGAAGAAGGCCGAATACCTCATCACCATGGGCTTGCATCCTTCCGAGATTCTTCAGGGCTACGAGATCGCTCGTGACAAGTGTCTTGCCGAACTCGAGCAGCTGTCCGTCGCCCAGCTTTCTAGCCCTCCCACCATCCAGAGTCTCGCGCTGGCCCTCAAGCCATGCCTCGCATCCAAACAGTACGGCAACGAAGACCTTTTGGCGCCCTTGGTAGCCGAGGCCGTCTCGATGGTTCTTCCTCAAAACTCCAAAAACGCCCTTGCCGACTTTAGCGTCGACAACGTCCGTGTTGTCAAGATCATGGGCGGCAGCTTGTCACAATCCAAAGTCGTTCGCGGAATGGTGTTCGGCCGTGAACCCGAAGGAGTCATCAAGAAGGCCAAGGCCGCTAAAGTCGGAGTCTACACCTGCGGCATGGACATTACACAGACCGAAACCAAGGGAACCGTCTTGCTCAAGAACGCAGACGAACTTTCGAGCTTCTCGCGCGGTGAAGAGCAACAGCTGGAAAAGTACTTTAAAGAGATCGCCGATTCGGGTGTCAAGGTCGTCGTCACACAGTCGCAAGTGGGCGAGCTTGCTCAGCACTACCTCAACCGATTCGGCATCCTCGTCATTAAGATCCTGTCCAAATTTGAGCTTCGTCGTCTTTGCCGTTTGCTCGGCGCTACGCCTTTGGCGAGACTGGGTGCGCCATTGCCGGAAGAGGCAGGTTGGATCGACTCGATCGAGACGACAGAGATTGGCGGGGATCGTGTCACCGTGTTCAAGCAGGAGGAAGGTCAACCGGGTGGAAAAGCTAAGCCCAAGATGTGCACGATTGTTTTGCGCGGTGCTACGTCCAACTTGCTCGACGATGTGGAGCGAGCCATTGATGACGGTGTCAACGTGATCAAGTCTCTTACACGCGATCCTCGTTTGGTGCCTGGTGCAGGAGCTTCCGAGCTCGAGTTGGCTAAACGCATTGCTGATTTGGGAGAAAAGACTGCTGGACTCAACCAGCATGCGATCAAGAAGTTTGGCGAAGCGCTCGAAGTGATTCCTCGCACCTTGGCTGAGAATGCCGGTCTCGACGCAACAGAGACGGTCTCGCGACTGTACGCCAAGCACGTGGATGCTGCAGGTGTCGATGTAGGTGTCGATATCGAGAACGAGGTGGACGGAACCTTGTCGACCAAGCAGACGCAGATCTTTGACGTGCTGGCGGCCAAATCTTGGGCGCTGAGATATGCTACGGGTGCAGCTATCAGTGTGCTCTCGGTTGACTCGATCATCATGTCCAAACCGGCGGGAATCAAAGCGCCAAAAGCCAACCCTAACTGGGACGACGATTGATTTGCCAAAACTTTGAAGGACTTCCTCTTTTGTACACTTTTCTATCACTGCAATCGACATTGCAATCTCCTTCATCGCTTCGCCCATCCGTCGCGGATTGTATGTGTGTGCCGTGAGCTTCGCCTTGCACATGCAGAGAAGCAACTTCTTCTCTGAATCCCGCAAACACATTTAGTCCATTTTCCTTCGCTCAAACTGCAAAACTGACAAAGCATTCCGACCTGCAATTGACACATCTCAGCATCCGACACAACCGAGTGCGACACACATGAATTCACAAGCATTTGAATCTGAAAGAAAGCGTTCAAAGTGGAGGAGAAAATACAAGAGTCACGGAGAGAACTTGGAGCCTGAAACGTTGTTGATGATGACGACGACTAGAGAGCAATTGTAGATGGATGAGGTTGCGAGACTGGGTAAAAACAAAAGAATGCGACGAGAACAGAACGAGACTGAAAGAGAAAACACACGTGCCATGTCATGCAGGATTGGTATGCGGCAGAGGACAGTGGAGCCTAGCTCTGAGTAACTTTGCGGAAAAGGTTCAGGCCAACTTTCAAGCGGTGGTGGTGGCATTGTTGAAAGCGAGCTTGTTGACAGTGTCAGAGTCAAGGCCGGTAAGGACGCCAGACGAGGCGAGCTTGATGAGAGCCTTCTTGAGCTCGGTAGGGGAGAGAACACCCTCAATGTCGGACTGCGGGGCGGCCGAGCCGGTAAAGTAACCTGCGACGCTGCTGACAAGATCGAGAGCCATGGCGGGGATGGGCATCACGCTGGAGAGCTTGGAAGCGAGCGAGTCCTCAACGTCGGCGATCGAGAGCTGCTCAGCACCGGCGGTGAGCAGGTTGAAGTCGGCAGTGCCGTAGATAGAGAGGAGGTAGGCAAGGAGACCAACAATGTGAGGGCTGGCCATGGAAGTACCCGAGATGGTGTTGACCGAGGTGGGGCCAGTGTTCCAGGTGGAGAGAATGTTGAGGCCGGGAGCAAAGATGTCGACGCACTTGCCCTTGTTGGAGAAGTAGGCACGCTCATCTTGGACGGTGGAAGCACCGACAGTGACGGGGTTCGAGGCACCGGCGGGCGAGACGTTGCAAGCGTCCTGGTTCTCGTTGCCGGCGGCGACACCAAAGTGCATACCGCTGGTGACGGCGCCGTTGACGGCCTTGTCGAGGGTGGGCGACTTGCCACCGCCGAGCGACATGTTGGCGACAAAGCCCTTGTGCTTCTTGGCTGCAGCCGAGTGAGGGTTGGCGCGGAACTGAGCGGTGAGCTTCTTGGCGTCCTCGACGGCCCAGAGAACACCACCGGTCACGTCCGACATGGAACCCGAGCCACCCGAGCCTAGGACCTTGACGGCAACGAGCTCAGCCTTCTTGGCGACACCGTACTTGCGCGAGCCGATGGTACCGGCACAGTGGGTACCGTGACCGTTGCCGTCCTCGTCGACGTCGTTCTGGGGCATGGTCTTACCCCAGCGGGCACGACCCTCGAATTCGACGTGCTTGATGTTGATACCCGTGTCAATGACGTAGGCGGTGACGCCCTCACCACCGTCGCCCTGATAGACGTACTTGTTGAAGGTGCTGAGACCTAGACGCTTGCGGTGCGAGATACGGGCGAGACCCCATGGAGCGCCTTTCTCAATGTCGTAGGCGCCGACCTTGGAGGTGTGCATGGCCGACTGAGCGGCGACGGCGAGGTCGTCATCGTACTTGACATCCCAGACCTTGTCCTCGGACTGGGGCATGACCTCGACGGAAACGAGGGTGTCCATCTCGACGTACTCGACCTCTGGCTGAGCACGGATGTAGTCGAGGACATCGTCGGTGAACTTGCCGGCGTAACCCTGGAGGTGGCCCTCGAGGTCGTAGACGTGGCGGATACCCTGAGCGTCCTCACCGTGGAAGCTGTTTGCAGAGAGCTGAGCCGAGGAGATGAGGTTCTGGTGTGCGAAAAAGTCGGCCGAGTTGATGCCGTCCTTGAGGACAACCATATAGGAGCCAGGGATGGTCTCGAGCTCAGGGTTTGCGGTGAGAGGAGCAAAGCGAGTGGAAGGCGAGTATGCGTTTGCGCTGGAACCGGGGACGAAAGGCTGAGTGGCGGGAGCAGCGAGGGCTGCGAGGGGAAGGCTGAGAGCCAGAGCCAAGAGGCCGAGGTAGCGTTTGGCGTACATATTGAGACTTGTGGATGGTTGGGCGGATTACGTGGTGTGAATGGGGATGCGAGATGGATGAATGAGGGAGGGAGAGAGGGATGGGGGTTGGAAGAGCAAGAGTAGGAAAAGAGGTAGGAGCAAAAATAGCAAGTCAGACACCCCAACGTGTGGCTACGAGGTGGTGGCGATGGTGGTGGAGGAGGAAGAGGAGGTGGACATGGATGAGGGATCGAGTTCAAGTAGGCTGACGAGGCGAGAGACAGGGTCCTGTTGAGGAGGAGGAGGAGCAGCAGCAGCAGCAGAGCAGGCAGCAGAGGAGAGGGAGAGCAGAGGTCGGCTGAGCCGTGGCCTGAGCGAGGGAGACAGACCCTATGCACGCTTCACGCTTCTCTTATCGCTGCATTGGGCAGACCAAATTGGATGCGATTCGACTGGTGTGCTGCCGGAAAAAAAGAAGGGGGGGGGGGACTGAATGGGTTGGCTGAGTTGCAATTGGCGCGCACTTGAACTCCACACGCGAATCATTGCGCATTTGTTGCTTTTGCGAATGAGCACAGTCAGACTTTGCGACTTTCCGCTTTAGGATGGCGAAGCAGCAGCGCCGCCCGCTTTGCCTTGCTCTCTACTGCATCACCTGAGCAGAGTTGGGTCACGCAACCTTGGCTTTCGATCTGTCAACGCGCAGACGCTCAAGCTCATCCCCCATCCCCTTTTTTGCCTCTTGAACATCGAGATCGTGCGGAGATCAGCGTCAAGCGCCGATCGCTGTTCAGGGGTTCGTTCCACTCAGGTTCTGCTGTTGACCCACGATAGCCTTCTGAACGCAAGCCTCCATCAGTCGCTAGCGTGCGGATCCACACCTTTCGAGCTACTGTACGTGTACTTGTGAGTCAGACATGTCCGAGCTTGATGATAAGGCGGCTACCATGGCTCGCTTAGCTTCAGTAGTTGGCATAAGACAGGGTCCAGCAACAACAACAGGGGCTGTGAGCAGCCAGCTGACGTTGCTTTCGCAGCTCAGAGATTTTGCTCCACACATGTTTGCTGAGCCACATCGTTTCGAGAGATCGACGCTTGGTTCTTCCCCCCCACGGCGACTACCCGTCTCGATCACCTGTCTCGGCATCTCGTAAATACTACTGAGCTGCTCCTCTCAACGACGACCCTGAACAGCCCTACCAGGTGGTTCAACTCGATTTCGATGATCGACGGACGCTCCATCTTTAACACAATTTGAATCTCAGACGGCGCGCACGCCACTCGAACCAAGATTCTACTGTACTGTACAGAACCATGTGAGATTCCATTCCCGGCGTTCGAACGGCAGCGTAGCGTCCAGTCAACTTCCACCATTCTTCTGCTGTCGAATCAGACAGTCACACCCCTCATGGTTCCAAGTTGCAGCCGTTCGGTTGGTCGGATCAAGTGCTTCTAGAAGCTGGTTGGTCGCAGCAAGCTTAGTTTGTAGATGCCCACGAGCCGATTTCCTCTCAAATCGGGCAAAGAAAAGAGAAAACCAGTCATTTCCGACAGGCAATTTTTAATCGGCCGATTGAATCCTTCGGACAAAGCGGATTCAACTCCATGGCTTCCAAGGGCCATTCCGGACCAAAGAGGCTGCTGACCCTTTGTAAAGACCCTTTTGCACCTCTGACCAGCGACAACCGATGCTTCCGAAGCTCGCAAGTGCTGCCGCAATCACTTCTGGATGCCTCCTGGACGATCTTGGTCGAGTCAGAAGCGCAAAGCTGCCCCAAGATTCGTAGCGCCAACTGCCTTGTCAAAGAGCTGTCTGTCTACTCCTGAGAGCCATGCCGAATCTCTTGCCAAAGCACCCAGCAACGACTCGACGATACAAAGCCCTTGCTTATGCTGGTGTTTGCTTTCGTAGCAAAGGTATCTGCAAGCTCAGCGTCAGGATGCAATGCTCGAGTGTCGATGCGTCACGTTGCATCATGGTCAAGCAGCGCCAAGGGTCCCGTCACCAGAAACGGACGGTTAAAACAAAACCAAGCAACGAGCTTGTGAAAGCCGGTCGCGATCTTGGACAAAATCGGGTCTCAGCATGGCCACCTCTTCTTTTAGTGTATGAAATGCTCTTCTTTCAAGCCCGATGCCACTCAACAGAAGACACTGTGAGCATCAAAAGTGTTGCTTGGATGCTTCTCCTCGAGTCACTTGGGCTGCTGCAGATTATTTTAGGCATTCAGCGCCGCCCGGCAGCATCTCTTACCGGCACCCAAGGCGTCAGTGAACGTCGCTGTGTCACTGTGCCAAGCGCAGATCTGCTGTACGTTGGTTTGCAACGACGCCGACAGAACCAAGTGAGACTCTTGGAACCGAAGGCGTGCGTCACTCGAACGAGTGAGTCAACAGCGGCAGCTTGTCGGGGCCCCTCTGATGCTCACAGCTGTAAAAAAAATAATAAAAAAAATGCAGAGACGGTCATCTGCCGCTGTTTCTTTTCTCCACCTTTTTTTCTTCTTTTTTGGCTCGAGCCGAATTCAGCCGGCTCAACGGTGAATGCTGCTAGCCGTTGTCCGATGTGCTTTCCTTTTCTCCCAGGAAAAACTACAGTAATGCGGGCAAGCGGGCAAGCGGGTGAGCGGACACAACGGACAAGTGTGTGACCGGTACAGTGATTCACCTCTTGTGAATGCCCCGCACCCAACGCTCGGCTCTCGTCCTATGCAGCACAAACACTGGGCTCACCAAAAAAACTCGCCTTTAAAGGTTTGTCCACGCAGGACAACCCGGTCGGGCGACTTGTTTCTCCCAGCTCTCTGTCTTTCTCTGCTCGTTGCTTCTTCTTCTTCTTCTTCTTCTTCTTCTTCTTCTTCTTCTTCTTCTCCACCATCATAGCCTCCCACCTTCGGGATAGGAAAAGACGTCTTCGCCTACGAGCAAGGTATCATTATCCAAAGGAAACAAACAACGACGACACTCACCTGAACGACACCACAAAAGCATCAACGGTTCGGACGCATTGCTGCATCTGACATCAACCACCACCACGTCGAACGAATCTTTCAATTCAATACACTTGCAAGCACCGCACTCAAAATGTCAAAATCGGACGCCAAGCCCAAGGTGGCACCTTCCACCCACCTGATCGCCGGTGGTATTGCAGGCTTTGCGGAAGCATGTACCTGTCATCGTAAGTAGTCATGTCCCTTTTCACGTCTTGGCCACAGTCTCGGTGGTAGGCAACGTGCGGTGAGCTGACACGTGTATTGCACCCTCTCTTGTACTCATTGCAGCTCTGGACACGATCAAGGTTCGAATGCAGCTTTCGCGTAGGGGCAAGAAAGCGGGCGAAAAGCCTCGAGGCTTCATCGCTACCGGTGCCCACATTATCAAGCGAGAGACGCCTCTGGGTCTGTACAAGGGACTGGGTGCGGTTGTAGCCGGTATCGTGCCCAAGATGGCGATTCGATTCATGAGTTTCGAACAATACAAGGCAGCTCTGGCCGACAAGACGACGGGCAAGACGTCGCCGCAGGCCATCTTTTTGGCAGGTCTGGGTGCTGGTACCACCGAGGCCGTGGCTGTAGTCAACCCCATGGAGGTGGTCAAGATCCGTCTACAAGCGCAGCAGCACTCGCTCGCCGATCCTCTCGAAGTGCCGCGCTACCGTAACGCGGCGCATGCACTCTACACGATTATTCGCGAAGAGGGATTCATGACGCTGTACCGTGGTGTTGCGCTCACGGCGGCACGACAGGCCACCAACCAGGCAGCCAACTTTACGGCGTACCAGGAGCTCAAGGCGGCTGCTCAGCGTTACCACGGCACCACGGAGCTGCCGTCGTACGAGACGGCGGTGATCGGACTCATCTCGGGAGCTCTGGGACCTTTTTCGAATGCGCCGATTGACACGATCAAGACGCGTATTCAGCGCGCATCCAAGGTGGAAGGCGAGACCGCCATCAGCCGAGTGGTCAAAGTGGCCAAGGACATGTTTGCGCAGGAAGGTGCGAGTGCCTTCTGGAAGGGTATCACGCCCCGCGTCGCACGTGTGGCTCCTGGACAGGCTGTGGTGTTTACCATCTACGAAAAGGTCAAGGGATACATTGAGGCGGCCAAGACGGGCGACTTTAGCCTGACTGACACTCGATCCGACGAGTAAGGCGCGCTCACAAGTTGTTTTCTTGTTTCTGTTATTCGCAAAGATATGCTCCTCTGACGTTGATCGAAGTGTGGTAGAGTATGTACATTGTACGGTGGTGTATGTACGTCACAATATCGGTATGAGCATCAAGGTTCGTTGGGGATGATTGTAAGCCATTCACATGCGATTCTCGATGGATCGCAGGAGCGAATCGTCCCGATCGAGAGTGCCCGATCTGGGATTGGAGCACGCGATCTCGGAGATTCTGCATGCAGTTTCATTCTGAGCAACATGGCGGCCCAGGGGGCCAGACACAAGCCAGCATAAGTGTGTTGCGGGCGTGAGAGACGGTGTCAACTGTCGCGCTGGTCTCAAAAAGCTGAAATGAACGAGAAACGACTCACCAACACACAAATCAGACACAGAAACCGAAATAGAACTCGAGTCTTGACAAGTGTCGGGCAGAGAGAGAGAGACAGTCGCTGTGCTGTGCTGAGCGTGTCTGCGCGTCTGCGTGTTGCTCGGCTGTGTGATGGACTAGAGAAGAGAGAGAAGAGCGTGTCAACGGCCCGTCGAGTGAGTTGCGAGTCGTCGAATTTACACCACGGCCCGCTGTGTGGTGCGTTGTGCGTTGTGCGTTGTGCGCAGCTCGCAGCAGCTCTTCTTGGGAATGCCATTTGGCTCGCATGTGGTGGTGCTCCAAGACCAACCAACTGAGCACAAAAACACTGATCCAGTGCACCCTTTCTGTTTCTGTTTCCGCCCCATTCCCCGCTCCGACCACCTTTGCTTTCTCTCTTTCTTTGTCTGGCCTCTTCCATTCTCTCCTTCTCTCCTTCTCTCCTTCTCTCTCTCTCTCTCTCTCTCTTCTCATCTTCTCATCTTCTCATCCTCTCTTTCTCTCTCATTCATTCACCTTTGTTCTCCATTTCATCACGACTCAGATACTTTGCTGCATCTGTGCTTTCCATACTTCTTCCTCTTGTTGCTTTGCCTTGTTCAAGTCGATCGCAGGCCCCTTTCATTCCGCCGGCTACCACCTCTGCCCATCTCTTTCTTGCTATTCGAGCGCTTGACCTTGCCCCTTTTTATTGTCTTCAACGTCTTAAATTCACGCTCCACGATCAACGTCACGGCTCCACCTTCCCACTCAACTACACTCGATACCACACGCTCGCGCAGGATTACGCTGAGCTCGATTCGCACCTTCTACGTTCCATTCTTGAGCCAATTTCACATTCAAGCGTTGCTCGAAAGCACCATCAACAACGAGTCCTTTTCGATTCAACCTTTCTGCCCGCACACACTCAACGGCCATGCACGAAGAGAACAATCTGCCTGCTCCCAACTCCTTTGCCCCCAACGGCTTCTCCACCCCCAACCAGCCCAACCCATCTGCTGTGCCAGCCTACGCAGTTGATCCGCTCCACATGATGAAGCGCGCCCCCTCCCAGTCTTACGACGCACACGCTGCCAATCTTGGCCATCTCTCCTCCATGCCCAACGCACACATGCCTGACGCAGCCGCAAAAAAGGCTCGCTTTGTTTCCGAAGGCAACGTCCCAAGTCTCGCACAGCAGAACTTTGCTGCAACCTCTCTTGGCGCATTTCCCCCCAATGCGGCGGGTGTCACCCCCACCTCTACACATGCACAGGCAGGCGCTTTCCCCGCCAATGGCGCCGCACCTCACCCGCAGTCACAACCTTTTGCTGGCGCCGCACCTCTTCAACCTCCAGGCAACGGCACCAACGGAACCCGTTCCTTCTCCGGCAACCTTGGCCACGCTGGCCTGCTAGCTGCTCAAAACGGTCAGCCGTTTGACGCCGCCTCTTCAGCTCCTTTCCTCATGTCCAACGGTGCCGCTTTGAACCCCGCCACCGCCATGTTCCCCAACTTTGCTGCCGCCAATTTTGCCAACAATCCCGGATTCGTCCCCAACGTCGGCGTCCTTTCCGCCATGCCTCGACAGGTCAACCCTCTCAATCGAACCGTCTACGTCGGCAACCTGCCCGCCGATGCCTCGGTCGACGAATTGCTCAATCTCGTCAAGTTCGGCCCCATCGAGAATGTCCGAATCCTCCCCGAAAAGAACTGCGCCTTCATCTCGTTCCTCGACGGCTCCACCGCCACCGCCTTCCACGCAGATGCTTGCGTCAAAAAGGTTTCTCTTCACAACCAGGAGCTCAAGATCGGTTGGGGCAAGCCGTCGCAATGCCATCCCGCCGTATTGATGGCCGTCCAGCAGAACCAGGCCTCGCGAAACGTCTACGTTGGCCAGCTCGACGAAAACGATTCCGAGCAGTCTCTCCGAGACGACCTTTCGCGCTTCGGTCCCATCGACCAGGTCAAGATTGTACGCGACAAGAACATTGGCTTCATCCATTTCCTCTCGATCCAGACCGCCATCAAGGTGGTCACCACGCTCGCTACCGAGCCAGCATGGGCAGGAAGGAGGGTGAGCTACGGTAAGGACCGATGCGCTTACGTGCCCAAGAGTCAACAACAGAACCAGGCGCACAACAACCAAGCGGCCGCTATGGGCCTTGCTGCAGCGGCTTCGCTCGGATACCCTACCGCCGCCGCCGCCTTTGCCGGAGCGGGCGCCAATGCACCTGACAACGGACGTTCGCCTGCCAGCTCCGTGTTTGGCCCTGCTGCTGCCATGATGGGCGCCAACGCCACCGCACTCGAGCAGCTTGGCAACCGCACCATCTACCTCGGCAACATCCACCCCGACACCACCACCGCCGAGATTTGCAACCACATTCGCGGTGGCATCTTGCAAAACATCCGCTTCATCCCCGAAAAGCACATCGCCTTTGTCACGTTTGTGGATCCCAACGCGGCGTTGGCATTCTACCACCTGGCGTCGTACTCGGGCATCATGATCCACAACCGCCGCCTCAAGATCGGCTGGGGCAAGCACTCGGGACCGCTGAGCCCTGCGATCCAGTTTGCTGTGCAGGCAGGTGGTTCGCGCAATGTCTACATTGGCAACATTGACGACCCAGACTTGTTGACCGAAGACAAGATCCGCAACGATTTCTCGCAGTATGGCGAGATTGAGACGGTCAACAGCCTGCGCGAGAAGAACTGCGCATTTGCCAACTTTACCAACATCCAGTCGGCGATCAAGTGCATCGAAGGGATGAAGAGCCACCCAGACTACCAGAGCGTCAAGATCTCGTATGGCAAGGATCGATGCGGCAACCCACCGCGCAGTCTGGGCAACCACAGCAATGGGCATGGCGATGGAGGCAGAAAGGTGAGCGGCTCCATGTCGCCCAACGCTTCGACGCTGCAAAACCAGGGCGACGATACGATGGTGACGGCGAGCGAGTCGGTGCAGGATCTGAGCTCAGTTGGAGGCGACGCGAGCACGGCAGCGGCAAGTGCAAGTGCAAGCGCAACAGTAACAGCAGCGGCAGCAACACCGCCCGCTGCCAAGTCGTCTCAGGAAGAAGCTGCGCTGGCCGATTGAACTCGAAATGGGAGCGACGCGCTGTGCGTCTGTGAGCAGCTTGGAAGCCGCTCATTCCTTACGTTTGTTTGCTAGACACTACTACTAGAGACGATTCTGCTAGCAGCAAGTCTCTGGCTTGGCTCTATACAATCGTTATAAATGCAAATGAATGATCTTTCGTTTTGACCACAGACACAAGCTTGTGGTAATCGACATGACGCTCAATCTTATGCGGAGGGTTGGGGCGAGCGAATGTTGTTCATGCTTGAGTTGTGGTTTGAATGCAAAGCGTGTGGGGAAGATGCTTTGTCCGTGCTCCAGAAGAAAGGAGAGAGAGAGAGAGAGAGAGAGAGAGAGTGTGTGTGTGTGTGTGTGTGTGTGTGTGTGTGTGTTGCGCTGGAAAAGCGATCAAAAATGATCGACACAGGTCGAAAGTCGTATCTGGCGTGTTGTAATTTATCGTACGAAGAAAGGCAAGAGACCCGGCAGCAGTACAGTGGAGCGCACCGAACAGAAAAAGGAAAAAGAGGGTGTTGCTGGAACTTGGATTATTGCGCTTCCCCACCGAACTCAAGCAGGCATTCACACACACACGCACGCACACACGCACACTGACACGCCAGCTGCCGCCAGCTGCTGCTGCTGAGTTGCTCGCTCGCTCGCCTCTCCTTTTCCAAAGACAAATTAACCTCCTTTTTCCTTTCTTTTCTTTTCTTTCTTTTTTTGGTGTTTCTTTTTCGAGATTTTTTTTGACAATTTTGAGCGTTTCTTCTCGTCACACATCATCTCATCTCATCTCATCTCATCTCGTCTCATCTCGTCTCATCTCGTCTCATTCTCGTCCTCTGGTCCTTGTGGTCGCACCTGACGACCCCCTTTTTTAGGCACACGGTGCTTTGTAGTCGTTCGGCTCTTCGACATTTCCTCGGCAACCTACCTTCACCATCACTTGGACGACCCAACGACGTGCACTGACGCACCATCACAGTCCTTCTTTGACTCTACCTTGCTCCAATCGAGCCTCGATCTCGACTCAGCATTCCCAGCTGCTCCTTTGTCATCGTGTTCGACCCCACACAAGACGCTATCATTTGCATCTCCTTCGCGTTCCTTCGCACAACAACCACCGTCTGCACAAGACCCAACCTACATCGTCTTCTGTCCATCGAGTCCCGCACGTCCTACTCGACTCTCGCGCGCGCCCGGTCAGCCTCAACCGCGACCAATCTAGCTGAGCCACCGCAGCTGCAACATTTTCTTTTCAGGTTGCTCTTTCCGCCACATCCTCATCGTTTGGCTCATTGCCTAGCTGCGACCGCTCACATCGCTGGTAGAACTCTCTCCCGCCAATGTCACAAACCCTGTCCAGCATGACGTCGAATTGGCAGCCTTCTCAGCAAGGACTCAGCGAGCTTGTCCAGCTCTTTCGCGACTCTCAAAGTTCGCAAATGGATGTTCAAGAGAGGATCGCCCAGGTACGTATCAGCTCCGACCTCGCCCCGTTCAATCCCCACTCTCAATCCAACTGACTCGCCTTTTCTCACCTGTTTTCTCCTGCCCTTTTGTTTGGTCGTTTTGCAATCATCATTGCAGCGCCTCGACACGGTCAGCCAGATCCCAGACTATGCAAATTACTGCGTCTTTGCCTTGACATCCCTCACTACCGAAGACCTGGCCACCAGGTCCGTGGCAGGTCTCATCCTCAAGAACCACATCCTCTTTCACCATGATCTCATCTCTCCCGAGTCATTCGAGTACGTCAAGCAAGCCATCATTCCAGCGCTCAGCTTGCCAGAAGACATGCTTCGTCGTACCGCTACACAGGTCGTCTCGATGCTCATGACCATCCTCACCCCACAAGGCTGGCCAGAAGGTCTCTCCAAGCTCGGCGAGCTCATGGCCTCGCAAAACGTCGACCAAGCAGAGGGCGCCTTCAGCTCGTTAGCCAAGATCTGCGAGGACATTCCACGCGAACTAGAGATGTGCGACATCAACGGCGTCAAGCCCATCGACATCCTCATCCCCAAGTTCATCGAAGCCACCCAGCACAACGACTCCCGCATCCGCATGCATGCGCTCAACTGTCTCAACCAATTTGTGCAGATCGGCTCCGCAGCGCTCCAGAACCACATCGACGCCTTCCTCGCCGCCCTCTTCAAGCGTGCCAGCGATGAGAGCGCCAATGTTCGCAGATACGTTTGCCAGGCGCTCGTGCTCATCCTCGGCGTCCGCCCCGACAAGCTCATCCCCGAGATGGACAACGTGGTGGAATACATGCTCTACTCGACCCAGGACAAGGACGACGACGTCTCGTTGGAAGCCTGCGAGTTCTGGTTGCAGTTTGCAGAAGAGCCATCGCTCAAGGACAAGCTGCGCCCTTATCTCTCCAAAGTGGCTCCCGTGCTGCTCAAAGGAATGGTATACAACGAACTCGACCTGCTCATGCTCGGTGGAGACGAGGACGACGCAGCTGTGCCAGATCGCGCTGAGGATATCAAGCCACGACACTATGGAGGTGGCGCACACAGGAACGAGCACCTTGACGATGCTGCCAACGGAAATGCTTCGGGTACGGGCAAGTCGCGAGCCGCCATTGAGGCGCAAGACGACGAGGAGGATGACTTTGACGATGACGACGATGAAGATGAGGACGACGATGGTATCTCGGATTGGAATTTGCGCAAGTGCTCCGCGGCCGCACTCGACGTCATGGCGGTCAACTTTGGTGACGAACTGCTCGAGATCTTGCTGCCTTACCTCAAAGAGCGACTCTTCAGCGAGGACTGGCTGCAACGAGAGTGCGGTATCCTTGCCCTCGGTGCTATCGCAGAAGGCTGCATCGCCGGCATCCAACCACACTTGCCCACGTTGGTGCCCTTCCTTATCAACAGCCTCAAGGACTCGAAACCGTTGGTGCGCTCCATCACGTGTTGGACGCTGGGTCGATACTCGAGTTGGTGTGTTGCTGCCGAGACGCCGGAACACCAGCAGCAGTTCTTTGTGCCCGCCATGGAAGGCCTGCTCAACATGGTGCTTGACAACAACAAGCGTGTTCAAGAGGCAGGCTGCAGTGCCTTTGCTACGCTCGAGGAGGAGGCGGGTCGAAGTCTGGAACCGTTCCTCGAACCTGTGCTCAAGACGCTCGTATTCGCCTTTGACAAGTACCAACAAAAGAATTTGCTCATCTTGTACGATGCACTGGGAACTCTCGCCGATTCGGTCGGCTCGGCATTGAATCGACCCGAGTACGTCGAGATCGTCATGCCGCCGTTGATCGCCAAATGGCAGGGGCTGCATGACACGGATCCGGATCTTATCCCGTTGCTCGAATGCATGTCGTCGGTGACCATTGCCGTAGGACCGGGATTCTTGCCTTACTCGCCACCGGTGTTCCAGCGCTGCGTCGGTATCGTGCACGACAACTTGGCAGCAGCCGAGGCCGAGGCGCAAAAGCCCGCAATGGACCAGGACGTACCGGATCGCACCTTCATCATTGTCGCCCTGGATCTGCTGAGTGGGCTGACACAGGGTCTCAACACGGCGGTGCGCGACTTGGTGGCAGGCTCGCAACCATCGCTATTGCCCTTGCTGGGCCATTGCATCACCAACGTCGAGGCGCCGGTGCGTCAATCGGCGTATGCGCTGTTGGGTGATTTGGCCATCTCGTGCTTTGACCTGCTCAAGCCGTTTTTGCCCTCGATCATGCCCGAGTTGATTCGTCAGATCGAACCGGAACCCAAGATGGAAAACGTCTCTGTGTGCAACAACGCTGCGTGGGCGGCGGGCGAGATCGCACTGCAATACGGAGCCGATCCGGAGCTGACACAGTGGGTGGATGAGTTGATCCAGCGTCTGGTCCCCGTTCTTCTCTCGACGAAATCGGTCAAGTCTCTGTCGGAGAACGCAGCTGTGACCATTGGCCGTCTGGGACTGGTTCAGCCTCAACTCGTAGCACCCCACTTGGAAGTGTTTATCGAATCGTGGTGCCAAGCCCTGTGGGACATCAAGGACAACGACGAAAAAGACTCGGCGTTCCGGGGGCTGTGCGAGATGATCCAGGTCAACCCGAACGGTGCGGCCAAAGGCTTTGTCTACTTCTGCAATGCGGTGGTGAGGTGGAGTACTCCGAGTGCCGAGTTGAACGAGATGTTTAGGAAAATTCTGACAGGATTTCGGGATATGAGTGGACCGCAGTGGGAGGTGCAGAAGGCGCAGTTCCCACCGGTCATTGTGCAGAGGTTGGCTGATCGTTATGGGCTGTGAAAGTCGTAGCCATGCCCCTTTTTCTTGCTTGTACGTCGTCTCGTCGAACCTTGTATTTTTGAAAGCGACGTCGGAAGATGATAGGCAAGCCCGCACGCTTTCAGCAAACATGCACCTGCATGCATTGTCACTATCAAACCAGTTCAATTTCGAAGAACAAAAGGCACTCTTTTCTTGACACAACACCAAGCGCCGACGTCGTGGACCTTTTTCTGCATCTTTGCATCTTGACCATTGTGAACTGAACACAGCTGGTCTCGACGTCGCTCGGCTGTTGACGTTCGAGACTCCGAACTATTTGTTGCTTCCGAGTATAAGCCAAGTGACGCGGGAAGACATCTATGCGCACAGCCTTAGTGGAAAGAGGCGCGTTCCTGAGACATAGACACAGACACAGCCTTGAAGCGCCTCTTTCTTCATGAAGAGGTGGTCCGTGTTGCACCGCCTTTTTTTTTTGTTCATTTTTTTGGTGCCGAGTCTGTCATCGGCATGGCTGAGTCGCTTTGGTTTGTGGACGAGAGATAGTATACCAATCTACACACTGCACGACCAAGTGACATGACAATCTGCGCTTTGACGGTCGCCTCAAATCTCGTATAAGAACAGCTCAGAGTCTGAGCGACGTCTTGCCATCAGGTCACCGCAGATGGGATTCAACAAGAAACTCGTCGTTGCAGGACTAGCCGTCGGTGTTACGGCATACATGCTCTACCGAGCTTCCAAGAAACACCAACACCAAGCAAGCGCCGCAACAACGTACAGCATGCCGCCTGCCTCTAGCAACCAGCCTTCGAGTTCGCACGTCTCGTCATGGGGTGGAGCAGCCGTCGGAGGAGCAGCCGTCGCCGCTGCTGGCGCCTATGCAGCTCATCACCATCAACAGCAGCAAGCTCAACTTCCCAATCCTCACGCAAATCCTTCGGCGGTGGCGGCCAACAACCCCAATCTTGGCTGGGACTCGCTCCGTGACTGGAAGCACATCGCCAACCTCCTCGCCACCTGCGTCATGGACCAGTACCTGTACCCCTTCTACACTTTCGCCGACGTCACACGCATCGCTCAGCACATTGCTAGCTCCGGCGCTCTCCAACAGTGTGCCGATAGCTGGCAACTGCCTCCGTACTTGGCGCAGGATCTGGTCAAGCTGGCATTGTTCGATGTGATGTTTTTGCTCGACGATTCAGCCTCGATGCGGTCGGAGGGGACCAAGAGGAGAGAGGCGTTGGCGGGGATTTTGAAGCGTGCAGCAGATGCGGCTGCAAGGTTTGACCCCGATGGAATGGAGGTAGCTTGGATGAACGCTCCTGCTCAACAGAGGATTCACAATGTCGCGGAGGCGGATCAGTTGACTTGCCGTTGTGCGTATGATGGCAGGGCTACGCCGATGGGCTCGTCTCTGGAGAGCAAGATTTTGCAGCCTCTCGTGCTGACCCCTGCTACGCAGGGTAGGTTGCAGAAACCAGCCTTTGTTCTGGTGATCACCGACGGCAGACCCACAGGCTCGTCCGAAAAGGGCGAGAAGATCGTCAAAGTGCTTCAACACGCCAAACGGACCCTGGCCTCTACTCGGTACGGCGCAGACGCAGTCTCTTTCCAAATCGCTGCAGTTGGCAACGACAGAGAAGCGCAAGAATGGCTCGACTCGATCGACAACGATCCTACCGTAGGAGATCTGATCGATGTCTGTTCGGATATCGCTATTGAATCGGCCCAGGTCAAGAAGAGCACGGGCATCGATCTCACTCCCGAGCTCTACTGCCTCAAACTGCTGCTAGGTCCCATCGACACATCGTACGATGCAAGTGACGAAACCGAACGCGAGAGCGGTAGGAACCGTACATCTAAGCGAAGGAGGCAAAGGAGGGAAATGGAGAAGCGCGAGAAGGAGCAGAGGTTTAGAGGCCAGATGGAGGCGTTTAGGAGGGATAGGGACGCAGCGCTGGGTGGTGCTACTCCAGTGCCGAGTGCGGGAGGAGCCTTACCGCCGCAAGGAATGGAAGCGGGGTATTCGCATCAGCCGTCGTATCCTGCTGCACCTCAGCAAGGCGGATATGGACAGCAGGGATATCAGCAGCAGCAACCCTATCCTCCTCGTCCATCGTCTTACGGCGCACCACCCCAGGCGGCGGGAGGCTACCCAGCTCCGGGATCAGGATACCCTGCGCCAGCTGGAGGAGTATATCAACCCTACGGAGTTTCGCAACCGGGTGGAGCTCCACCGCCCTACCCCAACCCATACGAGTCGTCCGGGTACGGTCAACGCGATATGCAGCAGCCAGGTAGCAATGAACCGAGCGGCTATCCTACCCCTCCGGTCTCGGCAAGTGGAGCCGGTGGGTTTATGCCGGGAACGGGAGGGTTCGCTATGCCCACGCCTCAGCCGGGCACTGCGCCGGGGTATGGCTCGCAACAGGATGGCTACCAGCCACACGGACAACAGCAGCAGGCGCCATTTGGGTTTCCGCAGGCTCGGCCGTCTGGATATTGAAAGCGTCGTAGCGACTGGAGAAGCCGTTTGATGAGGATATACACCTGTGTCGCGGAAATGATTCCTTGGCAGCGTGTGTTAATCTTGACTGTGAGCCTGTCTGGAATGGGTTTTGATACATTTTCAGAGTGTCGGATACAAATACATTCAGCCGTGCCCACGATCGTCATCGGCTCATGCCTCGTTGATCGTTCGCTTGACATGGTCGAGTCTGTGGAGGAGCTGCAGCCTCTTTGCATCCCACGTGTCGTCGAAGCGATCGATCTGTTCGTCGACGTCGTCTTCGTGCTGATTCAACGCATCCTCTTGTTCGAGCAGCGCTTTTCCGGGTAAAAAGTAGACGGCGTACTCGCCGTCGCTTTCGTCGGCCGTCGATATGGGTGTCAATGAAGTTGGGATGTCGGGTGCCAATCTTTGAGCGGCTGTTGCTGTCGATCTCGTCATTGGAGGTACTCGATGCGGGGTGAAGAGGAAACTCGCCATCCTTCTCTTGATGCCTCTGAGCGTTTTACGCTGCGCATCGCCGGTGGCGATCTGCTCGGCTATCTGTCTTGCTTGCCATACCAGGATACGCTTTCGTTGGAGAGCGTCAATCTGCTCGTCTGAATGCTTGAGCTTGTCGGCCAACCTAGCTTGGATCGCAGCTCGCTTGTTGGCGAGCGATGCAGCACGCTCGCTTTCGGATTCGCGTTTGAACTGGCTCAGAGTCGATGTGAGTACGCCAAAGAGACGTTGACCGCGACGTTTCGAGTCTGGATCGGCGACGGTGCGAAATCGTTTGGTGGGTGGTTGCACGTCGGTCCAAGGTGTGTGGGAACAGGTCGAGGTGGGAGGAGGCTGTTCTTCAGGGACGGGTGAGATGGTGGTGCAAGTGCGTTTGATGCTGCTTCGGCTGGTGCAAGGGCTGCGAGATGCGTCGCGAAGTTGGGCTGGGTTGGGGCTATGATGGGATTGAGGCGTGGGAGATCGGTTGGTGCGGCGGTGGTTTGGGGGAGGATGGTCGAACGTCGAAGCGGCTCGAGTTGGCTCGACGTCTTGAGGAAACTTGCGTGGCCAAGATGAGGATGAAGCAGCTTGGATGTGCGTCTCGATTCCCTGATTATCGTCCATGACTGCCTGCGTTGGTAGATGATCAGAGCAGTGCAGCTGCTGTATAGGACGTGGCGGCCGGAGAACAAGGGCGAGGAGTATCAGCCAAAGCTGTTTTTCTCGCAAAGGGGTCCGAGCGTTTCTCCGACTTCCGTGGCTGAGCCCCTGTTGAAAAAGTCTAACATTGCTGCCAAAAACGGCGTTGCGCGCTGTAACTCTCTTGATAGGCTGTGCTGTGCTGTGCTGTGCTGTGCTTTTACTAAGGCTCTGAAACGGACCCTG
Organism: Ustilago curta; assembly: GCA_928722295.1. Taxonomy (NCBI): domain Eukaryota; kingdom Fungi; phylum Basidiomycota; class Ustilaginomycetes; order Ustilaginales; family Ustilaginaceae; genus Ustilago; species Ustilago curta. The sequence goes on along the minus strand of CAKMXH010000014.1, from coordinate 294,864 downwards.
TTTGGCGCTGCCGTTGCTTGTCTCAGAACTTCCATGTCACCTTTGCGCAAGACGCAAAAACCAACCAACTACTGTACCTCTCGATACTCGTCCAAGTCGACATTGGTTGCCGCAACCCTTGACTTGGAAATCGCGCACACCATCCACGTCCTTGTTCTCGGTATGCGCTTGGGCCTCTCTCCGAGCTTGATGAACACCACAATATTGGCCGCCTAGTACAGACACAACCGCCACCATGGACGACTTTGACGACTTCATCACCCCTCAAGCCAACCGTCAAGGTGCCCGTCAACCGGTGCACAACGACCCTTTTGCCGACTTTGACCATTCCCACGACACCTTTGGCGGCCCCAGCCACACAGCACCCGCATCTGCTTTGGGTCCTTCCCATGTTCTTGTCGATGCCGACGATCCAGATTTGATCGCAGACGACTTTGACCACTTTGGCGCCGCAGATCATCGTGGCGCCTCCGCTGCTTCATCTCACAACCGTGCTTACCCTCCTGCGTCCTCCTCGCAATACGATCACGATCCCTTTGCTGCTTCCACTGCTTCTTTCGACCACAACCATACTGCCATGGGACTTGGTGTGCCCCAATCCAACTTTGCTTCCCACATGCAAGCCAGCGTCGAATCGGGCCTCCCCTTGGCTGGTAGCGCACAAACCCCGGCAGGCTACTCACAACACGCAGCCTACTCAACAGAAGGTCCATTTGCAGATGCATACGCCGCACGGCACAGCTTCAAGAGCATTGAAGCAGATGACGAAATGTCGCCCATGGATGATGCCAAGTATCTTGGCTATCCCGGTCCGTCCGCTCAGCCGTCAGCTGCAGCCGCCCGCAGCAATGCTCGAGGTTCAGGTCTGCGGGGCGCAGCTCTCACTTCGGGCACAGGTCGCAAGCCGCCCCGTGATGGTCTCCTGGATGGCCTCAAGAGAAGCATGAGAACGTTGAAAGCCGACGTAGATACCGTGCTTCGTCGACGTAGACAGCAGGAGAAGCGCCAGGGCGATCGCATCGTCCAGCTCAACGACCCTCTCTCCAACGACAAGAGCGACTTCCTCGACAACTACGTCAGCACTTCCAAGTACAACGTCCTCACCTTTGTGCCCAAATTCCTCGTCGAGCAGTTCAGCAAGTACGCCAACGTCTTTTTCCTCTTTACCGCTTGCATTCAGCAGATCCCCGGTGTTTCGCCAACAAATCGATGGACCACCATCGTACCGCTCGCGCTGGTGCTTCTTGCTTCTGCTTTCAAAGAGATCAAGGAAGACATCAAGAGGCATCAATCCGATTCCGAGCTCAACGCGCGCATCTCGCATGTCCTCGACCCTGGCACCGGCTCCTTTGAGCCTACAAGGTGGAGGCACATTCGTGTGGGTGACATCGTTCGTGTCGAGAACAACGAGTTCTTCCCCGCCGATCTTGTCTTGCTTTCCAGCTCCGAACCAGAAGGTCTCTGCTACATCGAGACCGCCAACTTGGACGGAGAGACCAACTTGAAGATCAAGCAGGCTTCGCCCGATACCGCCAAGCTCACCTCGTCCAGCGCCGCTTCCACACTTCGCGGCAACCTCACCTCGGAACAACCCAACAACAGCCTCTACACCTTTGACGCTACGCTCAACATCCAGCTCAGCTCGACGCCCGGTTTCAGCGGTACACCCATGCGCAAAGCCCCGCTTAGCCCCGAGCAGCTCCTGCTTCGAGGTGCGCAGCTTCGTAACACTCCCTGGGTCTACGGTCTCGTCGTGTTCACCGGCCACGAAACCAAACTGATGCGAAATGCTACCGCCGCACCTATCAAACGAACCGCGGTCGAGAAGCAAGTCAATGTCCAGATCTTGCTTCTCTTCATCTTGCTCCTCGCTCTGTCCGTTGCTTCCTCGATCGGCGCCATCGTCCGCAACACTGCCTACGCCTCCGAGATGAAGTATCTGCTGCTCAACGAAGAGGGCAAAGGCAAAGCGCGCCAGTTCATCGAGGATATCCTCACCTTCGTCATTGCCTACAACAACCTGATTCCCATCTCGCTCATCGTCACCGTCGAGGTCGTCAAGTATCAGCAGGCGATGCTCATCAACTCGGATCTCGACATGTACTATGCGCCCACCGACACACCAGCCCTCTGCCGAACCAGTAGCCTGGTTGAAGAGCTTGGCCAGATCGACTATATCTTCTCGGACAAGACCGGCACCCTCACGAGGAACGAGATGGAGTTCAAGCAGGCCAGTATCGGTGGTATCTCGTTCACCGACGTCATCGACGAGAGTAAGCAAGGCACCGGCGAAATCGGTCCGGATGGAAGAGAGATCGGTGGTCAGAGGACGTGGCACGAGCTCAAGGCTATCATGGATGGTCGCACTCCCGACGATGGCAGCAGCGCCGTGATCGATGAGTTCTTGACGTTGCTCGCCGTGTGCCACACTGTCATCCCCGAACGCAAGGGAGACAAGGTTATCTTCCAAGCATCGAGCCCCGACGAAGCGGCGCTGGTGGCCGGTGCCGAATCGCTGGGCTACCAGTTCACTACGCGCAAGCCGCGCTCGGTCTTTGTCAACATCCGCGGCACCGAGCGCGAGTGGGAGATCCTCAACGTGTGCGAGTTTAACTCGACCCGAAAGCGCATGTCGGCGGTCGTGCGTTGTCCCGATGGCAAGATCAAGCTGTATTGCAAGGGGGCCGACACGGTCATCCTCGCGCGTCTTGGCGAAAACCAGCCTTTCACCGACCAGACCATGATGCATCTCGAAGACTATGCTACGGAAGGCTTGCGCACCTTGTGCATCGCCATGCGCGAGGTGAGCGAGCAAGAGTACCGGCAGTGGTCCAAGATCTATGATCAGGCTGCTGCTACCATCCAGGGTCGTAGCGAGGCGCTCGACAAGGCTGCAGAGGCCATCGAGCAAAACATGTTCCTGCTCGGCGCGACAGCGATCGAGGACAAGCTGCAGGATGGCGTTCCGGATACGATTCACACGCTACAATCGGCAGGTATCAAGATCTGGGTGCTTACAGGCGACAGGCAAGAGACGGCGATCAACATCGGTTTGTCTTGCAGGTTGATCAGCGAATCGATGAATTTGGTCATCATCAACGAGGAGAATCTGCACGATACAGCCGAGGTGCTCAACAAGCGGCTGCAAGCCATCAAGAACCAGCGCAATACGGCGGGCGTAGAACAGGAAGAGATGGCGCTCGTCATCGATGGCAAGTCGCTCGCCTTTGCACTCGAAAAGGAACTGTCCAAAGTGTTCCTGGAGCTGGCAGTGCTGTGCAAAGCTGTCATATGCTGTCGAGTTTCGCCGTTGCAAAAGGCGCTGGTGGTCAAACTGGTCAAGAAAAACATGTCTTCGCTCTTGCTGGCCATCGGAGACGGAGCCAACGACGTGAGCATGATTCAAGCCGCACATGTCGGTGTAGGGATCAGCGGTGTCGAGGGCTTGCAAGCGGCACGATCGGCTGACGTTGCCATCTCGCAGTTCCGGTACTTGCGCAAACTGCTGCTGGTGCACGGGAGCTGGTCGTATGCGCGACTGAGCAAGATGATCCTGTACAGTTTCTACAAGAACATTACGCTCTACATGACGCTGTTTTGGTATTCGTTTCAAAACTCGTTTTCGGGTCAGGTGGCGTTCGAGTCGTGGACGCTTTCGTTCTACAACGTCATTTTCACGGTGTTGCCTCCCTTGGTGATTGGCATCTTTGACCAGTTCTTGTCGGCTAGGATGCTGGACAGGTATCCGCAGCTGTATGGACAGGTGTACTTTGACAAGCGCAGATTCTGGGGCTGGACGGCCAATGCGTTTTTCCACTCGCTGATTACGTACCTCTTTGTCACTGTCATCTTCTGGGACTCGCCCCAGCTGGCAGATGGATATGCGAGCTACTCGTGGATCTGGGGAACGACGCTGTTCATGGTGGTGCTGGTGACGGTTTTGGGCAAAGCAGCGTTGATCTCGGACCTGTGGACCAAGTACACCTTTGCCGCCATCCCCGGATCCCTCCTCTTCACAATCGCCTTTATCGCCATCTACGCGCTCATCGCTCCGCGGCTCGGATTCTCGAAGGAGTACGACCACATTCTACCGAGACTGTACGGGTTCAGTCAGTTCTGGTTCTCCATGTTGGCCGTCCCTACGATCTGCCTGTTGCGCGACTTCTGTTGGAAATACTACAAGCGCACATATCGACCGGAGAGTTACCACATTGTGCAAGAGGTACAGAAGTACAATCTGCAAGACTACCGACCGAGGATGGATCAATTTCAAAAAGCGATTCGCAAGGTGCGGGCGGTGCAGCGAATGCGAAGGACGAGGGGTTTTGCCTTTAGCCAGACCGAGGGGAGTGCGGATCTGATCCGCAAGTACGATACCACGGTGGCCAAGGCATCGGGGCAGTAAAGAGTTTGTAAAGACGGTGGTGTTGCAAAGAGAAGAGATGACTGGTTCTGATCATGTTGAACGATGTGTGCTCTATGACTGTGTGCTGCTTGCCAGTGTCTGCTGTGGATGAGGTGATGTATGATGGCGGATCAGCGGGAGGCTGTGGACTAAAAAAAAAAAAGGTTCCAAGTGTTAGATTGCCATCTCTTACCAAGCAGGCACGTGATGCAAAACACGCTTCTTTGTTTTGAAGCTTTTTGGCGTCTTGTTTCGAGTTTGGCGCAGCGGAACGTCAAAAAGGTTGTGTGGAGGAAGAAGTGCGCACAACAGCGTACAGAACCCGTTGATACCTCAGGAGGCTTTGCTTGTAGCGCTCATCTTGATCATCATCGTTGGCGGTCCCCAAGAACAACGTCGAACCTCTTCAAGGCTCTGTGGATACAGCCTTGCATGATCAGCACGCGCCCAACACAGCAAATGAAGTCAACCGTGCCCTGAACTACCTGCAACGCTTTTTCATATCATCCAACATCGACACTGAACCAGAAAAACAAATTGGTCCCTGGCAGGGCATCGCATCCAAAGATGATGTCAGAAATCTCCTCCAGCTCGACATTGGATGCAGCAACGCCTCTAGCCAAGTCTCGAAGGATCAGCATCCTACCCATCAGTCATGCCGATCTCTCTTCCCCCACCACAGCCCGCAAGCAACTCCAACTGCTCGAACTCGACAACGTAGCGCTGTCCAGCGAGCTTAGCGAACGCGATGAGCAGATCACAACACTCGAATCACAGCTCGATCTGCTTCGCTCTCAACTCGCCACGTCCTCTTCAAGCTCCGGCAACACACCAATGCTTTTCAGCTCAACATCGACCGATTCAATCAATGGAGAAAGCGGCTACAGCGCAGAAGTGAAGGCAGCCAAGAGGCTCTTGCATCGATTGATCGCACAGATCGTAGCGTACGACAGCGTGGACGAAGCCGACGTAAATCTGGATCAAAGTCTGGTTCACGATCCTGAACGGTCGGTTGTGGCTCCTTCTTCGACGCATCTTACTACCCCGAACGGCAAGACGAGGGTGGCAAGACGGTTCGAGGGTGATTTGCTCGATGATGTCGAGACGCTGGCGCACGTGTTGAAGGAATTTACTAGCAAGACGTCCTTTGCTGCTGATGAACAGTCACTCGCGCTTCGGACTGCGACGGATCGCAACGACAAACTCTCCACTCGAGTACAGGAACTTGAAACCGAGCTCGCTCAAGCGCATTCTGCCTCGGCATCAAACAACGATCAAGAAGCGATCATTAGACAGCTTCGAAATGATCTTACTGCAGCCCAGGAGCGAGAATCGCAGTCGACAAACCAGCTGGAAACAGCACGGTCGGAACTCTCTAGCACTCAAGCCCAGCTTGCACAGATGGAAGCCAAGGTCGACCAACTCACAGCAGAGCAAGAGCTCACCATCTCGGCAGCAGCCAAGAAGTCCGCAGCGCAGATCGAAGCGTTGAAGTTGCAACTGGAAGAGCAGCAGGAACAATCGCAAACCGCTTGCTCTTGCAGTACAAACTCGGACGAATCGTCTTCAGAACGAACGACGCAGCTCGAAGCAGAGCTCGAGAAAGTCAAAGCAGAGAGAGATGCAGCAGCGCAGGAATCCTCGCAACACATCTCTTCACTCGAAGAGCAACTACAAGAACGTCGGACGAAAGCCTCGGATCTACAGTCTCTCTTTACCGAGTTGCAGGACAAGAAGCAACGGCTGCACGCGATCCAGATGCACACTGCTCACATTCGATCGCTGGAAAAAGTGGTGCTGATGCAAGAGCGTATTGTAGCGCTGTTGGATCGCCCATCCGAGATCGGTTTGGAAGGTGAGGGTTGGATGACATATGCACAGGAACTGAGTGCCTCGCTTGCGCAGCTCAAGTCTACCGCTCCCGCTTACTCGGCGGCGAAAGATCGTGCGGATGCAGCTGTTGCAACGGAGATTGTCGAAGCAGCACCTGTGGTTAAGGGACTGGTCGACGAGCTGCGGGCAACCATCGAAGAGTTGGAAGCGAGGATCTTGCGACGCAACGAGCAGATTGGGTCGCTTCAACGACAGCTGCACAATGCTGAGAATGACCTTGCAAGGACACGAACCAACCAGACTTTGGCCGAGGAGACGGTGGCAGATTTGGATGCTGAGAAGCTCGAGCATCTGTCGCAGATCAAGGTGCTGGAAGAGCGCGTGTCGCAGCTCGAGTTTTGTGCTCCACGGGAAGCCTCTAGCGGAAGCGAAGAGGTACTAGAGATGCAAGCTTGGCTTCAGACGGCTCAGCAGCGTATCGCCGACCTTTCTGAAGGGGTCCAACGGCTTACGGAAGAGCGCGATGCTTCACAGACGGAAAAGCAAGCCCTCGAGTCCAACATGGTCGACCTTACCAAGAAGGTCGAACAGCTCGAAACTTGCCTCTCTGCCGCCCAAGAAGCAGAGTCGGTCCAAGAAGCAGACCTGTCCACACTCAAAGCCTCGCTCTCCAAAACACAAGACCGCCTCACAGCGACGCTTGGCGAGATCGATTCGCTTCAGCTTTCGCTCGCCGAACACCGCGAGTCGTCCTCTTCCGATCGCGAACAAATCGAAACCCTGCAAACCCAACTCGCCACCATCGAAGCCGCCAACGCACATCTGCTCGCAGATGCACAAACCGCCACGGAAACGCGCACATTCGTCTCGGAGCTAACCTGTAAAATTGCCCTACTCGAAAACCAAGCCGTAGTCGACGGCGAGAAGCGCTCCGAACTCGAAATCCAGCTCACTGATCTGCAATCGAGAAGAACCGAGCTGGAGCGGCTGCTGCAGGAGCGAGACACGGCCATCTCTACACGCAACGAAGAGTTCTGGACGCTCAAAGAAGAGCTCGCCGAGCTGCAGGAGGAAGCCGAGAAGAGTCGACACGATATTGCTGCACTCGCCGAGGTTCAAGCGCAGCTGGAAGGCGTCAACCAGCGCAAGGTGGAGTTGGAAGAGCGCCTGTCGGCCCAGGAAAGCGCTCTGCTCAAGCTCAAAGCGGAGCTCGCATCTGCGCGGTCCACCGAAGAGCTGCTCAACCAGCAGTATTGCGCATCTCAACGACGAGTGCAGGATTTGGAGAGCGTCGTGTCGCAGCTTGAAAGCTCTTCGTCGTCCACCACTTCGGTCGACACTGCCGAAGTGGAGCAGTTGAAGACGAAGGTATCAGCGCTCGAGTCCGAGCTCGAGTATCACGGCGGTCGGATCGAAGAGCTCGAATGCGAACTGGGCAGGAAAGCCGACGAGATCGAAGAGGCCGACTCGAAAATCCTCGACGCTCTCAAGGAGTCGAAAAAGTACGCCACTCGGTATACCAAGTTGTCGGTCCGCTACGAGGCGTTGCAAACCGAAGCGCAGGCGTCCAACGCCAAACTCAAAGCGTTGGAAGAGTCGTTGGAAATTCAACGCGCCAAATTGAGCAGTGTCAATGCCGCGACGGTCACGAGTAGCAGCAGCGGCGGTAGTCTGGCCGGTAGAAAACGATCGAAGCCCGACACGGACACGGCGGAGCATGCCGAGGTGAAGCCTATCTATGCTCCCTCGCCGTCGGCTGCACGAACGTCGTCGTTTACACCTGTCCGTCGGTCGACCAAGGCGCTGCTGCGCTCCAAGCCGATTACTCCGGTCGGGTTGGGCCATGGTACGCCCACCTCGGCTGCGCCACGCTCCCAAGGTGGTGAAGCTACCCAGGACGGGATGGTACGGAGCACCTCGAACCCATCCCAGTTGATCGCCGAGCGTTTGCTCTCGACCGCCTCCCCACCGAAACCGGCGACACTGTTGAGCGACAAGACGAATCTCACCGGCAGCTCGCGGTTGAGTGGCAAGGAAGGCGGCAAGAAGCTGACGACGTTGCTGCCTGAAGCCGAGAGTAGGAGCGACGAGAGCAAACGTGTGGGTGCAACAGCGCCCGCGACGAGACCAGCTGCAGGAGCCGCTGATTTTTTGGCGCGCATAAAGGCTCAACGTGCTGCGGCTACGCGGTGACAAACGAAGAACGCATCAGGAGTCTGAGCTTTCATCATCATTCCGTCTCAACACACAATTGTACGCACCGCACATTCATCCATTCTGTTTTCCCAAAACCGATCTTGCACAGGCAAACCGACGTGTCATGCAATCGTTTTTTTCCCTATCAACCCTTTATCGACTGTGTACAGCTCGCTCGCGTGTGCTCAATAATACGCCCCCTGCGCCGCATACCTCACCGCCTTGGTCCCGCCGACCGCCCCCTGCTCGTCTTGCTCTCGCCTCTCCAACACCAATCCTTTTCTCGCCGGATGGTCGTCGGGCAACAAATGCAGCTGATCGGCGGCCAAGCCTACCCCACCAGTTCCCTTGTACCCTTGACTGCCGGGACCCCAAACCGGACACGGCAGCTGAAACGCCTTGACCGCCAAGGCGGCCCTTCCGGCTGGAACTTTGCTCGTCACCTCGTGCGCACTGGGCACGGGTTGGAACGAAACGGTATCGTTCAACTTTCGATACGCATCCAACCAGTGGTGGACCGTTTCGAGCTCCTGGTCGATGATCGAGGTGTTTCGCTTTTTAAGGAGAAGCGATGACGAAGAGGAGATGGTGATGTTTTTCAGACCAGACGAGAGGTCTTTGGCAGAAGAGAGGAGGGTGGATGAGAGACAGAGGTAAGCGATTGCAGTTCCGACCGAAGAGCGTTGTCCAGCGTCGATGGCGAGCCACTTGTAGGCGATGCTGCGATGGAACGTGGTGCTAAACGAGAGATACTTGAGCAGCGAAGACGAGATGTCGAGGTCTCGATCGGTCGACGACGTGCCGGTCGAGGTGGGTGTCAAGGCATCGTGCGGACCGGAACGTTGTACGGCGCCGCTTGAAGACGAGTTGTCTTGAGACCTGTCAAGCTTGAACTTGTCGAAAAGCTTTTTGCTCTTTGCCGTGCCTTCGTGCGTCTCGTCATTGCGATCGCGAGAAAGCCTCCGATCGTGGTCGTAGTTGACACTCGCGCCAAGATCCTCACCGCCACCCCCACCGCCTCGACTACCTCCACCCCCATCACCTCCCTTCTTCTTCGTCACCCCCCTCAACAACCCTTGTGCACTCTCCATCTCCTCCACCACACACAGATGCAGCTTGGCCAACAAACTCGCACTCGGATGGTCGCGCTCCAACGGCGGTCCCGGAGTCACGGTATCTATCGCTTTGCCTACACTTGGACTTAACAACTTTCGAATCGCCACCGCCTGCGCTTCGGCCAGACAGATCTTGCTCAACGCTCTCAGCCCTTCACTCGTCAATTCCGGTACGCGCTGACCTACTCCTCCACCACACTGGTTCTTCCATTTGGGTATCAGCTCTTCCGACAGATACTCGAGTACGCCCGCGGCTCGGCTGAGCGTGTCGGCGCTCCAGCGTAATCTTTCGTCCTTGGCTTTACGCTCTTCCGTCGAGATGGATCGATCGCGTTCAAACGAGCCCAGACTGCTGACGGTAGCAGCTGCAAAGTTGCTCAACCCCAATGCGTACGTCAACAGCGTCGAAACCAGCTCGTAATGCAATCCCGCCAATTCGACCCTGACAGCACCTCGAAACCGCGCACTCGAAACGCTCGTTCGCCATGAAAACACCGGCTCGTATCGCAAGATCAAATCATCCGTCTGAACGCTGTTAAACACCGCCAACAGGTGCGGCAGATACTCTTCGACGACCTTGACGATGTTCAACCAGTCGGCAGTCGCCCCCACCCCCGTAGGTTCCACATTGGACGACGTAGATGCAAGCGTACTCGTACCGGCACGATTCTCCTTGAGAACAGCGCGTACGCGTGCGCGCAGTTGCGTCGTCTGCGAAACTTGGCCAACCAGTTCGGTGGTGACGAGAAAATCGCCAAACGAAATACTGCCCGTCGTGGCGAGGTCGTAGATGTACATCCTTTTGACAATTCCCTTTTTTTCCCGTTGCAGGACTGTCTAAAATGCCCCAGAATGATGAAAGCAGCAGGGTATGATGGTGGACAAAAGGCTAAAGCGAGTTCCGGCCAAGGAAACCATATCCGGCTTTGTATCTCGGGCCTTCCTCGGCCATATTCCTTTTTCCCCCCCCACAAAAACAGAGAGAAAGCGCGCGTTTTATCCTTCCGAAGCTTCTGCCAAGATTCAGCGCTTGGACCAGCTAATACCATCATCCCCAAGCTGACCCTCTCTCTCACACACACACAGTCAAACGTCACAGCCAAAACCAAATGTGATGCAAACCCAATGCTTACTCTATGCTCCTCAAGGCCATCAGAAAGCCATCCCAATCTCAGCGTCCTCACCATCACCCCTGATTCCTTCGCTCTCTCCACTTTCCTCCAATTGCCCATGCACATGCCTGCTAACCACAGCCGTATGCCCCACTTCGCTGTCCGTCTCGAGGCTCCCAACTCCATCCGTATCTTCATCGTCCTCCTCCCCATCCTCATCCTGCCCCATGTCATCCAACGCTTCAAGATCCTCCTGCGCGCGTCCACTCAGAGTGTTGAGAGTTTCCGAGTTGTGCAGTGCGTCCATGCGATCTTCTTCGTCATCGAGAGCACTCGTGACGAGCGCTTCATCGAGCACCTCGGCTGGCATGATGCGGCTGAACGAGACCAGAGACGCAGTCGTGGCAGAGCGTCGTCGCATTCCAGGTCGAATGGGCAGTGGATCAAATGCCGACGATCCCACACGAGACCTGGTTCCGGCAAGGTCGCCTCCTTCAGCTGCACGCGAGGCTGCCACGCCGAAACTCGCACCTGCTACAGCCGGCGGTGATGCCGAGACTCGCAATCCGTATACGCCAGACGAAGCGGCTCGTGTCAGCAGACGAGCACCTGGCAGGCTCGTGGTTCGATCCATCGACGCCGGTGCGGATCCAAGACTTGAAAACCTCGGCGGGGTCAACAGCTCAGTCCGTGGCAGATTTATCATGGAACCAGGCTCCAGATGGCTGTCAACGACACGCACAGAGGCATCTGCTGAATTCGAGACCACCTCTTCCGGTACTTCGTCTTCTTGCACCGCAGAGAGCAACTGTCCTCCTTGCAAATGTCCCACAGCCTCTGCCTCGTGTCCATTCTGCACTGCCGCAACAGAGTCAAGATCTTCGTCAATCTCGCCAACCACAGACATCCTGCCTGGATAACGCGGAAGATCCTCGCCTTCATCTGCGAGGCGCGAGCCATCCTCGCGGAACAGCTGAGCGTAGGCAGGAAGCAGAGGCTCTGCAAAAGGCACAGGCAACCCTGGATCCGGTTGGTGTTGCGCTTCCGAGCAGCTCTCGGTCCCGTTTGCTTCTGGACCCGCTGCCATCGGCCTACTTGGTTCTCCCTGACCCACGGTCTCCGGTCCGCTCTGCGTCGATGTTTGGATGTTCACCGGACCAAACTGATCTTGAACTTCTTTCGGAGGCGCTTCTGTAAAGCGAACCGGTACGCACATCACCAAAGCCTGCGCCCAATCTTGCCCGTCTTCACCAGATGCGACGTTGGACTTGAGCCCGAATCCCAGCTTGACCTTGAGCTTGTGTCGAACGCGCACATACGGACTTTCAAAGTCCGGAATCAGTTGGGCACTACCTGCCTTTCGCGCTTCGTCCATGTCATTCGGGACCAACGGCAGGTTGATCGTCATCCGCACACGGCCTTTGGTAAGATCGACTCCTTGCGCATCATCGCCGGAGAAGGCATACGTGGCGCGAAGGCTCGCGGCGGAAGTAGCTCCTTCACCGTTACCAGACGAAGGTGCTCTTGCACGGCTGCTCCGAGCTTCTCCACTTGAACTTGAGGCCGATGCCTCGTTGGGCTGCTCCAACATCAAGCTCGCAAAAGTCGAGAGTCGATTGATTGCAGTCTCGAAGCGGCCTCGTCTTGGCGCAAGCGCAGGCCGGGCATCTGATCGCGTTGACACGCTCGAAGTGACGCCCGTTCTAGACGGATGCGATCCTGCCGTGGAGGTGTTGGGCATCGCAATTCCGTCAGAGTCTGCGTGTGCGACCCTTCGAGCATCGCGAGACTGAGCTTGACAAGATGCAGCCGCAGCGTCTCGAGGCCCGGCTGTGTCTGCATCAGGCCCATCGAGCGGACGACCGTTGCTCATGATTTCGGTTGCAGTCGCTGCGCCGATATCAAACGGGATTGGTCGCCTAGTCCGTACGACCTGGCCTGTCGCCGAAGAACCATTTGTCAAGGATGCACTAGCAGCGCCAGAGCGGGCCTGCATCGATCCAGATCCGTCCGAGCCTTGGAAAGCTTGCCTCAAAGACGAGCTGCTCGAATTGTGGGATCGAGCCAGCGCGCGCGGCAAAGGCTGCAACACGCTCGCTCGTGAGCCTGAGTTGACCTGAGCTGCAGGTGCAAATGCGGCTCGCAGACTGCTGCTCAAATTTGCGCCCTGCGAAGTGCCGTCCGGCGTGTTCCTCCCTGAGCCGGTTAGACTGTGCTGCGATGGACTTCTCGAGGAACCAGTCGGCCTCTCGGGTGCATCGCCGCCGACCCTGGCCTTTCCCTTGCATGAGAAATCCCGATGATCATTGCCCTGCCGCAGAAAGGGAGGCGGACCGACAATGGTAGTGCGGACGCGCTCGACGTTGTTTTCAATCGGATGAGGAGCCTTGCCCTTGTTTACGAGCGCAATGTGACCCAGGACCATTGATCGATCGTAACTCTGACGGAGCCTCTCTTCCGCCACCAGCAGCACGTCTTCCAAGTGGTTTGAGGCAGCTGGTCTCCTCTTGGCGCGTGTCACGACGGGAAGGTCGGCCGCGTCGACACTGTTTGGCATCGGCGGCACGGGAAAGGTGGCACAGAACGAGCGGGAGGGCATCGAGCTGTGTCGCTCCGTCTGCAGACACACAAGCTCCATATCCTTGAGTCGCAGCCCGCCCCACTTCTTGAGCACGTCCCAGCCCTCGGTGCGGCCCACTTCGATCTGCACGCCAAAGCTGAGCACATCGCTTCTTGGGCCCGTGACGTGGACGTGCGAAGGCAAGGAGAGCGTCAAGGAGAAATTGAGTCCACCAGCAGCATCCTTGTCAGGCGTGACTCCTAGCTCCGGTGGTAAGTGGAGAGTCGGACGATGGACAAAGTGTCGAAGCGGCGCGGAGGATCGACTCGCCGGCATGGCACGGGAGGATGTACGTGGCGGCGAGTTGGCATTTCCGAATCGAGGGTCGAGGCTTCGACTGATTGAACTCGACAGATTCGGAACCGTGGCTGAAGGCGCCAAGTTGGATGACGCTGCGGCCAATTTGGCCGGATCTCGAGGAGCGTCAAAGGCACTTGGAGCACGTGGCATCGCTACGTCGGGTTCCCTCTGCGCGACTTGAGCTGGATCAAAAACACTTGCTCTCGAAGCAGGCTCCATTCCCCAGGTTCTCGAGTGCTCATCGATTCGAGGCGACGGGGCTAGGGCAGGCACAGCCGAACTGACAGCAGCTCCATCTGGGTTGGTGTCACGTGCATTGATGGCGGCTGAGCTGGGTGCCGATCGATCCGTGGCGGAGGCCGAGGGCGGCGCAGATGAGCGTGATGACAGCGAGATCGGCGCTGAGACAGAGGACGGAAGGTGCATTCGGCCTTGACCGGTTAAGAGGGGCGGCGGCGTGCTCTGGGAATGTACGTGAAGGTCAGACCCTCCCTGCAATCTAGCCAGAGCGGCCATGCTCTGTGAGAGAGAAGGTGTCTCGCCTGCGTCGCGCATCACTTGACTGGCCGTCGCGAGCCTAGCGAGCCGTGCAACAGGCACAGGAACGACATCTCTGCAACGCCGAACCAGGATGCCCAGAGACTCGCTCTTGACTGAATGCTGGCCCGATGGCAAAAGCTGATTGCAAGCTTCCGATGTTTTGCTGAAGAGCGGGTCATCCTCGTTCAATATGTGACGTGCGTCTTTGGAGCCCGAGCCGCGACGATCGAGGGTATCTCTGCTACTCTGACCCGCTTCAGCACCGGTCGACTTTCTCGAACTCCGAAGCTGCAACTGCTTGGCGGTCTTGTTCAACCATGTTTTCTTGGTCTTGCTCCGGGCAGTGGCGTCAGGAGGTGAACGTGTGCCATCCTTTTGATGCAAAATGCGCTTTGGATCGGTGGCGTCGTGGACTTCAGACTCGAGAGACTTTGCAAGATTCACATGCGAGGATAAACCAACGAGGCTGTCGCCGCCAAGCGCTTCGAAGCCTGAGACGGCCGATAGAACAACTTGACCCTCGACAACAGCAGTTGCCTGGACGCAATAGAATGTGGCGCCGAAGCGCGATCGCTGCGATGCGGGCAACCAGCCCGGAATGGAAAGGTCGAACTCGGTCTCGTACTTGAGAGTTGATTCAGCCACAGACTCGCTGGCGGTGCTTGCTGACAAGGGTTGCGGAGACGTGGACTGTTCGCCTGTCCCGACCACCTGGACGGGACACGAATGACCCTGGGGTGGGAGGAGCTCCTGCGAGACCTCGGTCAACTTGAGGGCGTTGAATCTGCCTGTCGCATCGACGTAGACAGAGTAGCCGGTGAAGCGAACGGTGAGCGTATCGACATGAATCGACGGAAAGTCCGTGGTGGAGCCGTCGCGAGCGAGGCCAGCGGCGGAAGAGAGGCGTGGAACGTTGAGTTTGGGAACCTCGAGGACGACGGTACCGGCAAGGGAGTAGTTGGAACTGGACTGCATGGAGCCGAACATGGTGAGACGATCGACGAGCGGTTCGACCCTGACGCGAACCTCGTTACACAGATCGACCTTCTTGGGTTGGAGTGTTTTGGGACGAGCTGAATTCGATTCGATCCTGAGTAGACGACTGGCTTGCATCAATGGCATCGAAGGCGGGACAAGCGCAGAGTTGGAGGCAGGAGTGGACGAAGGAACCGCCTGAACGGAGCGTGGCAGGTGCTCGGCAGAAAGGCTAGCCTGGGCGAGCCGTGGAGATGCATCGACACTGGGGTCGGCGACGAGGAAGTCGAGCATGCTCATACGACGCTCTGAGCGGGCATTCATCTTTTGGAGCGTAGTAGGAGATTCGAGCTCGTCGTTGATGTCGCGTGCAGCGGCGCGAGGCAGTGGAATGGGGGTTTGCAGATCGGTGTTCACGGCTAGACGGGCTGCTGACCTGCGACCAAGGCTGGAAAAGCGTTGAGGCGAGGTGACAGAGGCGGACGCTGAGTGAGGGAGCCGTTGTACCGATGGACCGCCGGGCTGCTCAGGAAGGTCGACATCCGATACCGACAAACTGTTGACCTCGGCTGTTGGCAACGGCGCAGAATGAGGCATGGGGGGCCCAGCACCATCTTGAATGTTTGCATCTGACGCATGGTTGCGTTTAATGACTGGCACTGGAAGTGTGCCGTGCGATGCGATGGACAGATGCGGCTGTGCTGGTGTGATTGCCAATGCGCTCGACGAGGAAGCAGATGCGACGAAAGTTGGATTTAGCATGCCGTTACGCTGTTGCGTCGCTCTTGGGGCATTGACGGATTCGCGAACAGCGGGTGAAGTTGAGCTAGCTTGGCGGATTTCTCGAATCGAAGCGTTGGTTTGGTGTGACTCGTCGATTGCCTCAGCCGGATTTGATGTGAGCGTCGGTACGAACACCGTGTCCAAGGAGGGAGGGGATACAGTTTGCGTATCTGAGCTGAAGCCGAGACCTGTGGCGTGGGTGGACGAACAGGTCGAGGCGGAGCCGTCTGGCAGGTCGACAGGGGAAGACAAGGACGCCGAGGGAGGGGATGCGGAGATCTTGAAATCAGAAGCATTGGTTGTATTGGCAACATGCGTCTCGGGCGGAGCATTGGCGGTGTGTGTGGGTAGAGACAGCGTATGATGGTGGGACAGCGCGCCGGCAATTCTTGGTGGGGTTCTTGCAGGCATACGTGCATTGGACCTAGATTTGAGAACGGAACCGAGGAGAGAGGAGCGACGGGATTTGAAGACGGGGTTGGCCCTGAGTTTTGGGTCGTCGGGATTGTGCTTGCGGTGATGATTGGCGACAAAGGGCAAGCCATGTTGAGGCGTAGAAGCGCTGGCGCTGATATCGAAGTTTAGAGACAATGCATGCTGTGAGGCGCTGAGTATAGAGTGCGAGCCAGCAGCCACAGACGCCGGCGGACTGGGCGTGGATGTGGACGTGGACGTGGACGTGGACGTGGATGTGGACGAAGCAAGTGGCACAGTGGCAGCACTATGAACGGCGAGAGCGCTCGCATGCATGTTGCCCACCCTGAACGTAGACGGAGCAAACTTGTTTCATATGCAAAGCTGCAAAGGCTCAAAGGCGGCCAAGTGCATGGCTCGAGAGTTCGTTTGTGAGGCGCTTAGCTGGTGCTTTTGAGCAGAGGCGGGATGGGTCGAGCCAGAAAGAGCGCGCAACATTCGATCAGCCGCTATGAATGCGGCTGGGGAGCTTGTCCAGGTCTGCAGAGCCCGACAAGTCAGACGATAGTTTAGACCAGCAGCACGTGAACGAGGGGTGATGTCGAGCGATCCAGACTGTGCGAATGGGCCGAAAAACGTAGCGCTTTGCTTGATGAACTGGCTGTGCAGCCAGATTTAGGCACAGTGATTTACTGCAAAGCCAAATTCCAGCAAGGCTGTCGTTGAAACTGCGAAGTGGGAGATATGAAGTCAAGATTGCCGAGAGTGTGTCGAAGGTTGGTAAGGAGCGTGTGATGGAGACAATCCAGGAAGACGAATGCAACAAGCCAAGTTGCAGAGGTCGAAATGGAGGTCGAGATGGAGCAAGGGCAAAGGACGGTTGCTGACTGACTGAAGTCCGTTTGTCTGACAGCTTGATGGTGAAGGTGGTGGTGATGGTCGCCGATGCGCGAGATTGAGAAGCTGACTGACTGCTTTTATAAAGTCAACGTTACCGACCGACTTGTCACCAGATGTCGGAAGAGCCGTCACAGAGTCAGGGGCACTGACCTAAGGTTAGCTCGAGGGTGTGGGTGGCGGCAAGGTCTGTGTGTGTGTGTGGCGGAGAGGAGAGGATGAGCTGACGACATGAAGAGAGGTCAAAGCAGCGAGCGAAACGACAAAGGGCCAAGCCGGACCGTCGAAGCGTCGAAGCAAAAGCGGCAACGGTGTCTGCTGTGCCTTTGGCTCAAGCCACAAACGAGAGGCGCGTGCGAGCGGGCGCAACTGCACAGCGAATTTTGCAATGCAACGCAACGCTGCCAACACAATCGGTTCTGCAGCCGAAGCAACGCACAGGCAATCATGGCGGTTGAACCGATGACCATTCTTGGATCACCTTTGGGCGAATATCCACACTCACACAATCGCCACTCATCATCACATTTGTGATTTGGGCACCGTACTATAGTAAGCTGTAGATTCAGGGAACAGATTGACGTATCTCCTTGCCAGAACTGTACAGTCAAGCACTGCAAGCTTTCGTTGTGCTGCTGCGAACAACTCGAGCATGAGATGCGGTGGACCCTCTCTGCGTTTTGCAGCTGCATAAATTAACTAGATTTCTCCCTCTCTCTCTCTCTCTCTTTTGGAATTCGAAGATTCGTCTGATTGGGGTCTATGCTCCCTCGGCATATGAATCGTCAACTCGAGCGGGGCGCCAACTTCCGACAGGCTCCGCCCCGACACCAATACCAACACGACTTGGCCTTTGAGCACAAACATCAAGTTGAGAGTAGGAGCTCCTGCTCGATGGTGTCAGAGGATGGTCCCCAAATGCCCGCACTTGGCATGCAAGCAAAACGGCTGGGGGCTAGTATAGAGAAGCAAACACCTCGTGTGCAAGACGCGATCGGCAAAACGCTGGATGCAAGGGTTTCCTTGCTTTCTCAGAAACTCGGAATTGCCGAACGCGAGACCAGAGCAGAACCCGACAACCTCTTGAAGATGGCATTTGTTGGATTCTATGTCGAGGGCGGGATTGCGCTTTTTGAGTATCTAGTCAGACTGACAGTGACTTGTCGATGACAGAGAATCGTAGTGCAACATCCGACAAGCCAAGAGAGGACCAATTGCTGTATTGATAATCTGCGATCAGCAGAGGGGCAACGCCTCTTGAGCAGCTTCAAGTCGGCCTGTCCGAGATGACAACAAAGCAGCACGAAAAGCACTGCCGGAAGAGCCGTCCAAAGCTTTGCTCGAATTGGAGGTGCCTATCATCAGTCGTGAAGAGCAGTATACCGACGGCCGCTGAAGAGTGTGGCTCTCTGTAGTTTCGGATCGTGCGATTTGCGGTCGCAATCACCGATCTATCTCTTCAAAACCAAAAAAGGGGCTGCACAGCGAATGAAATCCAAAAACAAATACTGTAGATACAGTAGTAGTAGTATCGTCAGACACAGGACAGCCCGAGAAAAACAGTCAGCCAAGCCAAGCCAGGCCAGGCTTGAGGCTTGAGGCGTTCAGACGTGCGGCGTGACTGCGTGTGACAAAGGCAAATCGAATTACAATTTCTTTTGTCGCTCTGCTGCTGCTGCTGCTGCTGTACTCGAGCCAACCAAAATCAACGATCGATGATGCGCGCTGCTGTTGCCTTTTTTCTCTCCGCTTTCTGCTTGCGAGCGCTCTGCTGTATAGTCACGAACGCTCCCTCGCCTCGACTAACGCTACTCTCTCTCGCTCGGTCGAGCTCTCATGTCGTCGACATTTGACTCGTTCTCCTTCTCCTTCGTTTTCGTCTGATTCTCATTCTTCTCACCTCACCTCACCTCACCTCACCTCACCTCACCTCACCTCCGCTTCTCATCTCGATCTTCCACGCTTTCCCCCCCTCGGCGTCTCGTTTGTTTGCCCCATCAACCTCGACTCTGCAGCCTTCTGTTTTTCTTCTTGTCGCTCCCATCTCCAGCTTCAACGTCCAGCAACTTGGCACGTAACGTCGGTCTCTAGGTGACTCGGCGACCAAAGTATCACCCCCTTTCGAGTTTCGTCGTCATTTGTCTAGTGTCCGTGCACGATCGCATCAGCTTCTCATTGTTCCGTCTCGCATCTCTTCTCAGCGACTTTCGTATCGGTTTCATTTGATTCTCAACATCGCGCAACCACCAACCATCGTGGGCTGCTCAACACCTTTGCAACACCTTTTTCCCACCTTCCCTGCTCCACCCGACATCTGCATTGCTGGACTCTACCTGAGGGCTAGCACACAACCTATACAAAATCGCTCACCATGCAGTCAATGATGGGTGGAACTCCCATGGCCAACGCCCCGTCCAACCTCGGCATATCTGCAGGTCCATCCGCTCCTTCCACCGGAGCCATCGCAAATGGCCTCAAGACTGCCAACCCGCCCGTATACAGTAGCGCAGAGGCAGCCGCCAACGCGCAGGGCCTCGTCTACCCAGCTCTCCACCTCCATCCGCTCAACGACACATTCGCGCCAAAGCAGATCAGCCTCGCGCCGCCAGGTCCCAACAACCGCATCAAGATTGGTCGTCAGACCAATGCAAAGACGGTCCCAAATCCCACAAATGGCTACTTTGACAGCAAGGTGCTCTCGCGTATGCATGCAGAGGTGTGGAGTCAGAACGGCAAAGTCTACATCAAGGATGTCAAGTCATCCAACGGCACCTTTATCAACGGAGAGCGCCTTTCCCCGGAAGCGCACGAATCTGACGTCTTTGAACTGCACAACGAAGACATGGTCGAGTTCGGTATCGACATTGTCGGCGACGACAACAAGACCATCATCCACCACAAGGTCGCCTGTCGCGTCTACCTCGTCCTGACCGCCGAAGACGCGCTCAGCCTCCGTCACGACTTTGCCAGCTTGTATCGCGGAGGCATGCACGGCGGCCCGCTCGGAAGCAACGGTGTCGGTCCAGGCGCAGAAGGCGGCCTTCGCAGAACCAAGGCCGGTTTCAGCTTTGACCACGTCCTCAGCAAGCTGCAAACCGAGTTGCAGAGGAGCAAAGACACATGGCACGACCTCGGCAGCCTAACCACCACCATGCACGACATTCACGAGACACTCGGCGGCACCGCACCACCTCTCTCGTCTGCACCTTACCCACACCTCGTGCCTCCTCTTCCCGGCTCAGCCAATGCCCAACAACAACAACAGCAACAGCAGCAGCATCAGCAACAGCCGCAGCAGGAGCATGAACAGCAACGCGCAAAGGATGCCGATACTCAAGCAGCTCACGACGCGCATTCTGCCACCATTTCGGCGCTCCAGACGCAGCTCTCGGAGACGCAGTCCTCCCTGGCTGCGCATGTCGAAAAAATTCGCAGCCTTGAGTCCATCCTTTTGGAACACGACTCTATCAAGCGTGAAGTCAGCACCATCAAGATGCAGATGGAGCAAGCCAAACGCGAGATGGACGCCGTCGCCTCAGCCTCGGGATCCTCCTTCTCCAACCGACACGGCGTCAACGGCTTTGGCACCATTCGTGGCGCTTCCGATCTGAATCGTTCCCTGCATCACGACGACTTTGACGATGGCGCCAGTGTCGCCAGTGTAGAGACCATCACTCAGAAGGACGGCGAACAAGACGGTGACAATCACGTCGGCCCCCGCGCACCCCCCGACATGCCCGCCCACCTTGTGTCCGAGGATGCCGCCGACCTCGACTCCTCCCGAGCACCTCAAGTGACATCAGCGTCTCAAGCGTCATCCGAGTCAGACTCCCCTGCTCACCATTCCCCATCGGCTCTGACACACCAAAACCTCGCCAAGCAGAATGATGAGCGCGATGTCGAGCTTCGCGCCCAGAACGAGGCGCTTTCAGCACGTCTCGAAGAATTGGCTGCCCAGCTTGAGCAAGCTCTGACTCTCAGCCGTGGTCTCCAGGACCAGCATGCACAGGTCATCGACACCGTCAAGACCCTGGAAGGGAGAGTCCAGACTTTGGAGAAGGAGGTGGAGCAAAAGGCTGCCACAACCGCAACATCCGCTGCTACTGCTCCGGCGTCGGAAGAGACGACCGCCGCGCTGCTCAAAGGCATTGAAGGACGCTGGACCGAATTCCGCACTGATTTTGAGGAGAGCTGGCGCAAGGAGCGCGAAGGCATGCGGTCGGAGCGCGAAGAGCTTCGTCAGGTGGTGCTTGCCTGGGACGAGGCCAACCGCCGCATGGAGGACGAGCTGAACGGTCAAGATGAAACCGATCTGGACTTGCAGGGCCAAGACGGCGGTACCCTTGCAACCGACTCGTCAGATCGTGATGGCTCACCGCTAGGCGATGCTTCGACTGCCGGCAATGCGACCGCATCCTCTTCGTCGCTGCTCGCGTCGAGCGGATCTAGCAGCCGCTCCAAACCGCGCAACGGTCGTCGCAGCAAGCGTCATGTCAACAGCGCGCTTCGCACCTTGCTCTACGGCAGCGCTGCTGCTGGGCTGATGCTTGACTCGCAAGGCCGAGACTCGGAGGACGATGAGCGATGGGGCCATACTTCACGCTCGCGTCTGTCTCATCAGAATCCAGCAGATGACGACGCCTTGTCTACAAGCCAGTCCGTTCGAAGCATTGCCGATTCGACTTCAACGCGTCCTTCCACGTCGACAGAGATGACTAGCCCGGACCTAGCCCCAGACGCCTCGAGAGGCGATGCGGCCGCTATGGACACGCCGACAAGCAAGCACGACCATCAATATCCTCGTTCACGTCTGAGTCGAGATAGCGGTGCAGAGGCAGGTGCAGGAAGTAACCGGAATGCACAGGAGCGCGCCGTTGCTCCACAAACGTTGGCTGCCGCCGGCGTCGTGTTCGTTGGCTTGACGGCTTGGATCTTGGCGGGCAAGGATCTTACGCGGTTGAACGTAGCGCTTTCGGGCAAGCTCTGATCTTTCACTGTTCCCAGTCTGTCCCTTGGGATATCCATAAAAAAGCGATCCTTCTTCTGGTCGACTCCGCATTTTGGCTCTACCAAGCCGCTTTACTTGCAATCAGTCTGATCCTTGCATCGCCCGTCCATCTTGTTTTTCTTTTCTGCGTTTCTCGTTCTGTAGCAACATTCGTCTCTTGTTATGCCCTCTCACGTCGATACCAATTAAAATCACATTCTGCTTTCACCTCTGTTCAGAACCGTGTGGCGTGACTGCCGTAGTGGTTGTCACCATTTGAACAGTTGACAGAGGTTGAGATTTCTGGCTTCAAGAGAAGAGCGACAAGAATGCGGAAAAGGTGTATGAGCATGCCGCACCCGCCGAGATTTTTCCTTCCCTTTCTTTTTTTTAAGTTGTGTGAGATCCAGACGAGATGGAATTCGGCGCGCAGCGACACGCTCAAGCCAAGTTGGACAAGAAACAGCGGATACGAGCTTCTTGCCTTGTGAGCGCTTGTTTGCTTCCTTGCTTCTCAACTACCATCGCTCTCTCGGTCATCTCTCCCTGGGGTCATCTGGATTCGATTCGCTCTGCTCTGATCTTAAGTCCTTAAGGCCCTTTGCGTCAGCTCGTATATCCACGTCGGTCATTACTTCCTCGTTGCCTAGACTGGGCTGCTAAGCATTGCGAACTCGGATCAAGAACAAGAACAACAGACATCTTGCCACCAGCCTTTCGACACAGTATAGACACCATGGACGTTCCCATGCACGACGCTCATCGAAGAGGAGGACGCCGAAACGGTCCCTCCAACGCTCGTGCTGCACGTCGCAGCGATCCTTATGCGCGTGACTCGAGAGCACGTCCCAATGCTCCGGCGAACCAGGCTCAGGCTAATGCCGCATCTGCGCAGTCAGCCCCGTCTCCTTCTGGCATGTCGTACCCACCACCCGAGCTCAGCATCCGTGGTTCCAGCGGCCCCACGTGGATCGTGGTCTCCAATCTGGTGAACGGCACCTCGAGCGAAGATGTTCGTCTCACTTTCGGCATGTTTGGCCGCGTCGAAGAGGTCAAGCAGCGACCTGCACCTTCGCCCAACCACCCGACCGTTTCATTTGAAGTTGCCTTTGACAAGAGAGAAGACGCCGAAACTGCAGTAGAAAAGTTCAACGGCGCGCTTGCGGATGGCAGGATTCTGCAGGTGACCATCAAGAAGCCCGATCCACCGCGAGATGCCTACAGTCAGTTTAACAGGGCAACTGCACAGGCCGCGGCGCAGCGACCTCGAGAGAAGGCGACCAACATGATCCCGGCTCCTGCTGCGCTGCCATACACGCCATCGCCAGCAGCTGCTGTGACTGCCGCCATCCCCACCGCTCCAGCCAGCATGCGTGCTCGCGCTCAGGCTGCTCGACTGGTCGATTCTCGGGCCAAGAAGTCGAACGGTGCCGCAGCCAAGGGCAACAAGGCTGCCAACTCCAACGCTGCTGCGTCCGCGGCTGCTGCTGCAGCCACCAAGAAAGGCGGCGGCAATGGTGCTGCCCCTACTGGACCCAAGGCAAAGCCACAGCCACTGGCGCAGCGAATCCCGGAGCCGCTCGCAAACCGACTCTTGACCCCCGCACAGGCACAGAAGCTGCAAGCAGAAGAAGCCAAGAAGAAGGCGAAGGATGAGGCACGTGCCAAGGCGATTGCGGCAACGGGCAAGCACACTGCACTGGGTAAGCGTCTTGGTGGATTGCCGCTGGCGCAGAGGTTGGTTCAGCAGGCAGGTACGCCTAAATCGGATCAGAGCACCCTCCGCGCTGCTGCCGAGAAGAAGAAGCGCAAGAGGGAGGCCGCCAAAGCGAAGAAAACCAAGGCGGCTGGTGGGACAGGTCAAGGCAGCGGCATGGAACTGGATGGTTAAAAACGCATGTTGTGTGCCAAGGCTCAGGGACTGTACCAGTAAGAATGGGGTTTTTCTTTTCTTTCCAATGCTCGATTTACGTCTTGATAGACCAACATTGGCTTCTTGTCGAGGTAGCATTGAACAATGTCCCATCTGTATATCTTTGCATCCCAGGTTGTCTCTCAGGAAAGGAAAGGGATCATTGGGTCCACCAAGAAGACGTTGGTTTGCTACAGCTTTGCTTGATTTTGCGTGTCAGTGTCCATGTCAGATTCCACAAAGAGCAGTCACAGTTGAAACACTAAAAGCAGCCACGCAACAGAGACGCGTCGCGTTTGCACTTTACGCTTTCCAACTGTTCTGCAGGCGAGGAGCGTGCGTGGGTGCGTGGGTGCGTGCGCTGCGACTCGACTGAGCTTCTTAGCTGTCGATCATCCACTCTCATACTCGATCGCTGCTCCTCCTTCATCCGGCCAGACAGACCGTCACTACCACGACACCATAGGGCCAGATCATCGTGATCCTCAATAGCATCCTGTCTTTGGTTTGTTTGCTCTACGCGGTCATGACCGTCCCTCGGTCTTGAAAAACTCAGCAAACAACTCTGGACAAATCCGTCTCATCGATAGTCACTTCTTCCACTTCATTGCTTAGCGCAACGAACCCGAACTACATCCAAAATGTACATCAAGACGCTCACCATCCAGGGCTTCAAGTCCTATCGAGACCAGACCGCCGTCGAACCCTTTTCTCCACATCACAATGTCGTTGTCGGTCGAAACGGCTCGGGAAAGTCCAACTTCTTCTCAGCCATTCGTTTCGTTCTTTCCGATGCCTACACGTCCATGTCTCGAGAGGAGAGGCAGTCGCTCCTCCATGACAGTTCCAGCTCCACCTCGGCCACTCTCTCCGCATTCGTAGAGATCGTCTTTGACAACAGCGACAACCGTTTCCCCACCAACGGCAACACAGTCATCCTGCGACGAACCATCGGTCTCAAGAAGGACGAATACAGCATCGATCGCAAATCAGCCTCCAAAGCCGACGTTGCCAACTTGCTCGAGTCCGCCGGCTTCTCCCGCAGCAATCCATACTACATTGTACCCCAAGGCAGAATCACCCACCTCACAAATGCAAAGGATCACGAACGTCTCGGCCTGCTCAAAGAGGTAGCCGGAACCCGTGTCTACGAACAGCGCAGAGCCGAGTCGATCAAGATCATGGAAGACACCAGCGCCAAGCGATCCAAGATCGACGATCTTCTCGAATACATCGAAAATCGTCTGCGCGAGCTCGACGACGAAAAGGAAGAGCTTCGTGAATACTATGAAAAGGACCGCGAACGCAGATGCATCGAATACAGCGTCCATCAACGCGAGCTCACAGACTGCGTCGAGTTGCTCGAAAAGCTCGAGGACGAGCGCAGGCGCGACGTCGACGCCTCCAACCTCCGTAGGACCGAGTTCAACGACCGCGAAAAGCTCCTCGCTCGACTCGAAGCAGAGCTTGCCGCCACCCGTCAGAGCATCGAGCAGCGCAACCTCGAAAAGAACCAGCTCGAGCAGGAAAGGCGAGACGTGGCCAAGCACCTCGCTCAGATCGAGTCGCTCGTCGAGGAACTCGAAGAGGTGGGCGAGAAGCGTGCAGATCGACGTGGCGCACTCGAGGCGGAGCTCACCCGCATTCGCACCGACATTCAGCAAAAGCAGGCTCAGCTCGAACAGCTCCGACCCACCCTTGACGCTCTCAATACCGAAACAGAACAGCTCCGTGCAGCTCTCGAAGAGACCAAGGCGCGCGTCTCTGCGCTCTACTCCAAGCAAGGCCGTTCCGCTCAGTTCCGAAACCAGCGTGACCGTGACGAATATCTTCGCTCCCAGATCGGTGGCCTGGACCACTTTATCGGTTCGCAACAGACCCGCATGCAAGAGACCGGTCGCGAGCGAGCCAGCATCGCAGAGCGAAGAAATGCGACGCTCCGTCAGATTGACGAGATCGAGGCCAATCTCGAGAGTCGCAAGGACACCGTTCAGCAGCTTGCCACCGAATACGCCTCCAAGCGCGACCGCCGCGACGAGCTCTCCGAGGTGCGCAAGGATTTGTGGAAGGAGGAAGAGTCGCTTCGATCCTCGCTGGCATTTGCTGGCACCGAGCTGTCGAACGCACAGCGCAAACTTGTGGGCATGATGGACAAGGCTACTGTTCAGGGCTTGCTCGCTGTCGAAAAGATCGCTGCTCAGCTCGGTCTCGAAGCCAACGTCAAGGGTCCCATCTACCAGCTGTTCACGGTCGACGACAAGTACAAGACAGCCGTCGAGGTGGTCGCCGGTGCTTCGCTGTTCCATGTCGTGGTCGACACGGATGACACGGCAAGCAAGCTTCTCGAAGTCATGAATCGCGAAAAGAGCGGCCGTGTCACCTTCATGCCGCTCAACCGTCTCCACCCGAAAGAGATCGACTTTCCAACCACGCAAGATGCCATCCCTATGATCAAGAAGCTGCACTTTGACAAGGCGCTCTCGCCCGCTTTCCAACAGATCTTTGGACGCAGCATCATCTGCCAAAACCTCGAGATCGCTGCAGCTTACGTGCGCAGCCACGGTGTCAACGCTGTCACGCTGGATGGTGACAAGGTCGAACGCAAAGGTGCCATGTCCGGTGGTTACCAGGACCCACGACGAAGCCGTCTGGATGCCGTCATCGATGTTCGCAAGTGGAAGACGCAGAGCGAACAGGACACGGCCAAGCAGACCGAGGTGCAACGTCGTCTCACCGAGATCGAACAGGAAATTACCGCCCTGATGGGCGACATGTACACATTGCAGCATCGACGCGACGAAGCTCGAAATTCGCGTGGTCCGCTCATGGACCAACTCCAGCGCGCGCGAACCGAAGCCGACGACTTGGCACAGCGCCTGCAGAGCATCGAGCGGCGCGAAGCTGACCAGAGTCTTGAACTCAAAGCTGCCGAGACCCAGCGAGCGGGACTGCAAGAGGAGCTGCGCACTCCCATGTCGCAAGGTCTGACACCGCAAGAAGCTGCCCAGCTCGAGACGCTACATGCGCAGGAGGACCAGCAGAAGCGCGAGTTGACAGACAAGTCCAACGCGCTGTCCGAGCTCAACAACCGCCGCTCGATCCTCGAGATCGATCTGTTTGAAAACTTGCGTCGGCGCCAAGAGGAGATTGGCTCGCAGCTTGAAGCGCTCGGCGAGTCATTGGGCGGTGATGACGCCGCGACCGCTTCGGGTGTTCAGGACGTCTCGGCTCGCAAGCGTGAGATCGAAGCTCTTCGCCGTCGCATTGCTGACCGCGAAAAGCGGATTAAGGCCATCGAAACGGAGCTTGACCGTCTCACGCAATCGATCCAGGATACACAGGCCAACTACGACAAGACCAAGGCCGACCAAGCCGAAGACGCACGCAGCATCGCACGTCAGCAGAAGAGCGTCGAGCGATATCTCTCGAAGCGTACCCGTCTGCTCGAGCAGCGCGACAAATGCAACCAGCTCATCCGCGATCTCGGCGTTTTGCCGGAAGAAGCGTTTGAAAAGTACATCAACACCAACTCGGACAAACTCATGAAGAGCCTGCACAAGGTCAACGAGAGCCTCAAGAAGTTTTCGCACGTCAACAAAAAGGCGGTGGAGCAGTACAACTCGTTCACCAAGCAGCGCGACCAGTTGCTGGAGAGAAGGGGAGAGCTCGAGAAGAGTGCCGAAAGCATCCAGGAGCTCATCGACGTGTTGGATCAGAGAAAAGACGAGGCGATTGAGCGAACGTTTAAGCAGGTCAGCAAGTACTTTGAGGAGGTGTTTGAAAAGCTGGTGCCCGCAGGAAGGGGTCGGTTGATTATGCAGCGACGAGCCGACTTGGCGGGTGGTGCTGGTGGTGCGACGGCCGGCGCAGATGATTCCGACGACGAGGCGGTGCAAGTGGAAAACTACACGGGCGTATCGATCAAAGTGTCGTTCAACTCGAAACACGACGAAGGACTGCGAATCCAGCAACTTTCCGGAGGCCAGAAATCGCTCGTCGCTCTCGCGACCGTGTTTGCGATTCAGAAATGCGACCCGGCGCCGTTCTACCTGTTCGACGAGATCGACGCCAACCTGGACGCACTCTACCGAACCGCCGTGGCCAACATGATTCGCGAGCTGGCGGAAAATGCACAGTTCATCACGACGACCTTCCGACCGGAAATGGTGCAGGTGGCGAAAAAGCACTATGGTGTGCTGTTTGACGTCAACAAGGTCAGCAGTATTCGGAGTATCAGCCGGGATGAGGCGCACGAGTTTGTCGAGGCAGCGGCGACGACGGAGCCTGCGCGGTGAAGGGGGGTGAGGGCAAAGTGTTCATGTATTGTAGTTGTATTGCAAGTGTATACTGGTTTGATATGCTATTTCCAGTAGCGCTGATGGTCGTGCGAGAAAATGACGCACAAGCTAGTGTGAAGAGGAAGCACGGTTGGACCCTTGAACCCTTAATCACGCCATGAGCTGAGAGCCACACCGCATTCATCGATTGCCTGCTCATCTTAGCTCTGCCCATCATCCTAACCTCTCTGCTACCACGAGTGTGCAATTCTTAGTCGCTGCACACTGATTTCCGCAGCAAGAGAGGCTCATCGCAAACATCTCGACGCGAGCATGACACGACGAATTGAAATCGTAGTCAACCCAGCCTCGGGCTCGAGCCTGTCGCTCTCTTTGGTTGAAGAGCACATCAAGCCTCTTGTCCAGCCTCTGGCGTTATGCGACATCCGCATCCGACAAACACAGCGTACGTCTGACGGCGTGCGTATCGGCGACGAGATTGCTTGCGATCTGCTCTCCTCCTCGTCGTCGTCCTCGTCCTCGTCGTCCTCGGGCGATTGCGAGCTCGACCTGATCTTGGTTGGAGGCGATGGAACGACGCACGAAGTGCTCAATGGGCTATATCTGACTCAATCCGAGGCTTCTCGGCCCGGTGCAACAGAGACACGGCTCAAGATGCGACTGGCAATTGTCCCCGCGGGCACCGCGAATGCGCTCTACTCTGCCATGTATCCCGACTCTTGGACGCAAGAGCTTCAACACCAGGTTGCCAACGCTTCTTCTCTCGCCGAAGTGCCCGAACAAACGATCGAGGCGATGCTGAAAAGCGTTCGGTCGCTCGCATCACAACGAAACACGGTAGAGCTGCCCTTGATGCTGAACAGGCTCGAAGCGCAAGACGACAAATGGCTAGTGAGCCATCTTGTAACAAGCCACGCATTGCATGCGAGTATCCTGCACGATGCGGATACACCCGAGATGCGGCAGAAACACAAGGGCATCGAGAGGTTTAAAGTTGCAGCTCAGACGAACGCGGTCAAATGGACGTACGGTAGGCTCATGCTGCACGGTGGCGATGGAGGTGTACGACGTTACTCTGCGACCAGCGGGCGATTCGAAGTGGTGCAAGGTGAAAAGGTGGAGTTGGACGGACCCTTTCTCTACCTCAATGCAATGGTCACGGACCGACTGGAATCGGCCTTCATCCCGGCCCCTCTGTCATCCGCCTTCTCCGGCTCCCACCGTCTTCCACCCAACGCAATCGACCTCATCGTCATCCGTCCCCACCGCGACGCATCCCTCTCAGCAGCAGCACACGATCAAGCAGCGATACAGTTTGCTACGACTCGCCTGGTCGAGATCACGACGGGAATGTACAGCGGCGGCAAGCATATCGAGCTAGTCTATGCGCAAGATGAACCGGTGGTCGAGTATTTTCGATGCTCAGGGTATGAGTTTGCGCCAGAGGGAGAGGGAGAGGCGAGGTCGGTGTGTACGGACGGGTTTGTTTCGTCGGCGAGGAGGACCGAGGTGAGGAGGTGGACCGAGGGAGGCGAGTGGGGCGATGGAGACGAGGTGAGGGTGACGACGAGGGGCATTGCGAGACCGGAAGTTTGGCTCTGAGAGAGACGCGGGCTTTGTTCTCCTCGCAATACGAGGCAACGAACAGACTGGTGCAGATTATGCTCTTGCGAGCCATCAGTCAAGTCTCGAGAGAAAGAGAAGAGAGAGAGAGACACACACACACACACAAGAGTATGAAGGGGTGGCAATGGGGAAATCGAATCTGACCCGATTTGGACAATCGCATTTCACAAATCGGGAGGTGATCTGCATGCGGCGCCAAAGAGGATCGACGTGTGTGTGTGTTACACTGTGCAATTTTCGACAGCGTCGGGCTGGCATTATTCTGATTTTCCAGTTGAATGCTTGGAATGCTGTACTGTGTAACTTGCCGCTGTGCAATGCTGTGATGTGCTGTCATGCAGACCGCGTGGAATTTTGTTTTTCCTATGGTGGTGGAAACCGCGTTCTTGTCGTGCGAATTTCACTAGAGATTATTATTACTACTTCACTACTCGACTGTACGTGTAAGGGTTGAGCACAGTCCAGCCAACAATAGTGTCGCTTGGCCAAAAAGAAAACGCGACAGCATTCCTTCTTTCCATCCTCCTCCATCCTCCATCGAAAAACCAAAACGTTTGTTGTTTCGTCGACTCTGATCAACCTCAGGATGAACATCTTCCGACTGGCGGGCGACTTTGCCCATCTCGCATCCATCTTTATCCTGCTCCACAAGATCCAGCTCTCCAAATCATGTCGAGGCATCTCGTTCAAAACCCAACTCCTCTACACGGTCGTCTTTGTCACTCGCTATTTGGACCTGTTCCATGAAAACTCGCTCTACCGTTTTCTCATGAAGATCTTTTTCATCGGCTCGTCGGTCTACGTGCTGTATCTGATGAAGATCAAGTTTCGTCCGACACATGACCCGGCGATCGATACGATTCGGTTAGAGTATCTCATGGGTCCCGCATTTGTGCTCGCGTTGCTCTTCCACTACCACTTTGACTTTTTGGAGGTGCTGTGGACGTTTAGCATCTATCTCGAGGCGGTGGCGATTTTGCCGCAGCTCTTCATGTTGCAGAGGACCGGCGAGGCCGAGGCGATCACGACGCATTACATCTTTGCCTTGGGGGCGTATAGGGCGCTGTACATTCCGAATTGGCTGTACAGGTGAGTAAACAGTGCCGATGCGAGAGCGAGGCAATTGCGACGAGGGATTGCTGACTTTGCCTTCTGCACCTGGTTTTCTATTTTGGGTCAGGTACATCTCCCGCAACGAAATCGACCCCATCTCGATTCTTTCCGGGTTGGTTCAGACGGGTCTCTACCTAGACTTTTTCTATGGTGCGTTTTCTTCCGGTTCCCTAGCCCTCCTAGCCCTTGGGAGCACAGACGGGCTTTGCTCTCAGGCAGCAAAAACGACCCCACAGCGAGCTAATTCTTTGTCTTACTCTTTTAATTTCCGGCGCTACAGTGTACTTTACCAAAGTGATGAAGGGCGAAAAGTTTGAATTGCCGGCGTGAAGCAAGCCCATAACTATCAAGCACTTGTCGTCTCGTACCCACACCTCTCTCTCTTTCTTTCTCGTGCTCTTCCTTCAAACGACGGACGTTGATGCTACGAGGCTGACCGCCGTTTCGATTCTGACGCAGGCTTCGGTTCGGACTCATTTTTTGGACGAAACGAGAATCACTAGCCGCGATGAAAGACACCCTTGCACGGTTACACATAGACCGAGACCAAGTCCGGAAAGAGAGAGGGAGAGGGCCTGGGGTGGCAGTTGTTTATTACCAACCATCGATAAAAAAATGACAATCTGATTTCCACCTTTTCTCTAGACATCAAGTGGGCGATTTTGTGAACGCCGAAATGTCTTCGATTGGATGTCCGTAGCTACAAGACTACGGCATGTGCGCGCTTATGTTGCATTCAGATGTCCTCTTTCACGGTGGTCGAGCATCACAGACGCTCGATTGCCAACGCTGCAATCGCTCATTGACTTAAAGAGGTAGAGGGAAGAAGCTCGATAAAGAAAAGACTAAACGGAAGTGACGAGTGGTAAGTATATCAGACTCCACGCTGCCAAAAAAAACTACTTGACTGCGAGCTGAGCCACGAGGCGCGACGTGGCCGTATCCAGTGCCACCTGCGAGCGGGTGCGTCGACGCTGAGCCATCCACAGTGCAATGTCGAGCATGATGATCCACCACAGTCGATGGGTCGAGTTGCCGCGGGTTAGGACGAGGGGCGAGGTGGCGGAAGCGGATGGGGTGGGTGAAGCTGGAGCTGGTGTGGTTTGGGTGGTAGTGGAAGTGGGTGTGACAGGTGCAGCGGTTGTAGCAGGGGTAGCGGGAGTAGCGGGAGTGAGGTCAGTCAAGCTACTGCTGGTGGTAATGGAGGGAAAGAGCGAGGCGTTTGGCTCGTTCGTCGGTGTTGATGCCGAGGCCCAAGCAGAAGGCGAGGTGAGAGACAAAGATAATCCGGCAGCCGTAGGTGTTGACGTCGAAGACACGGTCAACGATGGAGGTGGGAAAAATTCCGTCTGTCTGCGAACCAACTTTACCATGCTACTTGCATTCCAAGCTGGAACGACACTCGTCGAGGCTCGGACTCCTCCATCGAGCCGGGTAGGCGTTCTAGTAGCTGCCACTTGAGGATCTCGCGAGGTGCTCGCCTGGCTGATAGCGTTATCGCTCGCACTGCTGTTCTTCGCAGACACAGTCGGAGTAGCAGCTATCCTCGTACCTCCCCAAGCATCAGATGTGACCACGGGTCCCACGGCAAACTTGGCATTCAACACCACCGCTATACCAACCAAACCCAACGCCGAAACCAACAGCAACGGCACCACGAGCCTCTTGACCTTGCGACTGATACGCATCAACGCCCGTGTCTCTCTCACCCCTCCACCCGACACGGCCGGCGGGGTGTCCTGCGGCGGTTCAATCTTGCCCTCCACCGCCTCACTCTCTTCCACCAGCGTTGTAGCGGTCGCATTCGAGTGATGTGGCAATTGGTCCGCCTGACTCGACTTGATCAACGCGGGAAACAGCGCGTCCAAATCCGACAATCCATGCAGCACCAATGCCACTCCATTAACGAGTGTCGCTAGCGCGATAGTCACGCCTATCCACAGCGGTAGCGTTTGCGGCAGTGTCGCAGCCGAGCCTGAACCGGTCAAGACGCTAGACGAATTGGCCGTGAAAAAACCACCTCGCGCCGTACTGCTGCTGACAGACCCATTGGCAGCAGAGGCAAGCATGGCCAGCAGCTGATCGTCAAACGTCAGGACCGCATCCACATGGCTACCGTACTGCGGTCGCAGCGTCCACGAGAGCGTTGTGCAGGCGGTTGTCGAGGGCAACGACGAGAGCCATGCTTGAAACTGTTGTGGAGAGGTGATGTTGTGAGCAAGGCTGCCCGAGTCGGTGCCGAGAACGGGTAGGTCCAGACACGAAAATAGAGGGCCGAAAGTGAGTAAAGCTCGCATACGAGATTCGCTACTTGAACCACCGCCGGACGATGATGGTTGGGCGGCGTAGGAACCGCCGGCCACTTGTGGAGGTGCGGTGAAGGTGCTGGTGGTGTTGGTGCTGTTCGACATGGTTCAGGTTCGTGTCTCTGATGATGATGAGCAACGGCCTCAGTTTGTCAAAGTTACAAGAGCGAGGCTTATGCTTTCGATGCACATCTCGATGGCTACTTATGATGCCTCAACCCGCGACGAGTCCGGGAACGATGTGTTTGTGACAAAGGAGCATTTCCCTTTGAGCGACCGGACAAAGGGCAACATCGCGGGTTGTCTGCTTTTCATTGCGCCCACCATCCAAGCTCGCTGCTAGCACAATGGGGTGGTCAAAACCGACGTTCAACACACGGTCAACAAAGGGGGCGGCGCGGAACAACAGCACGTCTGGTGACGCGTCTCTTGTCAAATGAAGGCCGATTAACGTTTGAACAACTCTTCTCACGGCTGCAGTCATAGCGAACAAAGGGGGATTAACGAGCACTTGATACCTCATCTTTGCTACAGAGATAAAAAGTCAGGGGATACGGTTCAGGAGCCGTTTCGCAAACGTTACTCCTCCCAGCACCATCTCCTTCAAAGGAAAATAATCCCCGCCCGGCAACATGCTAAGCGCCATCCGCAGCACACCGGCCATCAAAGCCAAAGAGCGATTCGTAGCCTGGTCGTTGCTCCTCCTCCACGCGCTGGTAGTGGCCCTTTCGATACTGCTGCTGCTCAGTCCGAATCGCCTCTTCGACCAGTCGAACGGGCTGGCAAGCGTACAACTCGATATTGATGCTTTGTTTCCCACATCGATGGCGGACGGCGCGATAGGAACGGGACATAATTCGACCGCTTTGCGACGATGAAGAACAAAACAAGGGGCATCGTCACAGTGGCTACATGCTAGGGATTCTGGAATCATCAGCAGAGGCTAGCATTCAGGGCTTTGGGGGTTCTTTTTTTTCCTTGTCGAATTCGATGCCAGTGCGAAAGTTTCCCGAGTCGCTGCTGGTATTGCTCGAGTACGACTAAAGGCTCCAAGGGACGGTTCTTGGGGACGAAGCAAAGCTACAAGAAACAAGACACAAAAGCACCACGTTCTGCGCAGCATGACCACGAGTTATCCCCCTCGGCCTCTTTTCCGCATAAAGCTGTGCATCCGCTCTCATACTCTCTCGCCAATCATTGTATTCTCCCACCTGCTCTGCTTTGAATCCCATCTAACGTGCTCTTGCGTCCTTGACAGTCCACTATGCTCTCGCGAGTTCAAGACCCGCGTGGCACACGTCAAAAGGCGGGCGCGATTCGCAGCCCTCGGCTATAGGCGACTGTGCAGAATCTGTTTCGATTTTAGCGCCTTTCTTTTTCCTCATATGCAGGGCGGTTGCAGACCGACGCAATATCAAATAGCTGCACAAACTCAAGCGGTTGTAGCACTGGCTGGGTCCCCATGACAAGTGTTCTGCGGTCGATGAGTTCGTATCGAGAGGCTTAGAGTTGTGTGATGTTGAATGGGGCGAGAGAGAGAGAGAGAGAGAGAGAGCAGAGTCGGTGTTGGCAAAGGGGTCATTGCGTGCGAGACCGTCGGAGCGCCAAACTGTTCGGCAGGATGCAGGTGCGGGGGAGATAGCTGGACCATGTGACTTTGGCTTATCAGTCTGGGGAGGGGGTTTTGGTACAACTTCATCTTCAGAGTAGGATGGTTGGATTCCTTCATCTCATAGTCGACGGATCGATGGGAGGTTGACGCTCCTCTGGGTTTGCTACCTCACCACCAAGCCGTGCTGACTTGAGAGCGAGACGGGGCTGCGGTACCAACCCAACATGTCTACACTTTCAGTTGGTGCAGCAGCGTCGTCCTGTCGAGCAAACACAGCGAGCGACGACATCTCTCCCTTGGACGACAAACCAGTACAGATCGACGCTCATCCATCTGCAACATCGTACATGCCCGTCATGACCAGTTCTCCCCCTAACCCCTTGTGGCACACGCTCACCTCCCACCTCACCCACTTCACCCTCGTCATCCTCCCACTCAGCCTCTCGGTGGCCATCATCACCGCCGACATGTCCAATCTCGACTTTATCCATCTCGTCTCCCTGCGCTCCCCCTTGCCCGACACCCTCCTCCTGCTTCCCTCGGACGACTTTCTCCAGTCCGACCATTTGCGCTGGACGTTTCTGCAATCCGCCTACCTCCTCCCACTCATGCTGCTCGCCGGTCCTGTACTTATCCTGCAGCTCGTTCTGCTCGTCGGTCGTGTGGCGCGTTGGCGACTGGTGGATGGTATATCGCTCACGTTGGTGGTGACGGTGGGTGTGGTTGGACTGATGACGTTGTTGATCGCGTTTGTGGGCGAGAGTGTGGTAGGGGTAGTGTTGACGAGGATGGTGTCGGCGGTGGTGGTGGCTGGGGCGTTGGGTTTGATTCTGCAGATGGTCGAGTTGCTGCAGGAAGGTAGGGGACGGGTGAGGCGAGGGTTTGCGACGGTGACGGTTGCGACGATCTATGGCTTGGGTACTGCGATTGCCTCGTGTTACAGTGTCGTGGGTTATCAGCTGGCGAGATTGCTGCAGCGACACGGTATCAACTTTGAGGGAACGGGTACAGGCGAGGATAGAGGGTTCAGAGCGTTGTTCTTGGTGGAAGGTGTCTTCTTTCTTGCGCTCTGTCCTGTGATTGGGACGCTGTTGATGCTGGCAAATCGACAGCTAGGTAGACGCACGCGGGGCGGTTCGTTTGAGCTGGCAAGCAGCAGCGCAGGTGGTGCGCCATCGACTCTCTCGACGCAGCCAGAGACGAAACATGGAGCCGACAAGCAGGTCCCGGATGCTCGAAACCTCGTCACACCAACAGACAGCACAGACTCGCAAAAGTCCGCATCGTCAGCCAAGCTGGAAAGCCCCAAAGCTGTGACACTTGCCATCGTCCCATCCTGTTCACCAGACAAGCGCATCGACGACCAAGTCTCAAAGACCCAAGCGCCACCATTCACTGCTATGCGTCGTCTGTCTTCGTACTGCCCCTCGTCATTCCTCACCATGCCCATCCTCGGTCGCAACAGCCCCGCCACCACCTCTACCCCTCAGCGATCCACGCGGCTCAGCTCGCTGTCCCAGCTGCACACCGGCATCGGACTCCTTGTCTCGACCCTGCTACGCCGCATCATGATCTGGGTCTACGGCGGTCTCGGGGTCGACAATGGCGCGTTCGACCTGATCAGCCTCGGCACGTCGTCACGCGAGACGTTCATCTGCGGCGTTCTCATCGTCTCGAACACGGTGATTATACAGCTTGCGGTTGTATCGCTGATTGCACCGTTGAAGGCGCCCAACCGAATGCAGGTGGTAGGAGCGCAGTGGAAAGTGGTACCGACGCTGGCGGGCATGCCGACGTTGGCGGGGGGTGTGAGCGGGGCAGTTTCGGCGGTAGGGTGGAGCTTGTTGGCGACAGCAAGGGGAAGACGAGGGGGATGGAGGGAAAAGAGATGGTGGGTGCCAGCGTTGCTCACGGTGTGCTTGGCGATCACGCTCATCGGGCTGGGACTGGCAGTGGTGGCAAGCATCATGGTGCCCGAAAACACGTGTGGCAGCTGGATCATGTATCTCGCCACCATCGTGACATACGCAGGGAGCACACCGCAGCTTCCACTCGCGCTGCAGCAGATCTTTACCGTCTTGGATGCGGAACTCGGACGCACCACGCCATCCGGAGTCGCGCCACAAGCTGCGCACTCGGTGCAGGCAATACGGTGGGAACGCCTGGGAGCGATCATCTCGACGCTGACGACGATTGCCGGCTCGGAACTGCTCACGGCGTGGGTGTTTTTGATGCCCGATGCGGCGCAAAAGGTGTTTTTGTTTACCAGTGCCGCGTTGGCGATTGGCGGATGTGTGTGGTTGATGATCCGGCATACGAGGCCGGTGGTTGCGCAAGCGCGTGCGATAGAGGTCGCTGTAGAATCATAGTGTATGAATATGGAGGTGATTCAGATGCTTGAGGCGTTTGAGGTTGTGTGCATTCGAGATAGAGCATACTGTAAGTTATCGGCGAGGACGATGATAACGTGCGCTGGTCGACGTGGGGCGATGCAGCGTCGAGCTCGGTTTTTGTTGTTTTACACACGGGTTTTGCGTGGGTCGCGTGCAACTGGAAACGCTTTCATCATCACCACCACCATCCTAACAATACCTCATTGAGCTTCACTCTCACTCACACGCCATGGCGCCAACAGCAACGTCGAGCACTCCAGTGGCGTCCAACACCTCGACCGTCGCCGCCGTCGCCGCCTCCTCCTCTTCCACCACCACCGCCGCCCCCGCACCACCCTCCACGCTGGAAGAAGCCACGCAACGCTATCAGGCGACCAAACTCGCCCTTCGAACCGGCCTCGCAAACAAGCGCCTGATCGACCGTTCGCTGATCGACCTCGAATCGCAGATCTACCTCTTTGAAGGCTCATACCTCCAATCCACCGCCTCGTCCGGTGGCAACATCGTCAAAGGGTTCGATTCGTACCTCAAAAATTCGTCCACCACCTCGAGTAGTCGCGGTAGCACCAATCCAGCCGCGTTGGGAGACATCGCACTCGAAGATCGGATTTTCTCCCTCTCGTCGGCGACGTACGCCAAGAGTCTGGAGCTGAAAGCAAACGAAGGCATCGAGCCGGAAGAGAGCGAGAGCAGTGTTGCACCCAAACCGTCCAAGGAAGGAGAAGCAACGCCGACGGTCAAGAAGAAGAAGGACAAAGATACAGCGCCTAGCTCCACGCCAGCTGCGGGTGGGGTCAAGAAGAAAAAGGAAGACAAGAAGGAAAAAGAACGCAGTTCGACGCCCAACCTCAAGCTTACAGGTGGCAAAGTCGAGGCGGGCAGTGCTGCGGTTACGCCCACCAAGAGTGGCACTACAGGCGGCAAGGCAGCAGCAGCGGCAAGTGGAACGGCGACAAAGTTGAAGAGAAAGCTCACCGACGGTACGGCGGCGACGGGCGCTGTTACGCCGACGGGCAAGGCGCAAAAGAGGAAGAAGGACGACGAGTGAGGGGGGTAACAGTAGCATTTGGTCGTGATAGTGGTATATACCCTCTCCCTCGCTCACACCAGAGGGGGCTCGTTTTTCAAATTCTGAACGATACATCGTATGCAAGACAAAGTGTCGAGGTTGATTGGTGTGTGTCTTGTTTGTCTTTTGTTTCCCGTGAATCCTTGCCTACATTAATGATATTGCGACGCTCGAACAGCGTCGACATGCTCCTCGACACCCACCCTCCCAACTGGTATTCCTCTTTTTTTTTCTTCCCCTCATGATCTCATTCAATCAAACGCACCCGGCCTATTGTTCAACCGATCCTGCCTCCTCTGGCTAATCCACGCCTTCTTGCACTCCCTATACTGGTTGAACACCTCGCCGCACTTGGTGCGGTCGTACGCATGGTCGTCGAGACACTTCATCGAGAGTTTGGCCGCATGGGCGCACGGATCGGTAAACTTGGACGGCGTCTTGTGCGACATGACGCTGACAAAGTCGGCGGGTTGACTTGGATCCGACGACGCTGTAGGTGGGTGGGAGGAGCGAGGAGAGGACGAGGAGAGGTACGACGAGGATGAGGAGGACGAAGCTTCGGCTGAGGTTGGTTTGTAGGGTGCTGACATGGTGTGGATTGCTCTCCCGGTCAAGCTTGAGGTGAGGACGAGAGGATGTGGAGAGATGGCAAGCGAGGAGAGAGAGGCAGAAAGCCAAGGAAGGCCCTCTACAGGTGGAGGAGAGTTGGAATTGTTAGATCCGGGGTGGAATGACTTGTCGTGCGGAAGAAGAGGGGGGGAAGAAAGGGCTGAGAGAGCAAAAGTGCGCTGAGCTGGAATCGTAAATAATCTCTTTTGGCGCTCGGACCTGTCTCTCTCCTTCTCTCTCTTCCTCTCTCTCTCTCCCTCTCACACAGCTGCCAAGGTGCTCTTTCTTCATATCCGACCAAACATCATTCTTGTGCTGTTGCACTCTTGCTTGTCATTTCCCCCCCTATCGAAGCAGTGCGAGTCTGGATGCAGCTGGCTGCTCTTCCCATCGCCTTTCCTCGAGCACACACTCTCCGGTAGCCTTTGACAGTGACCTCTCCACTCGCAGTTCAGGACACTCGCCTCCAAACTCCGAGCTCTTTGCAACGCTTCCAACCATCGATTGGGCGATCACATCCAAAACCATTTCCCTCTTCAACCGCACATCCCACGCCGCAACTCACCTTTGTTTTTTCGCAACAGCAATGTCGACAATACGCTCCGTCTCGGCGCCATTGATCACCACGCTGTTGGTCACGCTTCTCCTCGTCCTCGTCTCCACCCCAGCTTGCGTCCGCGGTGCAGCACTGACCACGCTCATCGAGCCACACGAGCGCTCGTGCTTCTACGCCTGGGTCGATGCGGCCGGTGAAAAGGTCGGCTTCTATTTTGCCGTTCAGTCCGGCGGCCACTTTGATATCGACTACTCGGTGCACGATCCGGACAACAAACTCGTCATCGGCGGGCACAAGGAACGTCAACTCGATATCATCTTTACAGGAAATACCGTCGGCGAATATACATTCTGCTTTGAAAACGCCATGTCCACCATCGCCGAGAAGCTCGTCGACTTTGACATCACCGTAGAGTCTGAGCCGAGACTCGACCTGCCCATCCAACCGGCCAAGCTGCTCAAAGAACACAGTGCACCCTTGGAAGAAGGCATCGCCAATCTCGGCGATAAGCTGACACAGGTCGAACGCACCCAGCGCTACTTTCGCGTCAGGGAGAATCGCAACTTTGACACGGTCAAGAGCACCCAGACCAAGATCTTCTGGTACAGCGTCGTAGAGAGCGCAACCATGGTTGGCATCAGTGTGGCCCAGGTGTACATCGTGAGGATGCTCTTTGAAAAGGGCAGTACCAAGCGGTATCGTGTATGACGGTTTTGCGCCGGGGAAATGGCAATTTTAACTTTTGACTGTCAAGACTCTCCGCATCAGCGAAGGTGTTGCAAGTTGTACAAATGAAAAGTGACTGTGGTGGAAGCGTGCGCGGGCCCGGTGAATGAGCATGCGATTGAGGAGCAAGACGGGAGGGGGAACTGTGAGCTGGCTTGGTGCGAGGATGGAGGAGAGCCACTGTTCAACGTGTCTTGACCACTGGCTCTAGTTCAGCCAGGCTCTGTGACATGGCCAAGACTCCAACGATCACCTGGGTCTCGCCATCCCACCGCATGACATTCTATCACTCATCCCTCAACTTGACCAACACCAATCCCTCGTTAACCAGCTCGCCGGGCCTACACCTCGGACTGACGCTCTCGACGACACCATCCCTTGCCGCCTTGAGACTGATTTCGGTCTTCATCGCTTCCAAGATGACTACGGTTTCGCCCATGGTGACTGTCTGTCCTGCTGTCACCTTGCAGTCGACGATCTTGCATGGCATGGGCGAGACGAGTGCACCATCTCCACCACCAGTAGAGGAGGAGGTGGTGGTGGTGGAGAACCAGGATGGGGGGTTGAGGGTGAACGAGGTGGTGATGCCGGTGGGGAGGAAGGTGGTGTAGGTGGTAGGTGTGGAGGCGATGGTGGTGGACGAGGGGCGAATGGTGAGCGTGTGCGGCGAGCAAGGAGCGGTGACCGAGGTGAGGGTGACGGTGTATACGTCGGTCGAGCTAGGTGTCACGGTGACGTCGATCGCTCCGAGCGTCTTGTGCGATACACTAAAGCTTCTCGGTCGACGTTGCGCAAACGACGCCCAAACTCCTTTACCCTTGACCCGCTCCTCATCCTGCCGATACATCCACACCACTCCCTCGGCCACCGCCTGCCTCACCTCGTCCTCCCTGGTCCACGGATCTCCAAACAAGCCGTCCTTGCCATACTTGTCAATAAAGCCCGTCTCCACCTCGGCTGCGACAAACTTGGCATGTCTTACGAGGTTCTTCAAAAACTGCACGTTGGTGTGCGGCCCCACCACCTGATAGCCGTTCAACGCATTGGCCATCACCCGCAGCGCCTCGTGCCGGTCCCTCGCCTTGACGATGAGCTTGGCAATCATCGGGTCGTAGTGGACGCTGATCTCGTCGCCAGAGACAAAGCCGGTATCCACCCTCACCACCGCCTCGCCGGAACCGGCGCGCTGGACGACGGCGTTGCTGTGCGTGTCGGTCGTTGTTCTGGGCAACGCGACGTGGACAAGCTTGCCCGTATCGGGCAGAAAACCGGCGTCGGTATTCTCGGCGTAGATGCGCGCTTCGAACGCGTGTCCGTCGATGCGCAGCTCGTGCTGTAGCAAGGGCAAACGGTTGCCTGCCGCCACCTCCAACTGCCATTCGACCAGGTCCAAGCCGGACACCATCTCGGTTACCGGATGCTCGACTTGCAACCGCGTGTTCATCTCCATAAAGTAGAAATTCTCCGGTTTGGCAGCATCCAAGATAAACTCGACCGTTCCCGCACCCACGTAGCCCACCGCCTTGGCCGCGGCAACCGCCTTTTCGCCGAGCTCCGTTCGCAGTGCCTCGGGCAAGTTGGGAGCCGGAGCCTCTTCAATGATCTTTTGATGGCGACGTTGAACCGAACAGTCGCGTTCCGAAATGTAGACCGCATTGCCGTGCGTGTCGGCAAACACCTGCACTTCCACATGTCTCGGAGCGGTGAGGTACTTTTCGATCAGCACGGTGGCATCGCCAAACGACTTTGCCGCTTCGCGTTGAGCCGACGAGAGCGCATCGCCAAACTCTTGCGGCGTAGCGGCGATCTTCATGCCTTTACCACCACCTCCTTTGACCGCCTTGATCAGAACGGGATAGCCGATCTTGTCCGCCTGCTGCTCGAGAAACGCTGGATCCTGTTCGGCACCGTGATAGCCAGGCACACACGGTACACCGGCAGCCAGCATGATTTCTTTACTCGCACTCTTGCTGCCCATCGCATCGATCGCCGTCGAAGGTGGACCCATAAACGTCACGTCGCTCTCCTCGAGCAACTTGGCAAATCCCGCGTTCTCGGACAGAAATCCATAGCCCGGGTGGATCATGCTTGCGCCCGTCTTGGTGGCTACCTCGAGGATCTTGTCCTGACGGAGATACGATTCGGCCGAAGCGGCAGGACCGATGCAGTAGGCTTCGTCAGCGAGCAGCACGTGCTGCGAGCGCGAATCGGCTTCCGAGTAGACGGCGACGGTGGCGATGCCCAATCGACGACAGGTGCGGATGATGCGGCAGGCGATTTCGCCGCGGTTGGCAATGAGGATTTTGGCCGGCAGCGGGTTAAGCTTGGTGGTGGTGGTGGTGGTGGGAGGAGAGGCCAGCGTTGAGGCGTGACGCGGGTGAGTGATGGGCTGCTGATCGCCAACCAGCGGTTCGTTGGACGAGGTCTGCGTTCGAGTGTGCATCCTCGATCGCATTCCACTCGATCGCACAACCGCGAGTCCGGCAGCAGTGCGCACGCCAGCAAAGCGCGGCTTGAG
Organism: Ustilago curta; assembly: GCA_928722295.1. Taxonomy (NCBI): domain Eukaryota; kingdom Fungi; phylum Basidiomycota; class Ustilaginomycetes; order Ustilaginales; family Ustilaginaceae; genus Ustilago; species Ustilago curta. The sequence goes on along the minus strand of CAKMXH010000014.1, from coordinate 251,949 downwards.
TGCCATCTGCCAACTTCGAAGCATGTTGAATCGAGGCTATCAGCAAGTTGTTGTCGTCGAGCTGATTTGAAATGGTGGTGCTAAGTCAATCAATCCTCGTCCTATTTTTCAATCCGCAATGCCACCGGCAAAGTCGGTGCGGGGCAAACGCCAAACAACGGTTTGGGCCCCCGCACTGGCTTGTGCTCCCTCGCCCATCCACCCGTCGCGTCTTTTCTCCGCTCCCAAACCCCTTCAAATCCGAGCCGGTCATCCGGCTTTGACGGCCCTCTCTCTCTCTCTCTTCAAGCTCGTCAGCCATCTCGCATCGCCGCCATCAACTCAGACTATGCTCTGTGCACACCCATCCGTGCTCTCGCACTCACAGCCACCAACACTTCCAGAACTAGAAATAATAAATTTGTAAACATAAACCTAGACCCGGTGATACAGTACAAGAAAAGTGTGCACAACCTCACATGTCTGTGCCCACTACGGAACACCATGAGCAAGCAAAGTCGCACTCTCTTCACGAGGCGATGCCGCTGGTTCCCGCTGACGGAGGCGCCGTATTGCCATACACCCTCTGATTGACATTGGCACGGTGCAGCCGGTTTCGCAGGTGGATCTCAAAGTTGTTCAGAGACTCTCCCGGACCGGGCGTGTACAGCTTGCCGGGGCAGTCGAGGCATCGCACCCTCCATTCCGGTTGAGGCGGCGGCGGTACGCCGGGGGGACGTGGTCGTTGCTGGATCTCGAATCGGTCGTTCGGGTAGCGCGCCTTCAGAGCCGCCGCAGACTCGGTCAGCCAGTCGGGCGGAGTGGCGCCGGGGATCGCAGCCATCCGCGGCGACGCGTTCGACATCGTAAGCGTGCCTGCTGCACCCGACACTGCCGATGGCGATCCGGCCACACCCGCTACAGACGCAGATGTCGCGCTCGTGCTTGCTGGGGCGGCTCCTGCTGGGGCGGTTGCTGCCGCTGCTGCTGCTGCATTTGCATCCGTGGCCGCGGAACCGGCTTCATTGGCATCGCCAGCCTCGTTCTTGACTTGTACCGCATCGCCTGTCGTCGCCGCTGGTGCTGCTGTGGCCGCTGCTGGTGCTGTTGACCCCTCCGCCTCTGCGGCCGCTTCAGCAGCAGCAAACGACGCCGTCGGCTTGTTCCGTGCACTGTCCGCCGCCGCACGTCGCGCACCAGGCTGCGAAGATCCTTCATCGTGCCCAGCCGACTGTGACGCCGATTTGCGCGATCGGGGCACGGGCTCAGGACTGCTCGACCGCGAAGACGAGTCGCTGTCATCCGGACTGCCCACCATCTCAAACGGCAAGTCTTCCTCATCCGATCCATCGCCTCCATCGCCCCGACTCACCGCTCGCGACAACGCCGTAGGTCGACCTTTGCGGCGCACTTCGTTGTCATCACCACCTATCGAATCATCATTGCCAACAGCTCCGCCATCCGCCTTGGGTGTATCTGCAGCGCTCGTGGGCTCCGTCGAGTCCTCCTGCTCTCCCAACGCGTTGAGCAGTGCCGTGTCGATCAGCGGATTCGAGATACCCATCTTGCGATTCAACGCCTGTTGCTGCTTCATATGCACTACCGGGTCTCGCGTGTACTCCAGAATGAGAACCTTGCGGTGACGGTGGTAATATTTGCCACACGGTCCACACAGCGACTTGTCGCCCAACGGTCCCTTTCGTCGGCCTGGAGCAAGCGTGCCTGGGATGCCGCAATTCGAGCAATGCCACATGCCGTCGTGGAAGTTGGGATGCTGTCGTTCCAGATCCTCCGGTCGCACGTTGTTGCGCTGAGCATACGAGAGCGAGACAAGTTTGGGTGCAGCCTTTTCTGCTTGCGCGCCCGTCGCCTGGTTCTCGGGAGATCGTGCTCGCTTCTTGGCCTCTTCCTCGGTGTACTCGGGCGCAAATTTGGGTCCGCCGGGATCCGTGCTGCGACCCAGTCCACCGGGAAAATCGAAATGGATCGCGTGGTGGTTGACCTTGGGCTTCTTGCGGTCGGGCAGACCAAGACCGTCGGGCCCTGGCGTCGGCGTGCCAATGTCCATGGCCTGCGATGGAGCAATCGAGGCATTCGCGGCGGCGGCTGCAGCACGACGCGTCGACATGCCTCCGTAACGATCGCTGAGGCCGTTGGCATTCTGCAGAGCGTTGGCAGCATCGGTCTGCACCGTCTGAATGCCAAACACCGCCGGCGTGCGCTGCGTCTTTTGCGGATCGCGGTCGGGCAGGTTGATGCCACGACGACCGCGCGTCTGACGACGTTTCCGACGTGCTTCGCGCTCGCGCTCTCGGTCGAGCCTTTCGATCTCGGCTTCCGTGAGCTGGAGGAGGCGCGGAGTGAAGTGGTACGACTCGATCTCGCCCCTCGACAGGTTGGCCTTGCTGACAGGGCCTAGGAAAGCGGCACGCAGCTCTTCGTCGGCAATGGGTCTGCCATCGAACGTGTGACCCGTCATAGCAAGCGACTTGACATGGACCGATACCTGCTCACGGATCGAGTGCGCGATAGCCGTCTTGAACTCGCCCGAGAGACCCAGGTCAGCTGCGAAGGCCTCGGCGAACTTTTCAGCAGCGGCAGGATCCGACTCGCTGGCATCCCATTCGAACTGGTCCACCAAATTCATGGCTCCGACCGTGATATCGAGCTTGATCATCATGCGCAACTCCTCGGCCGGCGTTGTGTTGACGATCTCGGGCGGTTCCGAACGTGCCTCGTCGTCCTCCTCGTCGTCGTTCTCACTGCTGTCATCCGCGCGCATGGCAATATCTTCAGCGTTGCCGTTGGCGCCTCGCTCACTGACAGCAGCATTCGCAGCAGCGGTTGACGTTTCGACTCTGCGTCGCCACTTGGACCACCAGCGAAGGTCCTTGTCCTCGAGCGAGCCCTTGCCCTCCTTGGTGTCGACGCCAAGATCGAAGGTTGGCTTGGCTTTGAATGCGCTCGTCGTCTGGTGATCCATGATCTGCGTCGTGATCTGCTCCTTGATCTGCGGCACGAAAACGGTGGCGGGCAATCCGATATCTTCGCAGATCGATTGGGCAAACGCCTCAACGTTGATGTGCGAGTCCTGCGCGTTCCATGTGAACGTGTCACGCAGCTTCCAATGCTCGTGATCGATCTCGAGTCGGATAGGCACCAGGTCTTCACCCTGCTGCGAGACCATTTCCATCAGAGGACGCTTGAGCGGAATGTGAGGACGAGCGCCGCGCTGACCCTGATCGAGCTCGGCCCGCTTCTGGTTAGGGAACAGCACGCCGAACGGTCGGAACATGTCGCGCGCGAGACCGGACACGTCTTCCTCTTCAGGCCTCTCCCACCATGCCAACGGCTTGGGCTTGGTGATGGTGCCGTCGGTTGCCCTTCTTCGTGGGGGTCGGACACTGTCGATGCGATCTTTGAGCGACTTTTCCATCTCCTGCTGCTGCTGTCGGAAGAGTTTCTGATACTCGAGATCTCGCTTCATGATGCTTGCCAGCTCGGTCTCTTGCTCTGCCGTGAGCTGCGTCCACACTGCATCGTCAGCCTTGTCAGTGGTTGTCGTCGTCGTCGAATTCGCTGCTGCATCGCCCTTGTCTCCGTCAACACGTTGTGGTCGCATAGCATCGTCGAGCTTGGTGACGCGCGTGTTGAAATGCGTGATGGGCGTGCCGATCACCGACTCCTTTGGCGCAGGTCCACCGAGCAGCATTGGCATGTTGGCCAGATTGGAAGGCACCATTTGAGCAAAAGCGGGAGTGCTACCGGCCAGTGTCGTGGGCTTACCGGTAGCACTCGCAGCCTCCTCTGCTGCATCGGGACGCAAGGGGGTCTCGTCCATCGTAGGAGCGCCAGGCGGAGCGACACCGCCTTGCAATGGCGCGGCACCGGGCAGACCTGCAGGAGCAGCTTGAGAACCTTTTCGACCTTTCGAAGTTGGGGTTGCGCCGCCAAAGCTGCCGATGAGCTGCGCCTGCGCCGACGGTTGTCCAGCTGCAGCACTTGCTGCGGCCATGACCGAGGGATCGGGTGTTGTAGCTGCGATGCTTTCCATGCCGGGAGCAGCCGATCCCGCCAACGATGGCCGCCTGTGATCCGGTGTAGCACTGAGCGAAGGGTCTTGCACCATCGATGGACGTCTTCCGTGCTGCTTGAGCATCGGCGGGGTTGGATCTTGGCCCATCTGGGGTCCACCTGGTCCTCCGAACCCGGAAGGTAGCTGTCCACCCGGAATCATGCCAGGAGCCATACCAGGAGGCAAGTGGCCGGGAGCAGGCGGGGGCGCCATGAGACCTTGAGGACCACCTTGCTGAAAGCTGGGCGGAGCGGGGCCTCCACGAGATTCGGGACGGCCGGATGCACTCAGAGCCAGACTTGGCTGGCGTGGACGTGGCTTATTGCCCATAGCTGGGCTTGAAGTAGCACCTGTTGGACCCAGGGGCGAAGGCGCGTGCATGCCGGAGGGAGAAGCGTGCTGACCGGCAGGTGTGGTGGGACGCTGACCGTGCGGATGACCGAGCTGCGGTGCAACGAGAGGCGCCTGTTGCTGCTGCATCTGCATCTGCTGCTGCTGTTGCATCTGTTGCTGTTGCTGTTGCTGTTGCTGTTGCTGTTGCATCTGTTGCTGTTGCTGTTGCTGTTGCATGGCGAGCATGATCTGCTGCTGATGTTGCTGTTGAGGGGTCATTTGAGGAGCTCCAAAGCCAGGTTGCTGTTGCTGCTGCTGCTGTTGTTGTGGAGGCTGAGGCTGCATGCCGGGTAGCGAAGGTTGACGTTGAGGCTGCTGCTGCTGCTGTTGCTGCTGCGGTTGACCCTGTGCATTGGCACCAGGCGGACCCGGTTGAGCGCCCTGTTGCGGAATCAGACCGAGTCCGCGCGCCTCGTTGATGGTCAAGACCATACCGCCGTTGGACATCATGGAAGGATGCGATCCACCTGGTAAACTCGAAGCCTTGAGGAAGAGGTAGCCCATCTGCATGAGCGTATGTACGGGTGTTAGACCCGAACCTTCTTGAGCCTTGGCGAGGGCCAGCGCCCTGGACAAGACGGCCTGCTGCTGTTGCGGGTTCAGACTGGGCATCCAATTGGGTGGAACCACCTGCTGCTGTGGTGCCTGTCCCATTTGTCCTGGTATTCCCATCTGCTGCTGCTGCTGTGGTTGCTGCTGTGGGTGTTGCGACATGCCTTGCATCCCCGGAGGCATCGTGTGCATCTGTGACGGCGTACCTTGCCCACCCAACGAGACACTGGGCGAACGCGTGTGGCTGCGCGAGCGTTCGAAGGCGCTGCCGGGAAGCGATGCGCCTTGGATGCCAGCTATTGACGAAGCGCTCGGTGACGGTTGCATGCTGGAAGAACCGGGAGCATTAGCATGCTGCATGACGGGGGTCTGACTCTGGTGTTGCTGCTGCGATTTGGCGGTGGTCTTCTTTTCAGCTTTCTTCCGTGGCGGTTTGGGCTTGGAAGCGGTAGTGGGTGCGGCAGGCACGGTGCTGTTGTTGGCATTGTTCTGTTGCTGCTGCTGTTGAGGCGTGCCGGGCTGTTGATGCGACGAAGCAGGCGAAGACTGACCCGATTGCATGGGGTTCTGGTTATTGGACTGCAGATACGAAGGGATGCCGTTGGGCGGCTGCTGTTGCTGAATCACCGAGTTGGGTCGCACTGGAGAGGCACCGGGAACAGGCACGCCGCCTGGGAACATGTTGGGCTGCTGCTGTTGCTGTTGCTGAGGATTCGCCGCGCCTGTCATGAGTGCAGCAGGGTCGAGCATACCAGTCATGTTGCCGTTCTGAGCCTGCTGAAACATAGCAGGCATCTGCCCTGGCTGGGACATACCGCCAGCCTGATTCTGCTGCTGTTGCATCATCAGCTGATTGAAAGCACCGGGAGGGAATGCTTGTGGGTTGAGTTGACCGAACGCCTGCATGGCCTGCATAGCCTGCATCGGATTCTGCTGGAAGAGAGCCATGGCCTGAGGATTGAGACCGAAAGCAGCCGGGTTGAACTGGCCTCCGCCAAATTGCTGTTGTTGTGGTTGCTGCTGCTGAGGTGGCTGCTGTTGCTGCTGTGGTTGACCCATGCCAGCCATCTGACCAAAGTTGTTGAACATGGCGCCTCCGCCGTTCTGCAACTGGGCGAGAAGGTTCTGCTGGATCTGTTGCTGTTGTGATGGCTGCTGCTGCTGCTGTTGTTGCTGTTGTTGTTGTTGCTGTTGCTGTGGAGGCCACCGTGAGGATTGCGCATCCTGTTGCGGTTGCTGTTGCTGATGCTGTTGCTGCGGTGTTGCTTGACGTTGCTGTTGTTGTTGCAAGAGCATCTGCGGATTAAATGATGCCAATGGGTTGTTGCCGCCGCCAGCAGCCGCAGCGGCAGCGGCAGCGCGCTGGAGAGCCTGCATGTTGATGCCGCCGGCACCCTGGTTGTTCTGATCGAGACCCATCATGGCGGGATTGAACATGGCCGGGTTGAAGCGCGCCTGTTGTGGTGTGCTAGGTTGTGACGAGTGCTGCTGCTGCTGCTGTTGTTGTTGTTGTTGTTGCTGTGCCTGTTGCTGCTGTTGCAGTAGCGCAGCAGCCAGCTGTGGGTTGTTTTGCAGAGTGCTCAGATCGAGGCCACCAAACATGGCAGGATTGATGGAGCCGCCGCCCATGTTGGAGTTGTCCATTCCGCCGCCACCACCGCCACCGGCGCCGGCGGTGTTCTGTGGTTGCTGCTGGCCAAACATGCCGGCAAAGTTATTGCCAAACATGTTGGGATCCATGACGCGCCGATGAGCTGAAGGGACGAGTCAGCGCGCGTCAGCCGATTCAACAACGATGTCAGGGCACCGGGGCGTGGTTTCGAGAAAGCGCGGTGGTGGTATGAGAGAAAGGGAAATGCCCAACAGAGAAGCAGCCTTGGACAAAAGGAGCCAGCGGGGGGTAAAGAGGCGTGTGTGCAGAAATATCCTGCTGCCGGCCGCGACGATAGGGAGGTCGAATAGGACGCGTTATTGATCCAAGGCCGTCTGAGCTGATGATCCAGTGACGAGAGGAGGGATGATGGTGATAGAGACAAGAGATGGAGAGATGCAAACGGCGCCTAGTTGCAATTCATGAGACGGATCCGAGGTTGAGGATGGGGGGGGCTGCAGATGAAGCCGAACAGCGAGGAATCTGGATGCTTGACGCGAAGAGCGTGCGAGAGTTGATGGCAATTATGAGCGAGACGAGATGGCAGCGCGCTAGGTACTGACGGATGGTTGATGCAACGATTCTGCAGCGTTGACAGCGTCCAGACGCGGAGAAAAGGGGTATTGTCTACTATAGAGCAAGCTGCGACGGTGGTGGATGGTTGCGTTTCTTGGCGCCGAGCAGAGGTGGTGGTGAGTAGTCAAAGATGCTGGGCCGGATGCGGGATGGATGAAAAGCAGGATAGACAGCAAGGTATAACGATCAAGATGAAGATGATGAACGAAGAAAAACAAGAAGAGCGGAGGGGGGAAAAGGTGAAAAGGAGGAGTTGATGGTGGTGAGGAAGCGGGAGCGTGGTTGATGGACCGGAAGGAATCGCCAATCGCCTCGACTCAGCTACAGAGCCACACAGAGCCACACAGAGAGCAAGCCAAAAAGAGAGTCGAAAGAGGCAGCTCATCAGTCAACTTTCTCCAACAAAGCGACGCGATTCTGCCTGTAATTTTGGAGCCAAATTCCACCCTGCGAGTCACTGCCCGATTTGCATGGATGGTCCGCCTGATTTACTGATTTCCAAGACTGAGCTCAGAACTGTGTGACTGAGCAGAGCGATGCGACGCGCAGCCTCGCTTTTTGCTTGTTTCCCAGCTTTGTCAGATCGTGCTAAACCCTCGTATGAAAGGGCCATCCATGCACGATGCTCAATGGTGAATGTGAATGTAGCGATCTCACTCGATAGCTTTGTGTTTTGGAATGTTACGATGATGTCCTATTCGTGGTGGTCGCTTTCAACTACCACCGGCTTCCACCAGCAGCAGCAGCAACACCACTGCCACGGTAAATGTGATCCAGCAGATCCTTGACTTTGGCTCCCCCTGTCGTAGTCGAAGCCGCATCCGACTTGGTCTGTCCATGGCGATTCGATCCGTGCTGAGACGCCAGCCCTGCTGCACTCCTGAGTGTCGCCTCCTCGTCGTCTTCTCCATCCCTCACCGACGCCGTCGGATCCCAATCCGGATGATTCGCCTTGAACCCCAAGATGCTCTGTTCCATCTTTGCCTCTCTCGTGCCGTTCTTCAACCTTCTCCTGCCATGAATCCCCTTGGCAGCAACTCCACCCATCGTACTCGCCGTCGCCTGTCGCGCAAAGTCAAACACGGCAAACGAACACACATGCCCCATTCCATCCACGTGCACCGTATACGTGCGCAGGAAATCAATTAGCTCCGGCGCGCATCCCGGCAACGACAGCCACAAGACAAACGGCGTCGTTACCACACTCAGCAGCTCCTGGAAGAAAATGTAGATTTTGAGCGTGTACAGCTGTCCAAACGCTTGATGCACGCCAGCCGAGTGAAAGCGTCCCTTCCAGTCTTGTGGCAGATAGTGCGTATGTTGGATCACCTCGCGCAGCATGGCTTCCGGTTCAAACACCAGATGCTCGTCCGGAATCATGCCACGCGAGACCGCCAGAATGGCTCCAAACACTCCAATATAGAACAGCACGTTGCGCTGCCGGGTAATGTTGAAATGCACAAACACGTCCGGATCGATCACCGAGGCGAGGATCAGAACCGCCGTAAAAGAGCCGGCGACAAAGGCGACAAAGCGCGCAACGATCGCCGTCTTCTCCTTTGGGAACTGATCAATGTACTTGGATGCAGCCGCATACGACGTGTGGCATCGGCGCCGAAAGAGATGCGGAAGCTCGTTGAACTCTCGAAACTTCCATCGTGCGTACTGGGTGTATTGCCGTGATCCCAGATTCGAGGGGTCCTTGTGATACTCTTCAAAGTAGCGGAAGAACGAGTAGACCAGCAGGTAGAGCACGATGAAGGGCGCAAAGATGGCGTTGACCACCGCCATGAACAGGAAGCGTCGTCGAAGACCCTCGATGAGATCAGATCGGTATCGCTCCGAGAGGAACTGATGCCTCACCTGACCGTTTGAGTCAAAGAGGAAGCCAAGCAGACAAAAGTTGAGGTTCCACTCCAAGCTTCGAGTCAACGCTGGGCTTTGGTTGCGCAGCAAAGGCACCGAGAGGTCGAGAATGTTTTCGTTGAAGAGCGCAATGAGGTAGTTCTCCTGCCGCATGATGCGGTTGGCAACGTCGTGGGCATCCAACCGCTGCTGTTGCGCAGGGCGGCGGAGCGAGGATGAGGCGCGGTCACCGAGCTCGATCTCGTCGGCAGAGCCGAGTGACGTGTTGGGATGCTGCTCGCGTAGAAGCGAAAGGCGGTTGACCACCTCGTGCCAAGGAATGGACTGCACGTCAGCATCAGGGATGCCGAGCAGATGCTCGTAGAAGCGATGCATGGCTCTCAGCCTCGACAGTCCAAGCACGAATTGAACCACTTGCCAGCCGAAAGCCGCCAGCAGGAGCACCATGACCAGAGTGACCAAGGGCGAGAAGCCGGCAACGCAGTGGCCCACAATGACATCGCTCAGCTGCCCGTCGTGGCGAATGGCGGAATAGTCGATGCACCCAAACAAGAAGGTGGAGAAGGAGATGACGAATGCGACGGTGAGCAAGTTGAGCGAGCGAGAGAGGGCGATGCAGATGGCACCTCGTCCGACGTAGTATGCGTACACCTCTTGGAGAAAGGCGTCGAGGTTGTCGACATTGGCCCACATCCATAGCGCTTTTTGCTTAGCGCTGAGACCTCCGACCGCAGAAGCACGTGAGCGAGGATCTGCAGTGTTGGTGCGGCGTTTGCGAGATCGACTCGAGCCCCGTGATGCGAGGGGAGGCGTTGCAGTACGTCGAGTAACGCCAGCTATGAGACCGAGCTCTTCATCCGACAGCAAGTCTTCTGGATCCTGTTGGTCGGCGTCATCCTCGTCGGCATTGTCATTCGAATAGCCGACGTTGTTTCGAATTTCGCCATGCCCATGCTGGCTGGTGCCATTGATGTCTTTGGCGCTGTGCGGAGAAGAAGCATGCCGACTGGAGGACGCTGCTGAGATAGAAGCTCCACTCGGCTGTAGGTTCTCGTGATATGACTCCTCGCGGATGTCATCGTAACGTGGCCTACTCGAACTTGTGTAGAGGCTGGTGGATGGATGAACGATGCGCGATTGCTCAAAGATGGATGCTTTGAGGCTGCTGGAGGATGACGGGGGTGCAAGTGGTTCGGGACGATGTGCGTCCGGATCAGCAAAGGGAGAATCACGATCCATCTTGCCTCATCTTGGGAAGTTGGGGGGATGTATCTGTCTCGAGATGGTGGTGGTGATTGGAGAACAAGGCGACGAAACTCAGGGTCCTGATGATAACAATTTCCGCTCTCAGATCAGGAGATCAAGCCTCCACTTTCTTTTTTTTGCTTTGGCGCATCAACCAGCCTTGAGCCGCGCTTTCCATTCTTTTTTTTTCCGCGTTGTGAGCTGTGTGTCCATCACTCGATCTCACATCCTGAAGGAAACTGGCTCCACGTGATGCAGTTTCCTGCCCTTTTTTGTTGGCATTTTTTTCCCCTCTGACTGCGGACAGCGCAAAAGGAAAAAAAGGTATAAAGAGCTTTCTCGTGGGCTGTTTGAATCTTCCTTCTTCTTTTCCTCGTGCAGCAAACTTGTGACCGCCTAGTGTTGCTCCCTCGGCCTTCAAAAGGCCGTTTTCTACAAACGACTTTTGATCTGCTCTTCCATGGCCACGAGGTGAGCGTCAATGGCGGTCTAGATCAAACTCGCGACTCCAGGGGGTCAATTTCTTTGGACTCTTTGTTTGCTCGACCCTCGTACCGTCTTACTTCGAAAGAAGAGGCTCTTGGTCATTCCAAACTCGTCGACCTTCTTTAGCAGGGACCGTCGACGGGGACCGGGAGAATGGTCCGCGATCCAACGTCTTAGCACCCGTGCTTCCTCTCCTCTTTCACTCTCGAGAGCGAGGAAGTGGGTCGGTGGTTGGCACATTTCCCCTTTCCCCCTTGTCTCTTTTTTCTCCTTTTCTCTTGTTCGACAAGAGCAACGTTCGACCAACTTGAACACATGCTTGTTACAGTCGACTCGGCAGTTTTCAATCACAGCAATATCAATAATGACGAATGCAGCACTGTGCAAACAGTACATAGACACAACGACAAGCCTCAGGCGTATGTCTCGCTAAGACGCTTGGCGAGGTAGTCCTTGGTCACTGTTGGCAGAATATACGGTGGAGAGGTTAGATATGAGTCAGCGTTCTTTGCCATCTTGCAGCGTCGATTCCTCGCATTTCAGCAAACACGTACCGATACGATCGTACTTGGGCCCATGCTTGACATCAAAGTTGGGCAGCGTCTCGATCAGCTGGTTTTCGTTGGGATTGCAGAAGAATGCAATCGAGTACCTCGTCGGTGTAAACTCTGCCTTGTCATCCACAGCCTGAGGTGCTTTGACGCGGTGCAGCGTAGAACGCAGCTGGTCGTTGGACCAACGAGCCAAGAGATCTCCTACATTGACCACGATCGTGCCTGGAATGGGATCGGCAGCGTGATAAACACCCGTATGCGGGTTCTTGGCCTCGAGTCCACCAACGCTGTCTTGGAAGAGCAGCGTAATCGATCCATAGTCGCTGTGTTCGCCCGCTCTGGCCGAACCTTGCACCTTGAGCTTGTCCGTTGGCACACTTGGATAGTGGAGCAAGCGCAACGTATGCCACTCTTGATCACACTTGTCGTCAAAGAATCGCGCATCGAGTCCCAGTCCCATCGCAATCGAACACATGACTTTCATGTGCAACTCGTGCGCCGCTTTCTGAAACGCCAGCATGGTCTGCTTGAAGTGCGGCGCATCTTGCTCGCTCGGCCATTCGTTCTTCCACACCGGATCACGGTCGTTGCCAATCTCGAGCGACTCTTTGTAGTCCGGAGTCTGCTCTCGCAGTGCTGCAATCTCTTCTGCCGAGGTGGCCTGCGTGACACGCTCTCGTCCTTCCGCCACGTATCCTCGGTTCGCGCGCGGGTCCTTCCACGCCAACGCATCCTTCTTGCCGATGGGCAGCTTGAAGAATTCAGCCGACTTGGCAAACGTGTTTTCGATCTGCTCGGTCTCAATGCCGTGGTTGCTGAGGTATGCAAACCCGGAAGACTTGAACGCTTGAGTGAGTTGGTGCGAAGTCTTGGCTCGGTCCGCATCGGTTGCGTCGGGTCGAACAAAGGCGGAAAAGTCGATCACTGGGATCACAAAGTCGGGCGTAGTAGTTTGTGTGGCTAGGGAGCGGCTCAACGAGGCAAGCCGGCTGACTGAGGGGGTGGAGCTGCCTGTATACAGTCGAGATTGTCTTGCAGAACACGAGAGAGGTGCCGTAGCAGCAGCGTGAGTCTGGATTGCTCTGGTGGAGGTCAGTGCTGCTGATCCGGACTGGACCATGGTCCGGGCAACAGAGCGAAGGATGGGCGTGAGGTTGCGAATCGACATTGCGTGTGCAGAGCTGAGCGCGAGGAAGAGCCTAGTGGCAGGGTGTTGGTGAGATGGTGGTCTGGAGTGTGCAAGGGATGGAAGAGCATTCATCTACTCGACCGTCTCACGCGACCCCAATGCCACCACAGCGTCTTCGATTCTTTCGCTTCAGAGACTCAAAGTTGATCAATCTTGGTTACAGTACCCTCTGCAGCCTTATCAATGCTGTCTCGTTCCCCGCACCACATCTCAGCCCCACAAGGGAGCAAGTAGGATGCATAGCTTCAAGGGGGCTTCTTTGGGCCGACTGCTCGCAATGTTGTACGAAAGCTCAGTTATCGTGTTGATTTCCGCTGCGTTTTTCGATAAGAAAAGCCTTCCGAGCATCCGAAAAGCGCACGGTCTTGTTACTCGTTCTTCATGTCGCCATCTGCGATACTCCTGTATCAGGATCATGTTCTCGCAGCCTTCCAGTGCTCAGCGCTTCTCCAGAGGCGAGTTCAACTGCCAGGAGAGCCAATAGCACGAGAGCACCATCACCATCATGTTGCGACTTGCCCAGAAGCAGGCCACCTTGTTGAGCCGGTGCGCTCGAACGACGGCGACGCTACCATCAATACCAGCAACGCTCGCCGGCTCCAAAACGGGTCAATTCTCTTCTTCTTCTTCAACCTCGAGTCGGCGAGACGCCTATCCATGGATCAGCGGTCGCTTCGATCAGCCATCTACCACTTCAACAACGCTTTCCATCACGGATCCAGCTCGAACGTCTCATCTCGGCTCAATAGCCATCCCCACCGCCTCCCAAGTCGAGAACGCACTCGACGATGCCCACGCCGCTTTCGCCTCGGGTCACGGCTCCTGGTCCTCCCCTGAATCTATCCACTTTCGTTCCGAATGTCTCTATCGTCTTGCTCAGATCCTCCGCCAACGTGCTCCCGAACTCGCCTTGCTCGAGAGTCAACAGACAGGCCGTTGTATTCGCGAGTTTCGTGCGCAGCTGGCGAGGCTGTACGAGTGGTTCGAGTACTACTCGGCACTGATTCGCGTGGCAGAAGGCAGCACGTTGCCGCTAAGAGGCCAATTGTTGGGTTACAAGGCTCGTCGACCGCTAGGTGTTGTGCTGCAGATCACGCCCTTCAACCATCCGCTGTTGATCGCCGTCAAGAAGCTGGCTGCAGCACTCGCTGCGGGCAACAGTGTCGTTGTCAAGCCTAGCGAAGTGGCTCCCCTGACCGTGCTCGAATTGGGGCCGATGATTCAGGAAGCTGGCATTCCGGATGGCGTGGTACAGATCTTGCCGGGAGCCGCCGAGACGGCAAAGCAGTTGGTCGAGTCGTCATACGTGCGGAAGATCGACTTCACGGGTGGAACGAGGGTCGGCACGTTGCTCTCGGAGCAAGCTGGCAAGAGGCTGATACCGATCACGACTGAATTGGGTGGAAAAGCTCCGTTGGTGGTGATGGACGATTGTCCGATCAATGTGGCCGTCAACGGTGCTTCGTTTGCTGCGTTTGTGGCGAGCGGACAGACGTGTGTCTCTGCTACGAGGATCCTGGTTCACCAAAACATCTTTGGCGCTTTTGTCGCTCGGTTTGCAGAGCGGGCCAACAACATCGCACGTCGTATGGGCGATCCTCAGAACCCAGAGACAATGCTCGGCTCGCTCATCAGTGCAGCACACGTGGACAAAGTTGAGGCGGCGGTGCATGGTGCCACCACACCTGCCGACGGCGACTCTACAGCGGTATGGAAGTGCATCACTGGCGGACAACGGCCCAGTGGCCCTTCCTTTGACGCACACGATCTATCCTCCGGCGCTTTCTACCCGCCAACCATCCTCACCCCTTCCGCTCTCTCGGTCGACTCAGCCTCACTCTCTTCTGCATCCGAGCAACGCATCCGGCGCAGCCCTCTGTGGCAAGAAGAGATCTTTGGCCCCGTCGTCTGCGTCGTCCCCTTCCGTGACGACACACACGCCATCCAACTCGCCAACGACAGCCGCTTCGGTCTAGGCGCCAGCATCTGGACGGCCGACCACGCCCGCTTCCACCGCCTCGTATCTCGCATCAACGCAGGCATTGTGTGGCTCAACACGCACCATCGAAACGACCCTTCGAGTGCGTGGGGTGCCATTGCTCCAACCGGCGGTGCTTCGAGCACAGCCAGTCTGGGCGCCAACCCGTCCGGTATCGGCCGAGAGAACGGCGTAGAAGCACTCAACGCATACAGCACGGTGCAGAGCATCACGGTCAACTATGCGGATCATCAGACGATGCGTGCCTCGGAGGACTGGTTTGGTGCTGCTGATGGTGAGAGCTCGTCTCAGTCCAGCGTAAGGTACGGGTGAAGGGGGACAGAATGGAAAATTGTTCAGGCGAGATTGACAGTGTGAGAGAAAAAAAGTGCATTGTGTGCCGGCGTGACAGCGTTACAGACCAAACAGCTTGACGGCGTTCTGACCAAACACACCCAGCTTGGCGGGCTGCGACCAAGATGGGACATCGCTGATAGCTTGCAAGTTTTCGGTCACCGATCTCCACGTTTCCGTCTTGTCATCTGTGATCACAGTGCCATCCTGCCTCGTAGGCGGGAAGAACGGATGATCGGTACCGAACATGATTCTCTGTATGCCATTTTCCAGCGACGTGTCTCCCACGCTGCGCTTGGATCCGCCCGACGTGTATCGATCAGCGCGGCCGATGATCTTGGCGACGGCTTCGAGTTCTTCTGGACCGTACGCCACCGCATCGTAGTAGAGTTTGCCGAGGTAGTAGCGAGGATCGTGTTCGAGTCGGTTGCAGACGTGCGGGTCGTGAGCTACACAGCTGGCCAGGCGGGAGGATAGGATGGGCAAAGCGCCGCCAGAGTGGGCTACGAGCAGGCGCAGGTTGGGGTGTCGGTCCAACACTCCAGCGAGGATCAGACGTGTAGTGGCTGCGGCCGTTTCAAATGGAAAGCCCAGAGCCAAGGGCAGCACATGGCCATTATCCTGTTGACCCCACAGACCGGATGGCTGAGAAGCATCTGCACCCACACCGTAATGCGGGTGTAGAAACAGGACGAGCCCCAACTCGGCTGCTTTCGCCCAGACCTGTTCCAAGCGCGGATCGTCCAACCCCTTGCCCAACCCCCTCGAGCCCAGAATCGCACCACACAAGCTCGGCGACTGGGCAATTGTCTCCAAGGCGCTGACCACCTCTTTCGGATCCACACCCTCAGCCAACGGCATGATGCCAAACGCCTTGATCCTCCTCGCCGCCTCCACCTCTGAGCTCGACTGGTTGGCAAACAGCTCGGTGGCGTCGGAACAGTACTGCTCCAGATCCGCATTGCACTCCTGAGCCGACGTGACGGCTTGCGGAGCGTCCAAAAAGTCCAACCACGGATTGGCGAGCGATACGATGCTGATGTCGATCGAATGCCGGTTCATGAAGGATACCTTGTTTCGGACGTCCCAGTACTGCGGGCCTACGGTACGGCCACCCGAAACTTCCTGGGGCAGGATGGCGAGCCGTTCGGATGCATCGGGTGAGTTGGTATGGATGCGGGGATTGACGGTTCGAGAGCGTAGCAGCGAGACGAGTCGCCTGGTGTAGATGTGCGTGTGACAGCTGTCAACCGAAACAACACAAAGCAGCAGTGATGAGCTTCTAGCTACTGTACACAGCTCTCTCCCTTTCTTTCTTTTTGCTGCTGACCCTTTGCAAACGAGACACGCAAACTTACTCTACGAGGATCCTCTTGCTCATCTTTGCTTGTCTGTCGCCTGGAGCAATGTTCTGGATGGTGGCGGATGGCCAAGTAACCGCCGTGGAGCAGTGAGTGATACTCTTTCCATCTCTGTGAGGAGATACATCTTAGCTTTACTGTAGCTTCCGAGCAGCCGAGATTCTTCTTTGAGTGTGGTTCAAATCATTTGTTGCTCTATATATGCAAAATGCGGACCGCTCCTTATCGATGGGCAAGATGGCCGAGTGGTCTAAGGCGTAGCATTAAGGAAGATATTCCGAGCATTCGGAAAAACCTGCTATCTTCGGGCGTGGGTTCGAATCCCACTCTTGTCACCATTCTTTTTTATTGGCTTTTTATTGGAATGGACTCTTGCGATGGAGATTCGAGCGTCGAGCGTCGAGTGTAGTGCATATAGTCCTGACGGTTTGGGGAGAATGATATTTGTTTTGATTGGTGTCGATTTGGCTTGGGCGAGTTCGACTTGAGGGAGAGAGAGAGTCGATTCAGTCGAAGGTCGAAAAGTGAAAAAGTGCGGAGAAATCCTGGGTGCGAATAGGAGTACGGCTGAGCTGCCCGTGTTGAGTGTCGTGTGTGTGTGTGTGTTGCCGATGAGGTGAGCTTACGGATCTCGTTGCTTGATGGAGGAGAAGAACCTGCGCAACCGAATGGCCGGTCAAGAAAAGAGTAATTAATCGACATGACGCACAGGCCGACTTTCAGAAGAATGGACATTCCATCCTCCCAATCACCACCACCGCCATCACTGCTGCTGTCTGTTGAGATCCACTCAAAACAGCTGGTGTACCATCCCGAATTAGACCATGCCCTCTAAACGCAGAGGCAACACGCCCAAAAAGTCTGCCGCTCAGCCACCCGCTCGCGCTGCTGCGGCTTCCACTTCCGGCACCACGTCCACTGGCGTCCCTCTTGCACCCGCCACTTCGACCAACGGCACACCTCTCACAACCAGCCAAGCCCAAGTCGCTGCCCAGTACCGTCAGTACGCCGATGCAAAGCGGGCCCGTCAGATCGATCCTGAATCGTATACGCGCACCCCCAAGTCGGGTCTCCTCGTCCTCGCCGTTCTCGGCCTCTTCTCTCTCCTCGGCTCTGTCACGCTCTACCTCCACTACAAGCTTCCGACTCCACGCTCTCCCACCACCATCATCGCATCGGGCATCACTCCATCTGATGCGGCTCCTTACCATCCTCCCATCCCGGGCGTCGTACCTGCTAACAAGCCGGGCGAGTCGCAAAAGTTTCACCAGCTCTTCTCCGAGGGCAATGCGGTGAGTGTGATGCAGCATCTTTCCGTCGATCTTGGCTACCGCATCGTCGGCACCAAGGAGCATCTCGACGCCGAAAACTGGCTCGAGCATGTTCTTCGTCGGTACCAAGGCTACCACAATACAGGCACGCCCGACTCCCCGGGTCAAACGCAGGTCGAGGTCTACAAACAGATTGGAGACGGCGCTCATCGTTTCGATTTCATGTCCAATGTCGTGTGGAAACGATATTACTCCATGTCCAACTTGGTCGTCCGCATCTCGGACGGTACCGACGAGAGCAAAGCCAACAGCCTCCTTCTCAACGCCCATCTCGACAGCACTCTTCCCAGCCCGGGCGGAGCCGACGACGGCGTGGGTGTCGCCATCCTCTTGGAAGCTCTTCGTGTCCTGACGCTGCCCAACACCGGTCGCAGGCTGTACAACTCGGTGGTGCTGCTCTTCAACGACGGTGAAGAATCGCTTCAGGACGCTAGCCATCTGTACATCACCCAGCACAACCAGACCAATGCCGGCGTCAAAGCGGTGGTCAACCTCGAAGCGTGCGGTACCAGTGGTCCTGAGCTCCTCTTCCAAGCTACCAGCGCAGAGATGATTCAGGCTTACTCCAAAGTGCCTCATCCGTTCGGAACCGTGCTGGCCAACGACGTCTTCTCCACCGGCCTCATTCTATCGGATACCGACTTTCGACAGTTTGTCGAGTACGGCAACCATCTCAGCGGTCTGGATATGGCGCTGGTGGGCAACTCGTACTTCTACCACACGCGCAAAGACATTCCGCTCTACCTCGAACCCGGTGCAACCCAGCACTTTGGCGAAAACACCCTGGCCATCATCGAGCATCTCTGTCTCAAAAACGACAGCCACACGCTGCTGCGCACCATCGAACCGCATCAGACGCGTCACTCGCTTCCCATCTACTTTTCCATCGCCGGACGTTACTTTGTCCTCATCCACAACAAGGCGTTCAAGAGCATCGTCATGGGTCTGTCTGCCTTTATCAACTTCCAGCTTTCGTCCGTGGTCCGCTCCGAATCGGCCATCGGTGCGCTGACGTTGACCATCATCAGCGCGCTGGCTGCGGCGGGATCGGTGGTGGGTGCGGCGGTGGGCGCCAACGTGGTAGCCGTGGTCATGACCAGAGTGTTGGGTAAAGGCATGTCGTGGTACTCGTACGAGTTTTTCCCCATCTTGCTCTACGGTCCTCCTGCCATGGCCGGTGTTCTGACGGTGCAGTTGCTCGCATCCAAGCTGGTCAAACCGCATCAGAGACCGTACTTGGAGAGGTCAAGTCTGTCCGGTTTGGGTATCTTTTTCAACCTCGGTCTGCTGGGATTGAACGCGTTCGGCATTGGCAGTGCGTATCTGATGGCGTTGGCCTCGCTGACTTTTACCGTAGCCACCACGTTGAACGACTTTGTGCTGATCGGCATTGGCCAGATTGAGGATAAGATGGTGGCGCCGGACAACCGGGTCTCGGCATGGGTGTATCCGCTGATGACGGTGATTCCGGGCATCCTTGGTGTTGAAGGCATGGCGAGCTTCTTGGATCTATTCGTACCCTTGACAGGTAGGATGGGCGAGATTTCGCCTGCCGATCACATCATTGCCTCGATCGTGGCTGGCTTGGCGTTTCTCAGTCTGCCCTTTGCCATTCCTCTGGCGCATCGTTTCACCACGGAGAACCTGCAGAGGACGATTTTGGTGCTCTTGGCAATCACAGCTGCGGTCATGGCCGTGTTTGCCAGCCCGGGTTGGAAGCCATTTGACCAAGCGCATCCCAAGCGACTGTTTGTTCACCAGGTGGAAAACCTGACGTCGAACGAATGGTTTATGAACGTCGGTGCTGCCGACCCGGCACCGGGCTTCAAGGCGTTGGCCAACGAGCTGCAATCCGAATTCGGTATCGCCACTCAAACCCAGGCGGCACTCATGGAGATGAACGACTACAATCCGGACTTTGACATTCTGTATCCTGTTTCGGCGTTTTTGACGCCGTACAAGTTCCAACTGCCTCAGCCTGGTGCAGGCGTCAGCACAAAGTACGCCGCCCCCGCGCCAGAAGCCCAACATTTCACGGTCAAGGCTACCAACCAAGTCATCGACGTCGACGCCGGCACGCGCAGTCTCACCCTCGAAATGAACCACCCGGGCATCATCTGGAGCGTCATCGCCTTTGACGCCGAAATCCTACGCTGGAACCTGCCCAGCCCGCCACCGACGGGCTACCAACGACACCACATCAAGAGCGTCGCGCGTCACGGCATCTACTCGTGGTCGGTCGACCTGACGCTCCGTCTTGCACCGGACGCCCTGGTCGCTGCTCAGACACGCTCCGGTAGCAACCTGTTGAAGTTTAAGAAACCCACGAGCTCCGGCCGGCTTGTCAAGACGCAGGAAGCGGTGCAGAAAGACGCTTCGAAGCTGTGGATCGACGCGTCGGGCCTGGTTGCGGACGAGATGTTCCCGCAGCATCGCGTGCAGGGTCGAGGTCGTGTGGGGATGGAGAATTTTGTACGGATGGACGAGTGGATGCAGACGCAGCATCCGGAGATCGATGTGATGATGTTGACCGTAGTGGCGGGCGTGTTTGAGGCGTAAGACTGAAAGACTGGAAGAGGGTGGATGAATAGAAATGGTTTTATATCAAGTTGATTCAAAACCTTCTGGTTGGTGTGGGGGCCGTGTTTGCTG
Organism: Ustilago curta; assembly: GCA_928722295.1. NCBI lineage: Eukaryota > Fungi > Basidiomycota > Ustilaginomycetes > Ustilaginales > Ustilaginaceae > Ustilago > Ustilago curta. The sequence goes on along the minus strand of CAKMXH010000014.1, from coordinate 231,707 downwards.
TGGCTCGGTCGGTGTGTTGAGAGGCAGAGCATCATGTCGCCAATGATGACGTCCCAAAGGCTTTGCCCATACACTCTCTCTTGCGCACCATGTTGTGGCATGGCTTCAGAGCTTAACATGCTATGTTTTTCAAAGCCCCGCCTCGAGCACCGTTAAAGTTTTAATTCCTTTTTTTTCGTTTTCTTCTCCACACTCACTCTTTTCTTGTTCCTCTCTATCGTCTCTTCTCACCATCAACCATCCTCCTTCTCACGCGCACAATGACACACAAAGACCCCGAAGGCTACATTTCAGACTCGTCCTCCTCCATCTCGGACAACGATTTCGGCGATTGGCAATCCGACGGCAGCGACGCTGTTGCTACCCTCGCGCTCTTCCCGGACGCCTCGACGGGTCAACGTGCCTCGTTCCGTTCGCCGATCGAAGCGTTGAACCATGCCAAGGCGCAAGGGTGCGATCTGGTCGGTTTGGTCGCAGAGTGGCGCTTGGATACGTTGCAGGTGATACGTCTGATAAACCACGTTCGTCGGAACGAGCTGGGACCAGAGGAGGTCAAGGCGTTGGGAAAAGGGTCTACCGTGTTTGATGACGATGACGAGCTGAAGCCGGTAGCAGGGTATGAAGATGATGGGTTGCTGCAGGTTGATTTTGATCTTCTTACCGGTGGTTTGTCGGGCGATGGGGATAAGGCGAGGATCGACGAGTTGGAACAGCAGCTGGCTACCGCACGTGCCGCTTTGGACGAGCTGCGTACCCTCCACGCCAGCTCGTTGGGCCTCAGCTCGACCGACCTTCGAGAGTCGGGCTCGCAGCTGACGATGGATCAACGCTCTTCGCTGGCCTCTTGCAGTCTGGCGCGTACAACACGGGGTGCCAACGACGCAGAAGACGACGTGCTCTACTTTGATTCGTACTCGACCAACTCGATCCACCAGACCATGATAACCGATTCGGCACGCACACTCTCGTACGCCCGCTTCCTCCTCTCGCCCGCCAACGCCCACCTCATCCGCGGCAAGACGGTCATGGACGTAGGATGCGGCACCGGCATCCTGTCGCTCTTTGCAGCCAGAGCCGGCGCCAAGCGGGTGATCGCCATCGATGCCAGTGCCATCGTCGAGAGGGCGCGCGACAATGTCGAGGCCAACGGCTTCGGTGCGGTGGTCAAAGTGTTCAAGGGCAAGTTGGAAGACCTCGAGGACGAGTTGAAGCCGTTCGAGGGCAAAGTGGATCTCTTGATCAGCGAGTGGATGGGCTACTTTTTGCTCTACGAAAATATGCTCCCTTCCGTCCTGGTTGCGCGCGATCGCTATCTCGCCCCGCAAGGTGTACTCGGACCGAACCGGATGACGATGCATCTCGCGGCCTTTTCCAGTCCCCGGCTGTTGCGCGAGAAACTGGGTTTCTGGGACGACGTCTACGGCTTCGACATGAGCGCCATGACCAAGGGCATGTTGGACGAGGCGTTTGTCGACGTTTTGCAGCCGGACGAGGTGGTGAGTGATTCGCACGTATTTGCGGATCTCAATCTGATGGATGTGGCGGCAAAACAGCCGGAACCGTCATGCGATTTTGTTCTCACTCTGCAAAGCGATCGTCTCGACGGATTCGTCAGCTGGTTCGATACATTTTTCTACCCCTCGGCCTCTATCCCTTGCAATGCGCCTGTCGAGTGTCCACCGTTTACACTCACCCGCGACGACATCCCCGGTTTGTCACTGAAACACAACGCCACCGTTCCAGCTGCCGAGTCAGCACACGGCCAAGTCGTCCGTTTCTCCACCTCGCCGTATAGCAAGGAGACGCACTGGCAGCAGACGCTGTTTGTGCTCAAACAGCCCATCACCGGTGCAAAGGGCGACACGCTCACGGGTAGAATTGTCGTCACACAGGACCGTAAACATTCGCGACAGCTCGAGGTCGAACTGCACTATCTCCACATCAACAAGGATCAACAGCAGAATCAGCCAAAGAAAAAAGTCGAGACCCAACTGGTTCAGGTCTACATGGTTCGTTAAGAGTCCGTTTCAAACCGGTATTGTAAAACCGGCAGGTGTGCGATCACTCCTGCGAGCCTGGCTTGCAAAAGGCTTTTCAATTGTTCATCATGCTCGCCACAGGTCGTTTATTTTGAATTTACAACTCGAGCTTGCCCTTGCCATGTCCACCTAATCCATACTTCCACACATGCTCAACACTCAACCTCAGCGTCCTAGCCACCTCGTCGACCGTCGACCACCCCTCCCGCTTGACCACATACCACGCACTCCTCACGCCCGCCCACAACGGATCCTCTGCACCATCCATGGTAAACCACCAGACTGTCTCAAACGTAATCACCGCCACCACCGCCATAAACACCGTCATGCCTACCAAGAGGAGGAAGAAAAACTTGATCATCTCGTCGCGATCGCGTTTTTCCGCCGCTTTACGTTCGTCTTGGGTCATGAGATCGCGCGGATCCTGTGCAGCTGCACTGGCGGCCGAAAGCGCACTAGCTGCGTCGGTCGACGAGTTGACCACAATCGCCCGAGTCCGTCGCGTTTCCGACCACGTCTTGAGCGCCGCCGCACGCGCATCGGCCGGCTTATCTTGCACGGCAGCAGCGATAAAGCTGGGATAGTAGGTCTCACACCACTGCTCGATGCGTCCCAACTCGACGGACCAACGGACAAAGTTGGGATCCGACGGAGACAGCCGTGCATGGATTTTGCGCGAATAGCTGAGAAACGTATAGGCGACATCGCGCGGATTGATGGCCTTGAGGATCAGGCCGACAGCAACGCCTTTGCGAATCTTGACGTTCTTCTTGAAAACATCCGGGTTGTTGAACATGAGTTCGAGCGTAGCAATGGCCATGACCTGGGGGATGGCGCAAAAGTTGAAGACGGATTGCTCCTTGAGCAGAGCAAGATAGTCGAGAGCGAGCGTAGCGTGCGACATGGCGTCCAACAGCATGGTGGAGAGGACGTACATGCTTCTCTGGCCCAGCTCGTTGTCTGCCGGTTGAAACTTGCCGCTTCCCGGAGCGGTTTCGACGATCCCCTGCGCCACCTGGGCCTGGCTGTTGAACCTTGCGATATCATCCGCCCAGCACTGCTTGGGCCAAAAGAAACGACCCTCCTCGCAGTCCTCGGCGTAATCGCGGATGATGTTGGTCTTTTGCAAAAACAGGCCCATGTGATTCGACAACTCCAACTGGTGACCCAACCAGGGCCGTTCCAACTTGCTCTCGCTAAAGAGCCTGGACAAACCTTCACCGACCAAACCGGCAACAAAGTGGCAGTAGAGATCGAAATCCTTCCACGTGTTGACGCTGAGCGGCTGCTTGGCACTCAACTCGATGTAGCTGGCCATGCCGGCACCCATCTTGGCAGTGATATCCGAGATGACGGTCTTGTAGCCCTGGTCGAGCAGCTGATACTCTGCAATGACCTTGTCAAACTCTACGAGCAGCTGACGGTCCTTTTCGTTGGGCCCACTCTGCGTAAAGTTCCAACCGGGCTGTTCGAGGTACTTGTAAAAGTCGACGAGGAGTTTAATCTTGCGGTCGGCTGGGATGGTCATGTCGTCCTCGACGGTATCGAGTGCTCTCAGGACGAGGTAGAAGAGACAAATGACTCGCGAGAGTTCGCCCTTGAGCTCCTTGATGACTGCGGCAAAGGAGCGGGAAGTGAGATCGAGGAAAGTCCAACAGTCGCGCATTCGTTGACGGTCCCAACCCGAAGCTTGCGGGTTGGCTTTGATGTCGTTGAGAGGATCGCGCCATAGTTTGTATCCAATCATGGACCGGAGTTCGGTCGGGTGGGTGACCGCAAGGAGGAGGTAAGATACGAGCCCCATGATTGCAGCAAAAGATGATGGAGGGGAAGGGTGAGAAGGGGGATGGTGGTAAAGGAAAGAGAGAGAGAGAGAGAGAGAGAGAAGGGTTCTGCGCGAAGAAAATAACTGTCGCCTGCTGCTGCTGCTGCTGCTGCTGCTGCTGTTCAATTATTGGTCGGTGCGTCTCTCTCTCTCTCTCCTTCTCTCTCTCTCTCCCTCCCCCTCTTTTGTCGCGCTGCGTGCTGCACAAAATTACAGTTGAATATATATCGATGTTTGACCCGCGTGGTCTTTGTGAATTTTATTCTTAGCCAAAGTCGCGCCACTCTGACTGTCTTTGTCTTGTTGCTCACTCAATCGGGCAACGCTCGTCTTAGCTACCAAGATGGCTCTGAATCCACTCTTTCGCCTGCAGACTGCAATTCCACGCAGCATCCAACTGCTTCAAGCCGAATTCCAAGCCAGACTGCTGGCCGTGCAGCGCCAGAGACGCCAGTCCCAGATAGGTATGCAGCAGATCCGGATGCTCATCGACAAGTTTGGCAATGCCACCGACTCTGCTCTGTGCTGAAAGCACGTAGCTTGCATCCTCGACTGCATCCACCAACTTGTCCTCCGAGACAAGCGACAGTGCTGCGCCGTTCCAGAACGAATAGCAGACGTCGGGTGGAAGTTTTTCGGGTCGCCCTTGGAAGCCGCCTGTTAGCTCGACTAGGTCCTCGTCGTCGTCTGAGTCCGAGTCCGAGTCCGAGTCCGAGTTTGAGTTCGAGGTTGAGTCCGAATCACGTGGTAAAGGCTCTGATGCATGAGTGGTGGATGACGGCGCAACTTGTCGATGGACTAGCCAAGTGAGAGCCTCTTGTCGTCTCTCCCATTGCCGTTCGGACGGCAGCAGGTGCAAAGCCGCAATACAGCAATACGTCATGCCCGAGTGCGATTCGTGTGTTGCACTTGCGCCAAATCCTCCGTCGTATCTCTGACACGCCTGCAAATACTGTCTCGCCTTGTGCACGTCTATACTTTCCCATTCGCCCAACATGGAACCGATCGCCACGGCACAGTAGGTGAATCGTGGATCGCGTTCGTCCGTCGCCACTTCGGCTGCAAATCCGCCTTGCCCTTCTCGATCCTGCAGCTCACCCACAAATCTCAACAGCGCTTTCCGGTCCAACCGCGCAAAGTCGTCGCGCAGGATGGCGAGGATAAGAATCGCCGCATACGTCATGGCTATATTTGCGCCTGTTCGGCGAGATGACGAGCTGGGCGATCCTCGAAAGCCACCTGTGGGAGACTGCTGTTGGTAGACCCAGTCAACCAGTTCGGATGCCTCGCAAGGCGAAATTTTGTCGAGCGAGTCGAGCAGGTCGAGGCCCGAAATGGCAAAGTAGCCGAGCGTCATTCGTTGGTCATCGGCCGAAGTGTAGGGTTGTGGCAGGAGACGCAGACATCGTAGCAGAAAGGAAATGTGCTTTTTCGTTTCTAGCTTGCTAGCCAGTCCAGCTTGGCATATTGCGTTCGACATGGGTGTCGAGATTCGTATCGCTTGGGGCCCAAAGAGCAACGTGTGCCAGAGTGACGCTGACAACAAGAGCAAAAAGCAAAGACCAACACTTTTTTACTTTGGCCAAAGTGACACACAAACATGGATGGCTTCGGAAGTCGGAGGCGCAATTGGTTGGCCGCAAAAACCCTTTGTTTGTTTTTGGGTTTTCAGAAGAACCTTTTCTTCCTTCTGCCATGGTCCTACATTGCTTGTCCTGCTTACCACCTCATCCTAGCGCAACAATGTCACATGCACCACCTCGTCCACGCTGGTTCGCTCCCTCATCAATACCTCCCATCCTCCTCCTCACCTTTGTCACCTCTTTCGCATTCAACCATGCTCTCATCACCACTCAACGCAAACAGCAGATCCGCACACACCAAATCCACATGTCGCTCCTCCAAGATACCATCGACTACAACTCACGCCTCTTGTACCACCTCAATCCACCCTCTTCTACCTCTTCTTTCACCTCTTGGTTCCATCGTTCTCCTCTCCCTCCCTCGCCCTCGCCCGCGCAACAAGGTTGGTTCCAAGACGATCTCGACGCACTTGTCCGCCGCTGGAAAGCCCTCGGCACCGATCCCGTCGCCCATCACCTCCTACCCCGCTCGAGTCGCTCTGCTGTCCACACGCTCAACGTCGAGACAACGCCAGTCGGACCTAAACAAACAAGTTGGTCCGAAATCTTCCTCGGCAACCCAGAATCTCGGTCCACCTTGACTCAAACATGGCACAAAGTCACCCAGGGAATCCAGCAGAGCTTTGCACAGCTCCATCCTACTTTGCCTCCATCACATTCCCAAGACGACGACCGTGAGCTGCAGCAACTGCAACAGTTGTGGTCAGAGTTGTCGCAAAAATCACCTTAGTCCGTCATCCTGCCATTGCACTGTATCCCATATACCCCCTCCCCCCCCAACCAGACTCAAACGACAGTGTCTCACACATGATACACTCAGAGCATCCGGCACGAAAACATGGTTCGAACAAAGCAGCAGCAGACTTGCCATCTACGACGCACGCAAAGCCACCGCCCTCTGAGCTACAGTACCAGCCTTGACTCCCGCATCCACCTCCAACGACGTAGCGAACAACGCCTGGCTACGATCCTCGTTCAGATAGACACTGATCCGCACTCCCCTCTCGTCGCTCTGCTGCTCCGCTTGCTTATCCGCCCACACCAACGCCGTCAGGCCCAAATTGGTCACCCCGCCATCATTGAGCTTGATCCTCTTGGTCTCAGCATCCCAGTTGGCTCCTTGCAACTTCAACCCTCGGATGGCAAACTTGCCTGCTTCAAGTCCGGCCTTGGCATCGTTGAGCAGCAGTTTCAGCGACAAGTTTTCGAGCGACACTTTGGATGCATGCGCCACGCTCTGTCGAGTCGCAGTCAGGTATGCTCCTGGTGAAAAGAGCAGCCCCAGAATCACTTCTGCCATGTCGTAGCCTCCACCTGCTCCCAGCTCGCTAGATTCCCGCGTGACGCGCTCCAGCTGCTCGAGGCGTGCCCGCAAATCGACGATCCATTCCGCCAGCGTCATCGATTTGGGCACAGCATACCGACGCCACGACTGCGGAATCACCGCTTTCGGTAGGTCGGTGAGCAGCGCTCGGTTGTGATTCGTCTGTCGCGAGGTGCCATCGCAAACTGCAACCACTTCTTGCAAGTCCTTGCGCACCGTCGCTAGCAGCGACGAGCCAGTGCGATGCTCGCGGGCCCAAAAGCGATACAGTGGGTCTTGCACCGAGCCTGCACCATTCCCCAACGCGGGCACACTGCTGGGCAGCAAAGAGAGCCACTGCAACGCATTGGCGCGCAACGCCTTCATCCAACTCGGCTGCACCGAAGCCGAAGTCGACCGTGTATCTTGCTGGCTCCCACTATCGCTGCCGTTACCGCTGCCGCTGGCGCTGCGACCATGGCCCACAGTCTCGTCATCATCGTCGTCCGCCAACTGCTTCATCTTGACCAACTTGCTCAACAGCGCTGTACCTTGGGCTGCAGCAATCACCTTTTCAGCACTTGGCGGCAACGCCAGCCATTGCGGAGGCTGCTGTTCCGGTAATGCCTGCACCCAGCTGATAAATGTCTCCATCTTGGTCCCCTCTGGTGCCACGAGCGGTTCCTTGTCATCCTTGACCAACTCAAAGTCAACGTCGTACGCCTTTGCACAAAACAGCTCGTCCACAAACGAGTCGAGCAGGCTCTGATCGGGTCCGTTGTCGATCTTGCCACCGTACACGCTCTGCTTGAGTAGCGATCGGATCGCATCCCATGGCAGCTGCTGCGGGTCCACGTTGGCTCGTCCCTTGGCCACTTGGCCCACCCAGCCTTCGATAATGTCGAGCGCCGCTTCGGCGTCAGAGTCGTTGAACTCGAATGGCTTGGACCAGCCTAGCGGGGTGTACCTCAATCGCTCTGTGAGTGTGGCATGGAAGAATGCCAGCAAAAAGTACAGTCTTGGCGTCTCAGCAGGTCCGCGCTGCAGTCGTCCAGGCGCGATGCTCTTGAGACTGTCGAGCATGCTGGCACGGATTCCCGGTGGAGGCTCGTTCATAAGGATGCGCGAAGCCCGCAGAAAGTTGACTGGAATCGAAGGTGAAGTCTCGCACGTGAGGAAGAGGCGGAAGTTGCGATTCGGGTTGAGACCATGCATCTTTTTCTCGAGCTGTGACAGCCACGATGGCGCCAGGTGAACATTCTTGAGCAAAACCCAGTTGCCAGAGCGGGCAGCTGAAGTGATGGCATGGTCGGCCAGCGCGAAACCCTCCTGCGATCCCATGGCGACAGGTGTGCATCGCGCGCCCACGAGCTTGACCAGATGGTCGACTCGGTAGCTGGCGTCGTAGCCTGGCACCGAGCATAACGCGATGGGAGTGCTCGCATCCACTTCCTCGGCGACGATCTGGCCCAGCTCGTAACCTGGATCGCCGAGCACGTCCTGACCAAAGATGCGCGAAGTAAAAGCAGCCATGGCCTGAACGATACGGTCAGGACGCAAGCACTTGACAACGAGCATCTTGCGTACCTCATCTGCCAAGACTTGTGACTGCTCGTCTTCCGACCAGAACACAGGCACCGCTAGCTCTGGGCTGTTGGAGCTGAGGAAAGCCAGCCACTCGGCGGTACTGGCTTCCATGTGCTCTTCGATGGTGCGGAAAAAGGCGAGACGCTTGAACACTTGAACCCGTGCCAGCTGTTCCTCATCAAGCATCGCTTCGACTTCGCCGTCGCCGCGACGCTGCGTAGCACCACTACCCTGGACACCTGCGCCATTCGAACCAGACGCGCTCGTAGTGGCAGCGGCTGCCGCAACGTTGCCACCCTCGAGCAAAAACTCGTACTCGTCACTGTCGAGCGTATCGGCATGGCCCTCTTCGCGCGCCTTGATCTGAGCCAGCAGCATGGCGAGCATGACGTGGTCGTGGTGTGCCAGCGCCTTGCTCGTCCTGTGGAAGACGACAAGGAAAAGGTCGCGCATGAGGATATCGAGCCTCTGCTTTGGATCCGTGACGCCCTCCAGGTGCGGATTGCGACGGAGGACATAGTCGAAAATATCGAGGAAGAAGCGCAGCGAGAACTGGTAAAAGTGCGAGATGAGGTGAAGCTGGTCGAGCACGAAGAAGACAGAGCTGCACGCTTTGGCAAGTGGAACGTATTCGGCGGTGACCTGGTCCACCTCTTGCATGATGGCATCCGTCTCTTCGACTTTGGACGTGACTTCGGCGGCCTCCTTCTTGAGCGTCTCGAGCGTGTCGATGACCTTGTCGTCATCCAAGATATTACCTTGGGACTCGTTGAGGGCGGTGAGGAGCGAACGTTCGAGATGCCTGAGTCGCAGTCGGAACTCGCCTTGAAGCTTCATGAGATCGGTACGCTTGCGGTCAGTGTCTGGACGCTCCACTTTGAGCACTTGATCCAGCGACTGGCTCTGCAGACTGCTTCGAGTCATGGTGAAATTGACAAAAGTGACACGACTGCAGATGTCTGGCGAGAACTCGACCGAAGGATCGCGGGTGGTGAGAAACATGTTGAACGAGGGCGAGAAGTCGATATCCTGGCTGCCGAGGCGAATGAGAACACGGCCGCCGGTTCTGCGAAGCTCCTTGTTGAGCACAGGATTGAGGATGGGATCGAGGTACTCGACGTCCTGGATGAGGAGCGGGTTGCCGAAACGCAGCGAGCTCTCGAGAGCTTTGAGGAAAGCCTCGTCGAGGAAGCTGGTAACGGTGAGCTTGTGCACCTTGTACTCGTTGAGTAAGAAGTCGACGGCCTGGCCGGATGGATCGATAATGAGCGGATAACGGTTCCAGCGCTTGAGCATGATGGCATTTTCGGTGCAGAGCGTATCAGCTGGTAGCGATTTGGCCTGCCACTCGAGACGCTCGTCGGCGGTGGAGAGGTAGTCGGCAAAGGAGAGCTCGGGCTTGAACTTGATCTGGGCTTGACGAAGGTGATCTGACCAGTACTGCCACATGGACTCGCGATACTGCTGATCAAAGTAGCCAGCGTAGGCGAGCATGGCGGCGGACAGCAGAGCGTCGCCAATTATGGTGCTCATCTGGTCGTCAAAGGTGCGGCTGCCGGTCTCCCATCGATGCTTTTCGGATGAGAGGCTGTCGAGGAGCTGCATGGAGCGAGAGACGCGGTTCTGAACGCGCTCCATCTCGGACTTGATGGCCTGTGTTTCGCTGATGAGAGCAGCATACTCGTCCTTGTAGGTGGCGATGCTGGCCTCGAGCTCTGCAATCATGTCGACGATCTCGCTGGCTTGGAGCTTTGTATCTTCTGCCTGCTGCTCGAGCGACTGGACCTCGTCACGAAGCGGGCCGACCTTGTCGAGGATCTCGGAGAAGCGTACTTGAGCGATGACCCATTTTGCAAGAGGACCGCACGCTTTACTGGCACGGTTGATGTTCTCGAAGTTGTACTCGGGTTTGGAGAGGTAATCGCGGATCATCTTTTCGCGGATCTGTCGCGTCATTTGGCGGTCGGTGTCAAAGTTGACGATGGAGGCGATAAAGTCGTCCCTGCGAATGATGGCCTGGACGGTCTTCCAGCTTTCGATCTTGTGGCCGAGGATGATGCATACAGACTCCATGGCATTCTTGACGGGGAGAGGAGGATTAGCCATGGAACGCACTTCGGTGAGATGCTGCTTCTTGATGTTGCTGACGCTCGCCTGGGCATCTTGGACCGCGGGCTCGGCATCTGCCAAATCGGCCATGACGACCTGCCTGCGTTGACCAATTTCCTGCTCCTGTTCGGCAAGCGCGGCTTGAATCTGAATCGAGGCAGCGCGTTTGTGTTCTGCCTCTTGCTGATCCTTGACCATGCTCTGGAGTTTGTTGTTTGCCTGTGCGTTCTTTGCTTCGAGCTGTGTGCGTTTGACGGCAAGGCTTTTCTGAAGCTCTTCAACCTGGTCTACGGTTGAACGCAACTTGTCGAGACCGACGAGCAAGAAACGCTGCTGATCCTCGAGCTCATCGCGTTTCTGATTCGAGACTTGGACATAGTACTCGATGAAGCTGAGGAAATGGCGAGGGGATTGATGGAATCTTCGACCCTGACGTCGACGTAGGCGCTCAGCAAAGGTATAGACCGAGAAATGAATGAAAACGAGAGCCTCGACGACGAGTTGACGATTGGAGCCGAGGTCGAGTGTGTTTGTGAGTTCGGCTGCGACGGTGCGGCAGGCGTCGGGCGACCAATCTCCTGGTGCCTTTCTAGCACCATCGACGTGGACTGCGTCCATGATGGACGCCAAAGGTGCGTGCCGGCAGGAGGTAGATCGGGGAGGTGCGTGTGCGCGAGTGAGTGAGTGCGTGCGTGCGAATGGTAATCTTGATGGTGGTGGTGGTGGTGGTGGTGGTAGTCAGGTGAGGAGCAGCAAAAGGTTGTCCGAGCGTGTTTGATACAATTTCTGGGCTCCAAAAGTGTTGGTCTGTCCACAGCGCAGCAGCCAGAGAGGCGCGCTCTCAGCTTTGAGCTCGTGGCTCTCTTGTCGAGGTGTTGGACTCAGCCTGAAAGTTCGGTTCAATTTGTTAGGCCGCTCCAACATCACCAGCTTTAAAGAGAATGTAGGCGTTTGGTTTCGAGATGTAACACTCGCTCAATCAAAAAATCACGTGTGATACCTTTTTTTTTTTGGCTTTTTTCTCCCGGCCTGGAAAACGCATTTCTTCTCAAAAGCGCAGCTGAGCCTCTCAAACAGCAGCAGCAGCAAAGCAGCAAAGCAAAGCAGAGCAGAGCAGAGCAAAGCAAGAGAGAGACGAGAAAGAGGCCAGCGCCAAAAGAGACACTGTGTCAGCCTTTGCTCCTCTCCTCATTCTCTCCTTCCGACATCTTCGCTCCACGGCCCCGCACCCTCGTTGCCGCCATTCTTTCCAGGCTCTCTCCAATTGTTTGTTTAGGGAGCTCTGGACTGTGTTCGAACGCTGCTGTCGTTGTTCTCGATTCAACCTCAGCTATCCTTCTCGACCTGGAAAGCTCTTTTTACCCACCACCGCATTCGCATTCGCATTCGCATTCGCAGACAACAGCCCCTAGAGCTTGCAACCCATTCGCGCCACGCATTCACTTGCTGTGTCGACTCACTCGCTCCCAAAACCATGTCCGAGCCATCAGCCGTCTCCGTCCCCGCCGGAGAGGCCACCACCCAATGGGCCTACCGTGCTCAAAAGTCCATCGGCCTCAACACCGGCTCGCCCTCCTACACCTCGGTCAACGGCTTCGATCAGGTTCAAGGCGCTACCCGCGTCTTTCAATATAGTCCCGATGGCTCCACTTTTGCCGCCGCCATGGACGATTTCACCCGCCTCGTAGACACGCGTGCTGCCTCCTCCTCTTCCGTCAAACGCGATCTCCCCGTTCCCAAAGTCATCGACCTTCAGTTCTCACCCAAGGGCGGCTTCCTCAGCACATGGGAGCGCCCTTCAAAGCTCGAGGATGGTTCTGGTGCTCGCAACCTCAAGATCTGGGACACGCAAACAGGAGAGACCGTTGCTTCGTTCGAGCGCAAGTCGCAAGAGGGCTGCTTCTTCCAATTCACCGCAAACGAGCAGTACTGTGTAAGGCAGGTCTCGACCGAGCTTCAGATCTACGAGCCTCGTCACATTGCAGACAAGGGCGTCATCGGCAGGTTGCGTCTTGAAGGCATCACCAGTTTCGAAGTGGGCCCAGGCGACAAGCCTAGCATCGCCGTCTTCTGCGGAGAGAAGAAGGGAGCTCCTGCTTCCGTCCGCGTCTACTCTCTCGCCTCTCTCATCCCTTCTCCCGAGACACCACCTGCTCCCGTATCCCAAAAGACTTTCTTCAAAGCCGACAAGATCCAGATCAAGTGGAACAAGGCCGGCTCCGCACTCTTGTTCATGACCTCCACCGACCACGACAAGACCGGCAAGTCGTACTACGGCGAGACCAACCTCTACCTCATGTCGGTCCGAGGCGATTTCGACTGCCGCGTACACCTTGACAAGGAGGGTCCCATTCACGACTTTGAGTGGAACCCCAACTCAAAAGAGTTTGTCGTCATCTACGGCTACATGCCTGCCAAGGCCGTGCTCTTCAGCCACCGCGTCAACGTCATCGCCGAGCTCGGCACCCAGCCCCGCAACTTTGTCGCTTTCAACCCTCAGGGTCGCTTGTTCTGCATTGCTGGTTTCGGTAACTTGTCGGGCACCGTTGATATCTGGGATCGCGACAACTTGGCGAAAGGCAAGGTCTTCAGCATGGATGCGAGCAACAGTTCCGTCTGCCAGTGGTCGCCCGACGGTCACTTTTTGCTCACTGCCACGCTCAGCCCACGTCTGCGTGTAGAAAACGGCGTCAAGATTTGGCATTGCACCGGCGAACTTGTCCATGTCGATATGATCGACGAGCTGTACCAGGCCGGTTGGCGTCCCGGTTCCAACGCTGGTCTTGCAGCTTTCCCGGCTCAGATTCCCTCTGCCCCCGCTCCTTCCGCCGCCGCTGCTTCCTACCTTGCAACAAAAGCAGCTTCCAAGCGTCCCACCGGAACCTACCGTCCACCTGGCGCACGTGGTCAAAACACGCCAGACATCTACAAACGTATCGACGAAGGAGGTTCTGGTGCCTCCACCCCGGATCTGGCTCGCTCGGGATCCCAACAGAACGGCACTTACCAAGCACCCGGATCGGGTAACCGCAAACGTGCCATCCCTGGTGCTCCCGGTTCGGCGCCTCGAAACAGCAACGCGTCCAACCAGAAGGACGGCAAGAAGAAGGGCGGTAAGCAACAGCAGAATGGCAAGAATGCTCCTGCTGCTGCACCTGTAGCCGTGGTCGATGAGCCAGCCGTCGCCGCTGTTTCCGGTGCTGCCGAGGTCGGTGGCAATGCGGGTGCCGCCAACCTGGAAAAAAAGGTGCGCAACCTCAATAAGAAGTTGAAGGCGATCGAGGAGCTCAAGTTGCGTCAAGCCGGAGGCGAAAAGTTGGAAGCGATGCAGTTGGCAAAGATTGCGGCCGAGCAAGAGGTGAGGCGCGAGCTTGCTACGCTTGAGTAGATTGCTGTTGTTCTTTTCCTGTATTCTTACGACTAGAGACTCAATGCAGGAAGCAGTACAGGCGCTCAGCGGCGGATTACACAACGATTGCGATTGTGTGACGAGGGATTTTGGTATTGCAAACTGAACGCACACAGTGCAGAGCATCTACTCTCCGTCGAGGGGATAAGTCGGTTTGGTATCGTTGACCTGGATGCCACCACGTCGTTGCAGGTGGTTATCCGGGTACGCATTGTGCCAGCCACCTTCGCTGGTGGGGACTGCAAGCCAGAGCCTGTACAAATGTCTCCTCGGTGCTGGAGGAGCTGGGTCTTTGTACTCGGTTCTGGCATGCAGTACATGGACGTCGCTGACAAACTGAATGTCGCCGACGTCCAATACCATATGCAGGCTCAACTGTTTTGCGGTATCTTCGAGCACCTGCATGGCTTCCTTCTGCGCCTCGGAGAGTGCGGGGAGGAGGCCGGCGTCGACATGGCGTTGGATGGATTTGAGGTAGTACGGGTCGTAGGTGAGAATGAGACGGTTTACGGGTTGACCTTTACGCAGATGAACAATGGGTCGTGTAACCCATCCGTTCTGATGGCCGACGTTGGTCGAAACTTCGCCTTTGCGGTCAAAATGCCAGATGTTGCTGGCGAGCAGTTTGGCTACGTCAGGACGATGTGCTTGTAGGTGGTTCCAAACCGCGTGGGACGAGACAATGTCGGATTCACCGCCTTCCACCGCCTTGTGCAGACAGAGCAGACCGACGATGCCACCGGACGAATCAGTGTGGAAAAATTGACGTGCGTTGGTGCGGTAGATTCGAACCTTGTCAATGGCAGTTGGATCCTCGCCGAGATCCTTGACGTGACCCAAGATGTGTCCATAGCGGTTTTGCGACACCACGTTGCCAAGGTAAGATCCAAGTCCGAGGTATGCGATGGCGCTAAGACGGTTACCCCACCGCTTGGTGGGAAGACCTTTGAAGAGGTAGAATCCATGTCCCTCGATGAGACGGGTGCGAAGCTGGGTCAGCGTAGCAACCAAGTCCGAGGGGAGAGGAAAGGTCGACCTTTCGATCTCGCCGAGTTCACGGCCGGATTCGAGCCACAGTTGAGCCGCCAATTCGAGCTGGGCCACTTGGTGGTCGTTGAAGGTGTGGGTCCATTTGGAGGCGTTTTCGGCGCCGACGTACGCAGCCGCATCCCAGACGGTAGGACCGGTGATCTGCTTGGGAAGGTCTTCGTAGGGTGTCAGGAGCGTGGGGTCGGCATCGTGCTGACCGGAAGTGAGCTCTTGAATGGAAGACTTGAGCGAACGCTGAGCTTCGATCTGCGAAGCGGAGAATCCTCCGGATCCGCCGTCGCCGTCACCGGAGGACTTGTTGGCAAAGTGCGAGTTGTTGGGCGAGAGTGCGGACAGCATCTTTGCGTTGGCGGGTTGGGATGGTTGATCGAAGATGGAACGCCAAAGACCGAAGAAGCTCAGCTGAGTTATATACGATTCGGCATCTCGGACCAACGAGAAAGAGTCACAAAAGCAAAGCACCAACAATCTTTGCTCACGTCCAAGCACGCAAGGCATACAATCGGAAACCACATGGCAATTGGCCTTGAATGTTTGTCACTTTTTCACAGCCGATGAGCCGCCTACACTCAACGTCGACAAGAAGATTACACAGGATGCAGGAAGAAAAAGCTCGCTGACGGCTATGCATATCACACACACCTACAGGCAATTTGCTGCTCTTCGTCGAGTATTGCACCACAGACCGAGCTTCTGTTTTCGTTTCCGGCGCCCAGGCACTCCTTCACAGTCGAGGCTTCTCAGCCAGCAAAAGTACGGAGGGGTTAGCCAAAGGCTGGTTTGTGCGAGTGCAACTTATTCCTGTGGAGCAAGGGCTGGGTACGATGGCGTGCTTTGGGGGCGCTTCTGGACGTATTCCCCCGCATCTCGCTCTGTTCGCAGTCAGTCACCCAAACGTCCAAAATCGCGTGCTTCGGCCTGACCTGACGTTGCATTACTCAGCCTGACAAGCATGGCGACCCACTTGTGTGCCTTATACCAGATCTAACATCTGCAACTTTTCGTGCGGAGCTGTCAAGATAAGCAACCACTCGCAGCATCCTTTTGCGCTGCGCTCACTCGGCCCCTTCAGTAACGTTAACTCTAGCATTCGACGCTCCTGTAGCTTCTTACACACCTTGATCATCATCCCAGCCACGAGACCTCGAGGCGACCACCGAGCTCGAAATGCTGCTATCTTGCCAGTCAAACGTCCAAGCAGCGGGGGTTTTTGGGCCAGTGGCAAAGAGAACAAAAGACATTTGTCTGCACCTCGCTTATCGAGCCGGGGGCCTCTTATCTCTTCCATGATAGGCGTTCTAGAAGCGAGCATGACCCAAGGTACCAGCGATCCAATTGCCTTCGAGAACTGATCTTTCTGGCTCTTGCTTCAACACAAAGAAAGAGTCTGAGCATTAAACCCTGAGTCACAGGTTTGCGCTCGAGGTCCTGCGAAACGCACACGTTTCCTTATTCATCGTCCACCAAGGAAAAGCCCTTCGAAAGTAGCCGAACCTAAAAAGCAAAGCTAGAGCAGAGCTCGATAGGTGCCCATGAAATTCACCGTTGGAGGTGAAGCTCTACCACGTTGTGCGTGTGTTGGTGGGCTTATCTTGCTTGCTGTTCTCCGGCGACACGAAGACACATGAGCGATTGTCGAAGGGCCAAGGTGGGAAGCGGCAATCGCGGCTTGGACCATGTGGCTGCTGTCATAGACACATCTAAGCGTCTGCTCAAAAGGATACTTAATTTCAATCACTGACAGCCTTAATACGAGATTGCGTCCACCCATCTCACTTTCTCTTAACGTTTGCTTTGTTATCTTCTCCATCCCCCACCATCCCTTCCACGCAGAGCGGCGGTAGCTGCTTGACTCCTAACCCACCGCTGTTCAGTCATGGGTCTCCTCAAACGACGCTTCAAGCTGCGTCTCTCGCAAGAGACCGCTCTCGACAATCACGACCTCAAACCCGTCCCTCCAGCAAAGCGAACGTGGCGTGCCATAGATTGGGTCTCGTACTGGATCTCGGACCAGTTTGCACCCGCAACGTGGCAACTCGGCGCCTCGATGGCGGCTACGGGCGTCACTGCACGTGCTGCAATCCCCGCTGTTTTCTTGGGCTTTCTCTGCGTCGGTTTGGTCATGTGGGCAGCAGGCGTCATCGGGGCCTCTTACCACGTCGCTTTCCCCGTTATCAATCGTGCTCCTTGGGGAATCTATGGCTCGTTGTTCCCCGTCGCCGCTCGGGCCTTTTTGGCTCTGATGTGGCTCAGCATCTTGACCCTGACGGGTGGAAATTTGACGGAGCAGTTGCTCATCTCGATCTCGCCCAGATTCGCACACATGCCCAACCACTTACCAGAGTCGGCCAACATTACATCGAGGAGTCTGCTGTGCCTTTTCATTTATTGGTCGGTTCAGACGCCGATTACGATGATCCCCGTGGCAAAGCTGAAGTATTTCTTCCGGGCTAAAGCGATAATCTGTCCTCCTGCATTCTTGGCTATTGCCATCTGGGCGTTGGTCAAGACCAGAGGTGGAGGAGAGCTCGTTCGAGGTCCAGTGACTGCCGGTGCATGGCCCATCATTGTCGCCCTCAACGCGGCCACCACCATCTTCTGCACCGTTGCGGTCAACATTGCGGATTTCACTCGCTTCTCCAAATCCGCCAAGGGCACATGGCAGCAGGTTCTGCTGCTTCCCATCACGGGCACGATTCCATGCGCTTGTGGATTCTTTGCGGCCGATGCAGCGCTGACTTTGTACGGCGAAGCGGCCTGGGATCCGGCCAAGCTGATCGCGCTGTGGGGTAATCGTCCAGCGACGTTTTTCGGTGCGCTCGTCTTCCTGATTGCTACTGTTGGCGTTCAGGTTTCGGCCAACGCAATTTCGTTTGCTACCGATGCCATGTCAATTTGTCCAGCGTACATCGATATCCGTCGTGGATGTGCGTTAGCGGCCCTCCTAGCCGTAGCTATTACGCCGTGGAACCTGGTCAATTCGGCGCAGGGGTTCTTGAATTTCCTCGGCGCTTATGGCTGTTGGCTCGGTCCGATTTCAGGTATCGGTCTGGTCGACTATTACTTGCTCAGAGGTCAAAAGATGGACGTTCGACAGCTCTACGTCCAGCCCGGTATCTACAGCTATGTGGGAGGATTCAACCCGAGAGCGTACATTGCGTTTATCATCGCTTTCGTACCTAACCTACCCGGTTTCGTCAACGCTATCAACCCAAAGGTGAAGCTGGATGTTCCAATCTATAACTTCAACTGGTACTTTGGTATCAGTGCTGGCGCGATGGTGTATTGGGTGCTTTGCAAGTACGTTTGGCCGCTGCCGAAGGAAAGTTTGTTGGAGGAGGCAGTGTATCCGGACGAGGCGTACTTTTGGAGTGAGGAGGAGAGCGAGACGGGAAGCAGTGTCGAAAAGGGAGCGGTGGAGACGCCAGGTAGCAAGGCAACGGACACGGCAGGCTCGTTAGATGGGATGGAGATCGACGTGGTCCTCAATAAGGCGGATCACAAGTGAACCTCCCATGCGTCGCCAGTGTGTATTGCATGTTTCCTGTCAATCAAGCTTCAGATCCTCGTGGTTCACGCGCGTCAAAGAATGCGGGAAGAGACAGCATGACTGGGAATTGAGAAGAGACCAAAGCGCAGAAAGGGAAACACAAGCCTATGCTACAGTAGTTGAGTGAGAAAAACGAATCAGGTGTAAGCAAGGGAAGGGATCTGGAGCAAAAAAACAAAGGAACCAGCCTTTTACGTGTTCCCGACCAGACCACCGCTTTCCCTTCCGCCCATCCCTCTCCGTACGAACAGGAACCAGAGCCAATTGAGAAAACAGATCGTGTACTTAGTACGTCCTCGTAGTCTGATAAATCTTGACCGAGTTGATCAACCAATACGCCTGGCTGAAATCGACATCGTTGCTCTGGACGTAGCTCTGGCAAGTGGGGTAACCGGTCATCTGTGCGCAGCTCTGGCTCTGACCTGCATAGGCGTTGTTCCAGAGGGTCTTGTCACCTGCCCAGTCACCGCAGATCGTGTTGGTAAAGACGCTCACGTGGTTGAAGAAGAACGTCGACGGGTCGCAGTTGGTCGCTGGCCAAGAGCCCTGTGGCGTGCCCCAGCCGGTGGGGTCTGGTTTCCCAGCAGCAATGTCAGCGGGAGCAGAAGAGCGAGGGAAGAACCAAGATTTGATGCCTTCGTCCTTGTCCCATACCATGGCGTGAATTCCGCCGCCCTGGTTATTGTAGCCGACACCGTAGTCGTTTCGCAGGGAGGACTGAACACCACAGCCCTGATTGCCAGTTTCAGCAGAGGCGCAATTGGTGGCCATGGTCAGGTTTTGCAGCTGGTAAGTACCGAGTTGTCTGTTGGTAGTCGCGTTGACTTTGCATCCGGGAGCAGTGTGAACAGAGTAAGTGTTTTGAGAGGTGAAAGAGATACCTTCGACAACGTCAATTTCGCCACCGTTGGGCCATCCACCAGGGGGATTGGTGGGAACGGTCCACCATGCTGGCCAGACACCGCATCCAACTGGCATGTGGGAGGCATCGAGAATGAATACACCGGTAGTGAAGGTGTCGTAAGACGACACACGAACAGCCTTCATGTAAGGAATAGGTGCAGCAGAGCTGGTAGCAGCAGCGCTCGAGGTGGAAGTGGTGCTGCTCGAAGACGAAACAGCATTGACACTGACAGTGCCAGTGGTGGATGACGAGGACGAAGCAGACGAAGAAGTAGTGGTCGCAGCTGCTGCTTGGACTTCAAAGGCCCCGGTCGAGGTGGAAGAGGCCGACGCGGAGTCGGAAGCCTGACGGCGCTGCTTAGCAGCTGTGGAGGTTGAAGTCGAGGTTGAGGTCGAAGTCGAGACGGTAGACGTCGAAGTAGTCGAAGTTGAAGTAGTCGTCGACGAAGGCGGGTAGACACGCGTCGTAGCGTAAGCCATGTACACCTGACCTCCATTGGTGGTCTTGACGAGGCCCATAGAAGAAGCCTCGGCTCGTCCAATGTAGTCGACCAGACCATTGGTAGGGTCCTTGAAAGTGAAGAAGTACATGTTGTCGTAGAAGTTTTTACCGTTGTAGTTGGCCATCAGACTGTAAACCTTAGGAGTAGGCGTGGGAGTAACAGTGCTCGAGGTGCTTGACGAGGTGGTAGACGACGAAGACGAGCTGGACGTCGAAGACGAAGATGAGGTGGTCGAAGAAGTGGAGGACGAAGTCTTGGTGGTGGGAGCAACCACAACGCTAGAAGAAGACGCAGTGGTCGGGGCGCGGTTGGTGGTCGAGCTAGCAACGAAAGTGGTCGAGGGTGTAGTTGAAGTGGAGCTTCTAATGCTCATGGAAGAAGAAAAGCTCCTAGTACTGGACGAAGAGCTGGTGCTTCGCGTGCTGCTCCTGGTACTGGTTGACGACGGAGTGCTCCTAGGGCTCGAAGAGCTGGTAGTCGACCTTCTCGTGCTAGTGCTAGAAGTCGTCTTTCTGGTACTGCTCGTCTTAACCGGAACAGGCGTGGTAGTCATCGGCTTCCTCGAGCTGCTCGTGGTCCTTCTCCTCGAACTCGTCGTCGTTGTCCTCCTTCTCCTTGTGCTCGTAGTCTTCCTCTTCGTACTAGTGGTCTTCCTTGTAGAAGACGCGCGTCGGATATACTGCGTGCACCTCCTGAACACAGTCTCGTAAATCGTCTTTGTCACCGTGACCGTCTTCGTCCTGGTCCTGGTCCTGGTCCTGTACTCGATCCTCGGATCAGGCTCAGGAATGGGCTCGCGCTTGTCCATCGGGTGAGCCGTCTCGATACTCCTCTTGGCATGACGGCGGGTGTGGTTGGCGGGGCACGGTGTAGGACCAGCTCGCTTTTGAAGCACGTTGGGGTCCTCTTCGACCTCATCGGGCAAGAAGACGGTGATGATCTCGAGCTCATCGTAGTAGTCATCGTCTTCGTCGTGGGGGTCATCTTGGCCTTTGAGGGGCACATCGGCGTGTTCAAAGGTGCTGGAAATGTCGACAACGGTCGGGGCGAGGTCTCGTTCTTCGGCGGAAGCGGCAGGGACGGGTTGATCGCTGCTCCAAAACGCTGACGAGGTAGTGGGCTGCAATGCAAGCAGAAGCAGGGCTACTTGGACCACGAGGGTCAATCTGAGCCTCAGATTCACCATTGTCGTATCGAAAGCTGTTGGCTCGAATAGGGATGTGGGATCGAAGAGATAGATTCACCGAAGACACTCGTATGATAAATGAATGTGTATCTTGGTCAAGGAAAAGGAGTGTGGGGAGTTGACGCGATCGGTCCAATTGTCGATTCTGGGAAGGAAGGCAGGGGAGAATGGGGAGGGGAACGTCTGGAGAGGAGGGCGAAGGATGGGAAAGAGGGGATGATGGTGGACGGAGGGAAAGATCGTAAAAGGCTCTCGTCCAAACCAAACTCAGACCAGCCAAAACCTCTTATACTCCTTTCCGCTATCACCCAGGGCCTCCAAGAGTTCCCTTGCGGCAAGAGGATGTCCCGACCACACACCCTCTCTTTGAGGATCTGATTGGAACGGACAAGTATCGCTGGCAAGAGTCAGTCACGCCAAGTCTCGGCAGCTTCGGAGCTTCATCGCGTCGATCGAGCGGCAAGCAATGCATAGCTGTCAGAGGGATAAGAAGGTGCGGATACAGTATGGCGAACGGGCAAAGAGGCCTGCAGGGTCCAGCTGGAGAGGGAAGCACAAGACCCCAAGGAAAGAACAGCATGGTCAATTGCGTGCCCCTCAGGATGGGAGTGGGACACTCGGGAGTACAGGGGGGCTGCATTTGTTCTTAAAAGACAGAATAGTAAGGATCTTCGACCTGCATATTCACCTGCCGAGGCAGGCAGCCTCTCGGTGAACCTGCCATGGAAGCCACCAACAGCAATCCCACGTGTGAGACCGCACTGGTTGATCGCCTCAACAGGATTTGCAACTTGCCGTTGTGCGCCGGAGTAAGTCATGTCGATCTGCTCTCCCTCTGCCGAGGAACCATCTTAGACTCGGGTTGCTTTTCAACTTGATACTCCGCTTTGCTCAACCTCCCTCCTCCTTCTATTATCTTCACCGCATTCACTCATCCCACAATAGCGATTACTGCGTCTGCTTACCTTGAGATTGATTTTCATTCATACGGGAAGTCGGAGTCATACCTTCACGATGCTCGACCAGAAGGCTCGAAGGAAGCCAAGGAAGAACCATGCGAAAGGGAGAAGCCACCTCGGCGCTTCGGGGAGGTCTGCATACAAAAGTTGAATCTGGCATTGGTTGACAGCTCGGATTTTGAATACGATTTGTATTGCTCTATTCAAAATCGCGCGGGGTGTGAAGTACAAAATTTTCAAACTGGCTCACCTTCCCGCATGCAGACAAAGTTGTGCCTCGGGGCTTTGGACTTTTTTTGCTCACCTGCATTGCAACTTTACCCTCATCAAGACCGAGGATGCTTCGTATAAGCGTGGTTAATGAGGGCCGATCGGACTGACGCTACCATCTCATCGGATAGATCTCAATGATGTAGGTCATTGTGGTCGACAGACAGCAGTAGGGCCATGAAAAAAGGAAGGATGATATTGAACCACACGGTCATGGCATTCTAAAGTGCCTCGAACAGCGTCGGCAACTGTTCATCCTGAGGACTCCTAGAAACCTGTCTAGCCACATTCACCACCGCCACCTCTTCCGCCTTCGCCTCGCCCTCCGGCAACGCAGTCACCAGTGCCGATTCCACCGCCTCCTCCCTTTCGCATTCCCCCTCCTCCACCGGCACCAGAATCAGCTGCTCCTCACCTCTCAAGTCGCCCTGTCCCCCACTCCCGCGCATGAAGTCATCCTTCAACCAAATACACCTCTCATCGCCGTCCTTTTCCATCTCTAACAGGTTCTTCTTGTGCTTGTGATTCGGGAAGAAGACCAGCATGCTGCGTATCCCACCGAAAATACACACAACGCTGTACAGCAGCTTGTAAACGCCGAATGTCAACATGTCCAGCATGTGTGGGTGCAGATCGGGGCGGTTTCGAGTCATGATGAACCGATAGAGGACGATGGGAACAACGGGTAGGAAGAGGAAGAATGCGAAACTTCGCAACCAGAATTGACCGCTTCCACCGAGCAGGATGAACACGGGCAGACGAATCCAGTCGATAAAGTTTGTCGTAGAGTTGTAGAACTGGGTGAATTTTTGCCAGCCAATGGCTACGGGTGTACGGGCGCCGTTGAGAGAAAAGAGGAAGCGTTTGGAGAACTGCCAGTAGAGCGTGTGTCGCGCCATTTCCCACGACCTTACTCTTTGGTTGTAGTAGTTGGGCGTACCGGCCGTGGGTGGACCGAGGAAGGTTTCCGGTGCGACGGTTTCAAACGAAATACTTGCATCGATACCCATCCGTTCACCCAGAGCTTGGAGCTCAAGACCCATCTTGACGTCGTCGGCAAAGTAGATGAGGTCGTGTCTGCGCAACACGCGGATCATGGTGTCGCGTTTCCAGAACGAGGCTGCTCCGTGCGGGAAGAGGACACCGCACATCCTGGATTCGGCCATTTTGGCGAGAGCCGACATTTTGTACTCGATATCCTGCCATCCTACAAACAGCGGACGGTCACCCTTGTGGTCAACTGCCGTAATGGGGTAGCACACCGCCGTGACGGTTTCGGAAATAATATGCATCGGAGCAGCAAAGTTGGCGGGGATAATCACGTCGTCATCGATCGTCAACACATAGTCCAAATTGAGCACGGCCGCCGCTTTGGCACCGACGAACTGGGCGATGGTCTTGTTGCCTACGGGCAACCAGATGTAGTTGATACGTGCAAACATCGGCTGGGAGCGGATCGAGCTTTCCATATCCGTAGGAGGTTGAGGAGCATTGCCGTTGTCAACGATGAAGATCTGCCACGGTTCAAAGTGCACAAGAGCTGCGAAGAGGACCGCTTTGAGTACTTCGACGTCCGCATTGTGACATGGAATGACGAGAGCAGTTGACTCGGTGAGCGAGGGATGTGTGATCGAGCCCATGTCGACGCGGACGTCGGCTGGCTTTTCGAAAACAGAAGCTTTCTTCTCGTCGACTACCTCGCCGCTCGAATTCGTCGATGTTTTCATGAGATCCTTTTCATCCTTCTCGTCATCCCTCGCAACAGGTGCAGCGATGACAGCAGCAGAAGCGACGTCAAGACGCGATCCAGCAGCAGCAGCGTACACCCCAAAATACGAGCTTCTCCGCGACTCGATACTTGTCCTGGCCAAAACCATTTGATGCGAAGGGTTGCTAGGTCGACGAGAGCCAACCCGCTCGAGTTCCACATTGAGCTTGTCGACGGTAAGCGGCTCGTGCAAGATGATCGTGCTTCTCCGATTGCGAGGATCAGAGCCGGGAGTCCGGGGCACTTGCAATCCGCCGCTGCTACCAGAAACGTTGATCCACTGACTTGGTCTTCGTTCGCCGTTCGCAGTCTTGCTCGGCGTTACAGCGATACTGCGAGTCGACATCCTACGCAACGACAACCGATTCGAAGCGCGCTCATTGTCTTTGTCGACGATATCGTTTTCTTGATCCTGCAACTGGGCCTCCACGGCAGCCGCTTCTTCATCACCGTGCTCTTCTTCCAATATAGTCGAATGCATCTGAGCAGCCATATCTTGAGACGCAACCGACTCATCGTCGCTGCTGAGACTGCTTCTCGAACTGTCTGACAGGCTCTCTGTGCTGTCACGCCCACGCGGCACCAGCACCGTACGGTCAGGAACCACTCTTGCGTCGGGCACACGAGCTACCAACATGATGATCACGATCATAGTTGGCTCAAAGCCGTACAGGATACCCATGATCGCCAAGTTCTTGCCGTGTAGTGCATGATCGAGCTTATCCCACCAGTGATAGTAGCGATCAAGCAAGACGAGCATCGCGATGACGCCGCCGTAGACGGTCCATAGGGCAACTTTACGGATGGTGATGGGGAAGAGGATCTCGCGCGGGTCCATCATGGTCAGGATGTATTTGGGCGAGATTTGCTGCTGAAGGAAACGCCAGGGTGCTGCAAGACAGTGTTTTGTCTTTTGCGTCCAGGTATGTGGAGCTGGGGCCGCTACTGCTGCAGTCTCTGGACCAGGATAGGCAGCTTCGTCAACGTCTTCGACGATGCCTTCTGGGAAAGCTGTCAGAGGCGTCCTCGGGTAAGAAGTGAGAGGCGGAAAGACGCCGGGAGTTCGCGGGTACGGCATATTCTCCGTGGTCCTGATGTTCGAATTAGAGCCCCTTGCGGCAGCTGCAGAAGCGTTTGCTTGGCGATCGGCTTCCATCATACGAGCCTGTTGGAAGACGGATGCGGCATAGGTTGGGCGTCGCATGGCGGTCATTGGCATCTCGTCGTAGACATCTCTTCCCATTGCGGCTGGAGTCGTTGGCTCGAACGAAGAAATACCTCCAAGTATCCATCGTTTGGCCTCTTGGATGTTGTGCACGCGGCTCTGCAACTCGCCCACGACGTCGTCTTCGTTCTCAGCTTTCTCGTCGTCATGCTGCAAGCTGGCAGGTACAGGAGCCATTGACATGGATCTATCTCTCAGCGACGGTCGTCCGCTCCTAATGCTAGTCGCCGCCACCGAGACGGGCATAGAGACGCGCCTGAGAAGCCCACTTCTGTTCGACTTTGCAGAGACGCCAGAACGACCCGATCGGCCAGAAGCAGTTGTGACCATCGTCCCAGTTCTCTCTCTTCGATACGCTCCATTCGTGACGTACGACAAATTGCTGAAAGCACTCCCTCGTCTACCCATTGACGGTTTACGTCCGGCCGAAACCGACCGCTGCTTGCTCGTCAATCTCTCCAATGCCAACGACCTCGCAAATTCAGTGGCACGAGGCGACGAATCATCCTGCTCCTCGTGTGTCACCTTTTCCGGTTTCTCTCTAAGCTGGCTGGGTTGAACAGCAGCGAGAGAGTGCCTTTGACTTGGTGGCGGTCGCGTCTGCTGGCTGGAGCCGATGCCATAGATCTGCGACTGTCGACGTGGACATTCGAGTACACGCAATTCGAGACGCGGAACGACTTCGGAAGCACCTCCCCGTACAAAATCTCTGATCTCGGTGGCGATGGTTGCACTTCGATTGCGTGTTCTGCGCTCTGCTGCTGCAGCGATGGCAGGTGCAGTGCGGCCTAGCGGGCTGTCAGGGTGAGCTCGCTCGTTGACAGCAGCGCGTGTAATCGTGGTGAGCAGAACGCCGCGGTATGAGCTCGAGGAGTGGGGGCTGAGTCCTGGCGAGTGTGGCAAGCGAGCTGTGAGCGGGGTCTTTGGGGTACCAGGTGTTCGAGCCGTGAGAGGAGTCTGTGGAATCTGTGCACTACGTGGGGTTTCGCCGGTGCGAGGTGAAGCGGGCTCCATGGCGGCGTTAGCTCGAGGGCTCACTCTAGCATGAGAGCTCAGAGGTGTGCCAGGAACGCGGGCGTTGGAGTAGAGCATCCATTTGACACCACCTTGTGATACTCCAGTGTAGGTGGGAGAAGGCTTGGTAGGTGACGGCACGTTTTGGCCAGAACGAGGAGAAGGACCACCGCCTTCAACGTTACTGAAGCCTAGCTGGAAATCGGGATTGTAGCCGTAACGAGGTGCTGAGAAGAGAGGCTTCTCGGAGCCATCGCTGCTAGCGGCAGCAGACCGAGAGCTTGGACTGCTCGTTTGCGTACTTGGACTGCGATCTTTGTCTGAGAGCGGGCTGCGCTTAGTAGGTGTGAAAGGGGCCCACCGGATACCGGCGCTCGGTGGCGGAGCAAGCGAGTCTGTCGGCGAAAGGTTCTTGCCCTTGCCGCCTGGCGAGACCGAGGCGATTTTGTCTGAGCTGCTCGAAGTCTTTATCATGGCAGGCATCGGCTTGGCAGGCGACTTTGTAAGTCGAGACGCGTTGGTGACGGAAGTCTTTGAGTCTGGCGTTGCTCTTTTAGCCGAGTTTGCCCTTGAGAGAGGAGGAGATCTAACGTTGATGGTGAGCTTCTTGTCGTTGATCATACCTCTGCGTCGGATCTTGAGAGGCGTAGAGGTAACTGAACGATCCGAGTGAGTGGACGAGTTGGCCGCCCGTCTGGCCCACGGGCTAGAAGGAGTCATATCTTCCCATGCTGCTTCTTCGTTCGCGTTTTGAGTGCCGTGACCGATCAAAGAAGAGTCCTCAGACCGAACCCTGCTATGCTGAGAAGGAGCTTCCGCGGGTTCTGGACTGTCGCTCAGAGGGATGGGACGAGCAAAGTTGATCGGCACCGAGGTTGAGGAAGACCTTTGACGAATTTGCGAATGTCGTGCACTTGAGGTAGGCGGCTCTGTTGGTGACTCTGCATTGTGTTCAACTTGAGATGTGGTGG
Organism: Ustilago curta; assembly: GCA_928722295.1. NCBI lineage: Eukaryota > Fungi > Basidiomycota > Ustilaginomycetes > Ustilaginales > Ustilaginaceae > Ustilago > Ustilago curta. The sequence continues at coordinate 204,393 of CAKMXH010000014.1, read as the reverse complement.
TGTCGTCTGCCTGCTGAGAAGGCTGGAATGGGTATTCGTCCTTCATACTTGCTGAAGAGGAAGTCTGCGAGGTACGCAGAGGTTAAATTCACAATTGTGAGCGGCTGATATGAGTCCGTAATGGCAGACACGTCGAGAAATCGAACGGATCTGGCGGAAGAAATGAGTCGATGAGGAAGGTGCAACAACAAGTGTGAGGAGAGGGACTATAGCACCTATTATATGAAGAGCTCATGGACCGACGGCGGAGACACCAGACGTATCGAGGTGGCTGCGGCTTCGGACCAATTCTTCCGGACTAGTGTGAGTCGCCGCCGTGGACTACAAAAGATGTCGGTACTCTTCACTGGGGATGCAATAGCCATAGTCATGGCATGTTTCAAAAGACGATGTGGCTTCGAATCACAAACCACGAGTGCTTTTTTGTTTGGCACCCCGATCCTCGTATTGCCCCAGCTGAGCGCCAAGACGGCGATGAGACAATGCGGCCCATTGTCACCAGCAAGATGTATCGAGGAGAGACGCTCCTGCATGCAGTCTGCACAGTGAGATACCGCGGAGAGCGTCGAAAAAGGGATGGCCAAACGCATCACATTGTATTAGCAGGGTGCGAGTCTGTAGCCATCATAAGGAGCGAAAAAGCGTCAAGGTCCGCGGTCAGGGATGGAAGTTAGTCATGTTGTGACCGGATTGAGCCAAAAGGACCAAAAAAAACATTGCGGAGTATGAGTCGGAGTTGGGGTGATGAGCAGCTGGTGTTGAGAAGAAGGCAAGCACGCTAGTCTGGACAAAAAGCGGGCTTAAAAGGCCGGAGGAAACGAAGTTACAAACTCCGCCGGTGGTCGGAGTCGATAAGGTGTGGAGGACGATGATCATCATAGACCAGCAGGGATCCTCGTCGTGCAGATAGTTTCGTCCTTGCAGAGTGGTGCAAAAGCAACCAAGCGAGTCTGGCAGCGCTCAAAGCTGCAGGAACAAAGCTGTTGTGACAGTCGCCACGCCACCAAGAACAAAAGAGTTCTCGCTTCGATGCGTCGTCCCTCGCATCGCCCACAGCACACACTTCGTGGCCCCCACACTATTGTCTTCCGGTCATGACGGCGGACCCAGAACGTCACTCCTGATACCATTGTTTCGGCAATCGACCTCAAACACCGTAACGAAAACTCAATAACGTACCAGACAGCATGACGAGGCCAAGCAATCGGTCAACATGCAGGTAATTTCCGCAAAAGGATGATTGAAATTCCATCTGCTTGCTCTGCTGCTGCAGAAGAAGATTATTTTGCACAAACTTTCGTCGCCGGAATTAGAGTGATCTTTGTTTTCCGTTGAGGAACCCAGATCACCGTGGGAACGAGCTGCTCTGGTCGATTGAGAACGTCGCATCGAACTCTTGCTGGTCTAGCCGTCGACGACAAAGTGCGCAATGGTAGGGCGGGCGAAGCAGAGCCACGAGCGAGGCGACCTCAATGTTCTATTGCAAATCGGGTGATCGGCGATTCAGGCAGCTCGTTGGCCTGTCAACCCTCGTCTTTCAGAACAGCGGACTGGCGTTCATTTTGGGTTTCCTTGTTTTGTGGGATTCAAGGAACACTCGGAAAAAGGGAGCGCAAATTGAGGTCTAGGAATTCGTCAATATATTTCAGAGCTGCATACTCAGACATCACCTCACACAGTCCCGGCACAGTCAAGTCTACGGCTGATGCGAATGATCTCGGTTTGATCCCGGCGTTTGTGTTGTTACATGCGGTGAAAGCAAGCAATGCAAGCCGAATATTGCGAGCTCTCGGGTTCCATTTCTTTATTTGTTTCTGCTTCCGATCTACGACCTTCGCTTCTTACTCTGCTGCGATGCTGGCTCGTCTTGCTCCTCCTCCGCCGACCGTTTCCCGTTCGACGACTTGGCTGCCGGAGGTTGACAGTTGGGACAATGCCACTCGCCCTCGGGGATCTCGTCCAACTTGGGCCTCAAGCAATGCAAATGCCAAGGGTTTTCACACTTCTCGCACTCCAACAGCGCATTCTCCTCGCCACCTTCGCCGTCTTCCTTGCCGCATACCATACAGACCTCTTGGCTCTGGACCACTTCGGGCCACCTTGGCAACTCTCCGTACCGTTCACCCAAGTTCCGTGCGAGGTAGAAGGTGGTGTTCTGACCAGCGGCAATATCGATGATCGAGATACCGTCCAGAGGTTCGCATCGTAGAGGCTTGGTGGCGGAACGTGGTTTTCCTTCTCCCAGTCCGAGTTCGCCGCAATTGGCATTTTGACCCCAGCAGATGTTCATGGTTGCTCCGTGATCGCCTGAGAGCGAGGCTTCTTCGACGGCCGTACAGAGCAACGTGACACCTCCCAGACCGGCATTGGTGACCTTGACGCCCATCATGTCGGGAAGGTATTTGAAAGTCATGAATCCTTGACCGGCCGAGCCGTCACCGGAAGTCTTCCACTTGCCGGCGAGCCAGAACATGCTTTGGCCGTCGACGACGGCCGAGTTGGTGGGGCCTGCGTACACCGCTTTGGCGCGGGTGATGATGTTTTCGCGTGCAAATTGCGGTACGAGCGTAGGCACGAGTTGATCCTGCTGCGAGCCGAGACCGAGACGACCATAGCCTCCGAAACCCCAGACGTAGACGAAGCCTTGGTCGTCGAGTGCAATCGTGTGTTGCTGGCCACATGCGAGTTGGACAATCTTCTTATCCGCCAGTTGCTTGACAAGGAAAGGATCCGAGAAGGTGTTGAAAGCGAGTCGGTTGCTCGATGTGAAGTGCTCTCCAGTACGACCGTTTCCGAGCTGACCCTTTTCCGAGCTGCCCATAGTGTACACTTTCCCTGACTGAGTGAGGAGCATGGAGAAAGTAAGACCGCACGAGGCGGCAATGACGGGGTCGCGTTCCTTGATGAATGCACCCGTCTCGATGCGTGTGAAGATGGGGACGGTCTGCGATTCCGGATGACCGCATTGACCGGAAGTGTTGAGACCGGCGGAATAGACGGCGCCAGAAGCGGCGACGAGCAAGGTATGCGAGCGACCACAAGCCGCAGAGACGATTCGACCGTTGGCGCCGCTTGGCAGCGCAGGTGAGAAATCCGAAGCCGGGTCGAGCAGGTAGGCGTCCCATACGGCTGGACCGGAAGGTTTGGATGATGCTGGAATTTGACGTATGGGAAGACCGCACTGGCCCTGTTCGTTACGGCCGATGATGTAGGCGTCACCTTGGTCGGATAGAAGCACAGCGTGGCAGGAAGAATGTGAGGAAAAGATGCGCTTCATGCGGACGTTGGATACTGAGCGGAGGATGTGTGGCGTGGGTAGATCCGGGCTGTTGTTTCAACATAAGGGGGAGGGTCAGGCGTGATGATTAGATCAATGCAGTCAAGTTGTTGGCTTGCGTAAGAAGAGTGCGCGCAACTTACTGGTCAGGATTGACGTTGAGGGGTGGACCCGCTTTCGAAGCTTTGCGTCCCAAGGTGGGCCAGTCGATACCACCAGCTACGAGCACTCTGCCCCACTGTGGCAGATCTGATTCTGGCATTATGCAAGGCGGAAATAGGTGAATCCGGGGAATGAGAAGATGGCGTGGAGCTGCGATGGAGTCGGAGGGAATCCCGCTTCAGTGACGCGCGAATGCAAGCGAGCGTGTTGTTGTTGTTGTTGTTGTTGTTGTTGTTGTTGTTGTTGTTGTTGTGGAAAATATGCGCGGAGGGGAGTGTGGTCTGAGTAGTTAGTCGCGCTGTGGAAATATCGCGAGAAGAAGTGGGATCGAGATGATGTTGGAAGACCGTCTGGAATTGCCTTTTGCCAACGGAGACTCGAGATGTCGCGTGGAGAAGTGAAAGAGAGAGCGAAGACAGAGCGGATAGAGCGACAGGGCGTGCTTGATGACAAGACTGCAACTTTGGCTCACCGCGTCGCGCTGAGTATATTGACCTCATTTCATTCGCACGAGACGGCGACGCGTTTGGATCCAATCCCGAGGCACGGCGAGACGCGCAGCGGACAAACACCTGCAAGGCCCAGAGGCACTTGGGCTATGTCCGGTTTGGATCGCGCTGTCAAGCAAGTTGGCTGTCGAAACGACGAGTGTTGATGTGTTGGTCTCGAGCCTCACTCAACCAACAAGCTTGACAAGTCGCTTCCGGGCAGCATTGGCGTCAGTCTCAGCTGATCCAACCCCGGGGCGACCAAAGTACTGGACTGGAGAAATGACTTGCAAAGCAATACTATTCGCCCACCACCACTCAAATAGTTACCGAAGGGTTCCTCCATTGAGGAATGTGGGGGCATGAAAAACGGCAAAGGTTGCTTGGCATTGTTACGTGCAGCTACTGTATAGCTGTAGGTGTTGCTCAGGGTCTCCTCTCTTTGCCTCGGTCAACAGCCACCTCCTTGCCATCTCGTACATTGGCTCGCTTGATGCCTTTGGTGTGGCTTGTCGGTGAAAGCATTCCTCCACCATCAAGCTTGCTATTTCACTTTGATTCGCCTCCCAATGAATTGAGCCGATCATCACAACTTGGTTGCTACTGCTCAGCGTCGCGTTGCCAAACGTGGCTTGTTCCCCATGACAGCCGATGTGGGTGCCAACCTTCGATGGTGTTGTTGGTGGCATTCGAGATGAGTCGTTCCAACAAACACACAGCCGAGTGTCGCCTTTGTCAAGCGATCGTTCTTACGAAGCAAAGTTCGTAAATCGGGACAGTTACTCTCTCCATCTCCCTCTGATTCGATGCTCCGCCTCGGAAGCCAGGGTTATCACGAAAAAGGGCTCAAAAAGTGACAGCGCGCTAGCCCGCCTGGTTCGGCACATGCACAAAGGATCTGCACCCTGCACACTGCTTTGCAGCCAACCAAACCAGCCAAGCATTGTCGATCCCCTGCCCCTCACGCCACCTTTGCTGCTCTCCTTCAATTCGGACGATCATCGACCTGTACATGTTAACGACCTCGGATCTCTGCAGATTCGTGCTTGGTGGCGGTCATCAGCGAGCCAGTCGCTGACAGAAGCTTCAAGAGGCTCACAGTACCACAGAAATGTGGCGTGTGTTGTGAACCTGAGCTGCGTCTGTGTGTTTCAGATGCGAACGTCGACATTCTTGAGACTCTGCTTTCTTTTCATGCAACCTGCAGATCTTTTTTGTGTCAATACAGTAGAAAGCGAACTTCGGTGTCTCCTCCTCATCCATCCTTCTGGTGGTTACGGAAACACTCGTGGAACCAGCCGGCTCGCCTTCCTCCAGTATCCTTCCATGTCATGTTCCTTGCAGGAAGCGAGCGTGAGGGTCTCTTTCTAGCTCCGACACCTTGGAAGGGTTTGACCGTTTGAATATAAACCTCGCCCCCTTCGGAGAGGTCGCGTCCTTCCCCTTCTCCTCACCTCATCACATCCCCTCTCCACTCCTCTTCTCTCCTCTCCTCCTCGCTTCCCCTTCCTATTCCCTCTACCCCCTCCCTGACAACCACTCGCCCGTTCGCGGCACCTCCCTCAAGATGAAGTTCACCTCGATCTTGGCTGCCGCCCTTCTAATGGGCTCTGCGCTTGCCATTACCAACAGTGAGACTGTTCCTACAGTCCCCGCGGTCCCCGCTGCACCCGAAGCGGCCGGCGCCCCTGCGAGCGACAAGATGCAGATCCCCGTCACCACCGCCAACTCGCGCGGCGCTTCCGAAGTCAAGCCCAAACTCATCACCACCATGGTCCTGGACAAAGCGGGAAGCCTCCTTTCTTCCACTCCAATCTCGCCTTCTGCACTCAAGCGTCACCGACGACGTGTCCAGAATGCCGTCGACATCGTCAAGAGGGCGCTGCCGCCTTTCCGATGGCCTTACAACTCCGCCACCCGCAAGGTGCGTGGTGTATCCCTCGGTGGCTGGTTGGTTGTGGAGAACTTTATCACTCCTAGTGTCTATGCTTCGACCGGCAACACGGCTATCGTGGACGAGTGGACTTTTGGCTCGCTCCAGCCACGTGATAAGGCTGTTCGAATCCTGCAGAACCACTTGACCTCGTTTGTCAGCGAGGACGATATTCGACAGATCGCAGCTGCTGGGTTGAACCACGTTCGCATCCCGATTGGATACTGGGCGTTTGAGGTGGGCCCTGGCGAGCCGTTTTTAAAGCTCAACCAGTGGGATTTGCTCAAGAAAGCGGCTCAGCTGTGTGGCAAGTACAACCTCAAGGTGATGGTCGATCTGCACGCTGCTCCGGGCAATCAGAATGGCTTTGATCACGGCGGTCGTCGAGGCGTCAACGAATGGGCGGGTAACGCGACCAACGTTCAACGTACCATCAACATCTTGCAGACCATGTCTCGCGAATTCTCCCTGCCTCAATACGCAAACTCAGTCGCTGCCATTGAACTACTCAACGAGCCAGTGACCGACAAGAACGTTGTCCTGGACTTCTACGCACGCGCCTACGAAGTCGTACGTTACCCCAACGGCCGTTCCCAACCCGAGTCGCCTCTCCTCGTCGTCCTCAGCGACGAATTCATGAACCCGGCCTTCTCTGACTACTGGAACGACAAAGCTCGCCCACCCCAGTACGAAGGCGTCTCCATCGACACGCACATCTACACCATCTTTGACGACTCGGCTCTCCGCCTCTCGTCGCAGGACCGCATCAACTACTACTGCAGCCTCAAGCCCAAATGGGCAGCCGCTAACAAGATTCACTACCAGCTTATCGGCGAATGGACTCCCGCTTTCACCGACTGCGCTCAGGGTCTCAACGGCAGGAATCGCGGCAGCAGGTACGACGGAACGTTCAAGGGCAGCAGAGGCAAGATCAACGAGTGCTACGGTCGAAGTGGTGACGCCAGTACTTTTACCCAGAACTACAAGAGGCTGTTGGGAAGGATGTGGGAGGCACAGGTCGATGCCAACGAGGGCGGTGTCGGTTGGATGATGTGGACATGGAAGACCGAGGCGGGAGCGGCTGAGGAGTGGAGTTATCAGAAGGGCTTGCAGTACGGCTGGATCCCGAGAGACCCGACCAAGAGGCCTAATGGTGTTCGTTGCTAAAATCCTGACGCTACGAGTGGATCCCCAGCTCCCTTGAAATAAGGTTGAAGCCAAAGCTCCCTGTCGCGCTTGAATGCACTATGATTCGTCTCTTACTGTCTCTACAAGTGTTTATGCATCTCTCTTCTGCTCCTTCTATGCAAAGATTCGTTTCCCTTTCCGCCCAGTGGACATCGCCTGTGTTGCTTCCTCAACCGACTGACAATGTCGAGACAAATCCGATGGCACTCATGCATCCTCGCTTTCCGCCGCCCGCTGAGCCCGCAACAAATCAACCAGCGTCTTGGCCAACATCTGCGTTCCCTGCTTCTTCTTCGCTGAAACCGTCACAATCTTCATCGGCTCGCCCCGCTCCTTTTCCCCAACCAACGCCTTCTGATCCTCCCAGATCTCCAACACCTGCTTCTTAATCCGCTCCAACTTACCCTTTGCCCTCTCGATCTCTTGCCTCTCCCCAAACATATCCGCCTTGTTCACAATCACCAACCTCGCCTTGCCCGGCAGATCATCCCGATACGACGCCAATTCGTCATGGAGCACTTTGAGGTCCTTCCACGGTTCCGGCTCCGTCAAGTCTAGGACGTAGGCAAGGAGCGAACATCGTTCGATGTGTCGAAGGAACGTGTGCCCGAGACCGCGGTTGTCGGCGGCACCGTCGATGAGGCCGGGGATGTCCGAGAGGACGAGGCGGAATTCTTCTTGTGCGTCGTTGTCGATGGTGAGATCAGGGCCGTAGCCTTCGGAAACCTCGGACGAGTCGACGCCGATGACGTTTCCGTCCGAGTCCAACCGCACAACGCCTAGGTTTGGCGAGAGCGTGGTGAAACGCCAATGTCCGACTTGCGCTTTGGAAGCCGAAATGGACCGGAGGATGGTTGACTTGCCCGCGTTGGGTAGACCCACAAGACCGATATCCGACGGCCTTTTGAGCTCAAGCATGATCTCCAGCGACTCGCCCCACTCTCCTCTTGTTGCAAATTTGGGCGATCGGTTGGCCGAAGACAAAAAGGTAGGGTTGCCGAGACCACCACGACCTCCAGAGGCCAGCAGGATACCGGGAGAGTCGGCAGGTGTCGGTTCGTCGAGGTCGATACGCCAGGGTTCCGAGGATGGCTCCTGGTCTTCGTACGGTGTGACTGAAGCTGCCGAGTGCTGCTGATCGGTGGACGAAGATGATGAGGCGATGAGACCGGAAGCAGCATTGGCAGCGGCTTGCGATTGAGCAATGTATCGACGACGACGACGGCGGTCCAGAGCAAGACGCATTTCGGCAGCACGGAACTCGTTGCGTCGATAGTTGGTTTCCTCGGCACGAGGGTAGTGACGCCATACACGATCGCGAAGCGTTTGCAGCTGACGCGCTACTTCAGGCTCCAAGAGATCCTCGCCGTCGATGTCGTCTTCTTGCTCTTTTCTCTCCTCGCTGGAAGAAAGTTCATCGGCGTCTGCCGCCTCTTTTTCGTACTCGATCTCGGGCGGCGGCTGACTCCGCTCGAGCCTTTGACGCTCCTCTTCCTCTGCCGCCAGCACCGCCTCTTCCTTGGCGACCATCCCAGTCGGGTCCCATTTCGCCTTTGCTGCCCTCCTCAATAGATCCTGATGATACTCTTCCGCCTCCTCCTCTTCTGGTATACGAAGTCTTCGGGTCGCAGTCACAACGGTCCCCACGGGAACTTCGATAAACTTGTCCTCGGCTTTCTTGCCATGCAGAAAACTCCCCTGGCCATGAGGTCCATCCGCTCCGCGAAAGCGACGAGAGACGCGAGCAAGTGTGGTAGGCCCTTCCACCGCTCGAATGTAAATGGATCCACCTGAACCTCCATTACCGCCTGATGGCGGTCCAAACTGAACGAACTTTTCGCGATGGAAAGACACACATCCGTCTCCACCTTTTCCGCCTACCAGCCGAGAATACAGCTGGTCGACAAAGTTCGAGTGTCGGTTGCGTTGCCATTCTGCTTTGCGTCTGGCTTTCACTTGCTCTGCGCTGGGCGAGATGGCCGAAGTGGAAAAGTTTCGGCGCTGAGGCGGAGTGCGGTTGCTTTGCCAGACTGATCGCCCTTTTTTGTGCTTGAGCTGCCCACGTCGCTCGCTGCCTTCTTCGTCCATCACATGTCCCAGGCTTCGTCGAAGCAGACCTTGCTCCTTGATGACGTTGCTGAATCCGCCAAACTGCTGCAAAGCGGTCCGCACTTTGATATGCAAACCAGAAGTGCTGGAATTCTTGGCTTTAGCACCAGGACGAGTGGTAATCGCAGAACTTCTACGCTCGAGCTTGACCTCGGTGGGCACGGACGCAGTAGACAGGTAGAATGTTGCGTCGTGATGGATGACAGCATCCTGTGGCGTCTCTTGAGTTGCTTTCGACTGGTCAACAAAGTATTGAGATTTTGCCGCTGCTTCCATGCGACACAGAGGAGCTACATCGTTCCAACCCGGGCGCATTGCAGCAGGATTCTGCAAGGATCGAACGGAGAGATAGGTCTGTGCGGCTGTTGCGCCTTCTGCCGGGCTCTCGCAGCTGACGAGAGGATCCATGCCTACGAGACGAGCATGCTCTTTGTCGGACAGATACGTGCGTGGCGCTCGAGATGGGACAATCGGCGGCAAAACGACAGTGTGGATCCCATCGTTGGAGAGCGCCTTCTGTATGCTTTCCTTGTCGACGAAGGTAATGCTGCCATAGCCAAACAATCTTTGCGTGAAAGGTTCACGTGGGAAGTGAAAGTGCTGAATGGGACCAAACTTGGACGCAAGTTGAGAGAGAAGCGAAAGTGTGTGTACCACAGAGATGAGGTGCTTGCCATCTTTGGGGCGAACAAAGACGGTCCTTGTTAGCGCCGGATCGGACTGCTGTTGATCGCTCACACGCTTTGGCTTCGGCTGCTGATGCTTTGAGGCTGATGCTAAAGGTGATGACGATGTTGACGAAGTCTTTGGGTGCGATGGTGGCGCCAGGTCTGGATCGAATTTGTAGTCTTCCGATGCTCTGACGGTCGAAGATGTCAACTGCCGAAGGGATGCAGGAGGGTGAAGCGACGTCGAGCCATGCGAAGCAACTAGTAGAGGTCGTAACCTCAGCAAAGTGCGCTTTGCTGCCATGGCGACGAGGGTCGCTGCGGTTGAGGTGGTGGAAGGAGGCGATGATTCCTTTCAAAAGCTCCATCAAGCTGAGTTGTACAAGGGTCCCTCCCTGTCAGAGCAAAAGCCAAAAATCTTGTTGTCCTCATCCAAAATTCCGGTTTCCGAGACTCCCCTTTCTGCGCTTTCTGACGTTTCGCTGCCATTCAGCCGGCAGGCATACCGTCCCTTCATACAGTCCATACTTTTCCCACAGAGCTTTTGCCAGCTGGAACGCTACACCTGTCAGGTCAGAGCTCAATGATTAAGTCTCATATGTGGGAGGTGCCTGAAATGCTGGAAAAGGCGGATGCCGACATTGCAATGCCAGCTGCTCGAACGCTAACTTTGAAGCATGGTAACTTCACTCACGTACAGCTTCATCTGAGGTCCTTGCATCGAAGATCGCTCTCCGTTCCTGCAAAGCAATTGCCAAATCTCGCTGTCGAAGCCGACTCTACTTCGGCATCCTGACAGACACGGTCAAAAAAGAGCCTGCCGATCCCTTCAAGCACGGTTCCTCACACCTCACGTCCTATGGGCAGCCTCGTCAATCTGAGTGTCAGCGTTAGGCTCGAGATGAAAGGCTATTTTTCCTCCGCTTGCCAAGATGCAACCGGCAGCTCGGTATTTCAGGAATCAGCCGAACGGAGGCTGATGGTCGGCAACGATGTCTTGGCCCGCGGGCAGGTCTTCAAGTCTGTACCGTGGTGGGCTAAATGACTGATGATTACAGACGTGGAGCAGTTAGCTGCAAGTAAGGCGGCACTTTAGTAGACGAAGTGAGCTATAAATTGCTTCTTGAGGATCCCCAGCAGCGTCCATCACCTACCACCCTTCTTCGCGATGTTTGAAGTGCACCTTACCACCGGACTTCCGATCATCGTCTTCCTGACTCTCTGCGTTTTCCTCCTCCCACTACTCCTACTTCACCACAGCCTCAACCGCTCGATTGAGCCTTGCTTACCTTCTCGGCCACCCTCTATCCATACTACTCTCTCTCCAATCCACCGCGACACCTTCACCTGCCTACGCGCCTTCCACCGACCCAACTTACACCTCGTCCTGCCCACACACAGCACAATACTCATCGGCGACCCCTGGACCCTCAAAGACATTCTCGAATCACCGTGTTCTTTCCCAGTAGGAGTGCTGCACGTTTCGTCCGCTTCGATGTGGCGTCTTTCTCCCACCTGTGCTGCCTGGTTTGCTGGGTTCGGAGGACAGGTTACGATCAACTTTTTAGCACGGTTGTTTTCCGGTTCCAAGTTGACACTTTTACAGGATCGGTTTGTTGCAGCTCTGAGTTCTCACTTCGATAGCGTACAGAACGGGGTGGATGATGTGCACAGGTTGGTCAGCAGGTTAGTTTTCCAGTCGACGATGGAGGCACTGTTTTCAAGCACTTTCCCGAAAGGTTTGTATGAAGAGTTTGGACTGTGGGACGGTGAATTGCAGGAGTTTTGTTCGGCTTCGCCATCGGCGAGAGCAGTACAAGCGAGGGATCGGTTTTACGACACTGTTGCGGAGCAGCTCGCTGACCGCTTGGAGGAATGCTCACCGCAAGTCAAGGAACTGTTTGAAGCCGTTCAGGACCAACACGGACAGAGTCATGCGGACGCTGTGGCTGTAGTATTGAGAACCGCATGGCTGGGAGCTACGCAGACGCCCTTGGCTGCTGGGTGGCTGGCATGTAGCCTCGCTCATCACCTGGAAAAGATGTCAAAGGTTCGGGAGGAGGTGTGCGAGCTGATGGAACGAATCGGATTGGAAACTGTAGAGGATCTAGCAAAGAAGCCGGAGTTGCTCAAGGAGTTGCCCCTGCTAGACCGGCTGGTGAAGGAGCTTCTGCGGTTATACTGTAAGCCGTCTGTTCCGAGGGTGTGTGTGAAGGATATGGTGGTGAGAGCCATGGACGGCAATGGCGTCAAGAAAGTCCAATTGAAGCAAGGTGACATGCTACAGTTGGTCTATTGGAATGCCCAAGAATGTGAATACAGTTCACAGGTAAGTCTTGACCACTCCACGATCTCTCTCACCAAAGTTTGTTGACCGTAAAGTCTTCGCATCAGTGGTGGTCAGCAACACAGGCTCAAGGCGACATCTGCAGAGGCATCACGGACGTGTTTGACGAAACGCGGTTCGAAGCGGATCGTCATGCATCTACACGCCAGCTGAGCGGCACCAACGAAACAATGCGTATCTGGATGCCGTTCGGATACGGAACCCGAATATGTCCGGGTCGCTACTGGGCAGTGGCAGAGATCAAAGCGGTTGTGGTATTGTTGTTGCATCGCTTCGATCTGTCGGGGCTTGGCGAATTGCCGAGACCAGACCCTGCTCGTTGGTTTGGAGTGCTGTCACCGCTCGACGGCATGCCTGCGTCTATCGCTGCCCGCGGCTAGAACGACTTCTCAAATCCCACACAACCACACACAGCAAGCTTCATTCATCAAGAACCTCCTCTGTTGCATTACCATACGAAAACCCGATCACTCCTTCCTCGTCTCCCCGCCTTCGCCTGCAGCCTTCAACCTATTCCTCTCCTTCTTGCCCAACCTCTTCTTGACCGGCTTATCCTGACCATCGTGCGTCTTGCTCGTGTTGCCATACACATCCTTCCTAAACTGACCCAACCTCTTGCCCAAATCAACCGGTCGGTTCTTGCCCCTCCTGTACGGCTGCAGGTTTTTCAGCCCAACAACATTGTTGAGCTGCTCGTCGTCGGCGAGCAGAATGTCCACTGCAGACATCCCGTAGTCTGCCGGAGCAACTTGAGTGTACTTGAAGCGCGTCGGGAGGTCGCCGATCATGTCTTCGTAGTCGAGGTTGTAGTACGAGTCGATCATTTCCTTGGCCATTGCCTTCTTGTCGGATGAGGTCGTGGGAGGCGCAATGTCGGCGTCCATTGCGGAAACGTCGACTCCGTCGTCTTCGTCTGCAGCGTCAGAGTCGGAATCATTACCAGCAGTGTTGGACGAAGACTTTGAAAGTGCAGCTTTGAGCTTCTTTTTCAACTTTTTGCGTTCCTTCTTGCTTAGCTTCTTATCAGCCAGACGTGCACGCAGAGCGGCTTCCTTGGATCCAGCTGCAGCGGCTCCACCATCTGCTCCATCGCCTTCGCCATCGAGAAAATCAGCATCCATCTCGATCCTGTCCTCATCGTCCTCGCCGTGACTGTGCTTAACCTTCTTACTCTTCTTGCTGCTCGACGCCGTGTTTGCCTCATGCTCATTGATGATATCATCGATGTTGATATCATCGTCCCAACTCGGCTTCTCATCGTCGTCTTCGCCTTCATAATACTGATCGCCGAATGCCTTCTGCATCGCCTTGTCGTGCGCGTCCGGATCGAAATCACCCTCCAGATCCAAGCCATCCAAATCCATTGTACTCGAACCAGTCACTTCTCGAAGCTTCTTGAGCTTGTCGACAATCTCCTGTCGCTTGAGGTTCTTCAAGCGCGAAAGCTCTTGCATCTTGAGACGCTTCTCTTCTTCTTTACGTGCTGCGCGTTCTTCTCGCTTGCGTTTACGCGTGTTGTCTTCACGACGCGCAGAGTCCTTGGGTGTACGCGAGTAAGTGGGGATGGTGAGCGATTCGGGACCTTGTTCGAAACGGAAATTGTAGGCAGTTTCAAAGGCATCTGCCATCGAGTCGAAGGATGCTTCCGATTCGAGCTCGGCAGCTTCGGCTTCCCAGTCACGGCCGTATGCTTGAGCGGTAGTTGCGTCGCCTCCGTTCTGCTCGGCATCTGCAGCTTCGCCGTTCTCAGCGTCGTCTTTGCTTTTGAGGTTGGCTCTTGTGAGGCGCGGCTTGACCGGTCGTACTTCGTCGGCAGACTTATCGATCCAGCCACGGTTGAGGATGTAGTTGAGCAAGAAATCTTCGTTCTTCTTCTGCTCGAGCTCGGTGTCGTTGGCGAGGACAGAGACGGATGCAGATGTTTCGTCAGACCTGTTACGGCGGATGGCTTGGCGGATGGTCTCTTCGTCTGCGTTCGGTCCCAACGATGCAATGACGGCTTCTCGATACGAAACACCTTCTCCATCTTGCGCTTCCGATCGTTTGACGAACAGATCATCTTCGTCTCCGATACCGGCATGGAAAGCCTGCGAAACCTCTTTTCGCAAATCCTCCTGCTCCTGAGCAAACGGTCTTGTCTCGCCATCATCTTCGTCATTGGCCAAGACACCCTTTGCGCGATCGCTCATTGTCGCCTCCGCTAGTGCCTCTGCCGGGTTCTCTGACGTCTCGATGAGCTCCTGCACTCTTTGCCTTTGGTAATCTTGCAGAGTGAGTTTCTTGTCCTTCTTGGTGGTGCTGGACTTTTTCGGAGCCGTTGAACCAGAGGCGCCAGACTGTTGCGCAGCCCTCTGTGCCGCTTCTGCTTCCTGGGCAAAAATATCGGTCTTGGAATCGTACAGAGCAGCATCCTTGTTACGAATGCGTTGAAGCGTTCGGAAGATAGCAGCGTCTACATGAGCGTTGATCTGATCTCCATCTTCGTCCTCGGTTACATCGCTCTCGGAGTCGGTTTCAGAGTCTTGGTCATCGTCAGTGAGCGCATCTTTGCCGTACTTTGCCTCGAGCTGGTGGATCTCGGCACGCTGTTTGTTGTGCAGGTAGCGTTCGGCAAACTCTTTGTTGATGGTGAAATGGTTGAGCGATTCTTCTGGTTTGGTGCGAATGTCGAGCTTGGTGCTCGATGACCCTTCAGATTCTCCAAAAAGATCCATCCTGCGTGGGCGTCACTGACGAGTCTTAAAGGGGTCTTGTGTGTGGATGGCTACAAGGCTATGATGGATCGAGACGGTCTATCTTATGTGGCGGTTGGGAAGAGGTGTGTGGATGATGCTAGCTGAGCGTGGAAGTAGCGTCAAGCGAAAGAAGGGTTCAGCTTAGCGCTTCGCGGGCGAAAAAGTTTCTTTTTCAGAACTTTTTTTTTGCGCCTCTTTTCAACATTTCGGAAATCGGCGCGTGCAAAATTTGCAAAGTGTTACGTCTCCACACTTTCACAATGACATGGCGAAAAAACCCCGCTGTCTTCATGTTCGGCCAGCGACAGACAAGACACGAACACCACCGCACACTTATCTTCTTGATTACAGCCGATGAATTGAATCTAATGACGGAAGAAATGCTATACGAGCTATATGCGAGACAAGAGAAGAGAATGAACCGAGATAAACGATCGACAGATGTATGAGAGATAGAGAGACCACAACGATGCTATGGAGAAAAAGGGAATGCTATGTGCAATAAGACTGATTCAGACGCTGCCACGATGGGCACCGATCTTGCTGAGAAGGTTGGAGCTGAGCTTCTTGCTCAGAATGTTCCCTGCAGAAGGTCTCCTCATGTCTCGGCTTCCAGCCTGAGTGTACCGAGGCTGAGGAGGAGAATAGAACTCGTGCTGGCCGTTGAAGTAGCTCTGTTCCACAGTGTCATCTTGCACGAGCACCAACTGCGAAGCGGCAGGGGTGGCGGCTGCAAGCTGCGAGAGCGGGCTGGGACGATGAACAAACTCCTTTGCCGCTGGCTTGCTCGGAGACACTTCAGCGCGTGGACTAGGCACACGCGAAGGGGTCGAGTAGCCAGAGATGCTACCGCCTTGCTCGGGGCTGGCCAGCGGTGGTCGACCACCAAAGTCGACCGTGCTCAACGCAGGCGAGCTGTTGTAACTTGCGAGCGGAGATGGCGAGTGAACAGCAGAGCTCGAAGCGTTGCTTGCACGCTGATAATTGTAAGGACTGTTCGATCGAGGTGCTCCAAGCTTCTTGACCTCTTCCTCTGTCAGCTCGACAGATCGAAGATCCGCATCCGAGGGCACCGTGAAGAACCTCCTCTGGGTCGCAATCTTACGTTGAAGACCCTCGGGCCTGAGCTCGGGCGTGGCACCTTTCTTGAACTTGGCTGCCAGAGGGATGTCGACAGCAACAACATGTGTGATCGAGTTCTCCCATGTACAGGCTGCCATCACAGGCACCATCTCCTTGCTCTTGGCCTTGCTGCCCTTGGTAGCGACCGCCTGAGAGCGTGCCTCGGTCAGCTTGTTGATCGAGTCCCACACTGCAAGCGTAGCGGCTGCTTTCACTTCTTCGTACGAAGGTTCGTGAGCGGTAGAAGCAGGGTCAAACTGCGGGAACAGCGTCGAGATAGGCACAGCCGGCATCTCGACACGCTTGACAGTGATGTCGACAAAGAAGCCATACTCTCCCGTTCCTGTGCCCTCGCAAGAGCGGCAGTTGGATTTCAGGCTGCCGTGGCACGTGTTGCACTTGAGCACGCCGGCGCCTTGGCAGCGACGGCATGATGCTTGCGCCCGCGTCTTCTCGCGTCCCGTACCGTTGCACCAGAAGCACTCATCCGCCTGTTCCGCTTTGCAGGTGGGGCAAGCGCCAAGTCCGCTTCCCTCGCACTTGATGCATTGAGCATTGGTGCGCAGAGCAGCGAGCTCGATCGTCTTCTTCGACTTGCCCTTGATCTGGGCCACGTCGAGTTGCTCGTGACGCACCTCCATCGACCATGGACTCGGCATGGGTGGAAGACGGCCTACTTCGCCCGATGAATTGGGCGAGGGGGTGTTAGGCTGCTGCGTACTCTTCTGGACTGTCTTGCCGTTCGGGTTCGCAGGGCCGATGCGCTTCCACGATGCAGAGCGAGACTCCATGACAATCATGGCCTTGATAAGAGACAGACGCTGCTTGGCGCAGAACTTGACACGAAGCGCATCACGACGTGCCTTTCGTTCGTCGTCACTCGTCTCTTGCTTTTTGGTGGGCGGCAGAGGTTGTCCGTCCTCACCAAACTCACGCGCAGGCGCATCGCACATCGAAGGGTAGCGTGACACGACAATGTCGATGCAGTCGTCGGCGCTGAGCTTGCGTTCCGGAAGGGTGGAGGCGCTGAACACGACATCTCGAGGTCCAAGTCGAGTGAAAGGCTTGCTGCTGTCAATGACGGCGTGAGTCGACGAGCTGCGCGTGTCGTGACCGTGACCTGAGGCAGAAGGCGAGTCAGACAGCTCAGAGGGTGGAGACAGCCTTCTCGCCTTGCCGGCAGCGCTACGCTGCTCGTTGACATCGTCGCTCAACAGCTCGAGCTCAGAGCTGTCGCCGATGTCGAAGCGTCTAAATAGCGCTTGTGTGTCTACAAGGTGACCAGGCTGCCAGCTCGGCTGTGACTGTGCTTGGAGGGGCTGGAAAGGCGAACCCAAATGAACGGGTGGCGCAGCAGTACCCTGAGCTGGGCGTGGAGATTGCTCGATGAAAGGAAGAGAAGCACCACGGACCGACTCGTAGCGTGCCGCGTCTACGGATTGTTCGAAGCCGTCAAAGAAGGGTTCAGGTGGTGTCCTGAGCTCATCCTCGTGGGCATCGCTTGAGCTCCTGCGCGACGCAAGGCTTGCAGTGAATGGCGAGTCCTTGGTCGACGATGTCTTGGGCGTCAACTCTTCGCGGTGTTCCGGGCTCTGCTCGTACGATCGTTGGTGATTGCGACCGCGCGCTTCCTGATAGCTGGCCCCATCCTGAGCGAAAGAGAGCCTCGAGATGAGCTGAGCGTACGACTCTTCGATGGAAGTGGCGTCATGCGTCTCGGCTACTACAGCCTTTGGGCCATATTCGCCGTTGGGATCCGAGTAGCCTTCGGCGTTGTATGCGTAGGAAGCGGCACCGCGGCCGTCTGATGGCTCGAACTTCATGCTGAACGACCTGGGAAACTTGAATGCGCTCAAATCTTTGAGGTCTTCGTCGTCGATGGCGTCCCTGTGTCTGGCGTTGCCACTGATGAAGTCGAGCTGGAGAGGCTGGTATTCAGAGTTGGGGACGTCCGACTCCGTGCGTGTCGTGTCGGACGGCGAAGCTTCGGACGTAAAGTAGTCGTCGAAGAAATTGCTGTAACCCTCGATTTCGGACAATGAGCTGCTGGACTGCGACGCGGAAGGATTGTGCGCCACGACTGAGCTTGGCGTTGATGAAAGACCTTGATGATCAGCGTCGGAACCGCCGTGACGAATGGGGGCTGTGGGGTAAGCGGCGTCGGTGCGGTCCAGAATAGGTGTGGCACGAGCGAATCCGCTAGAGTTCGCCAAGCTGGTTGTGTGGGGAAGGCTGTTGTTTGAGGAGGAAGTGTATGTTGATGAGAGGGTGGTCGGTGGGTGTGTAGACGATGATGGAGGAGGAGAGGAAGATGAAGCGACTTGAGCGGCGACGTTCATCTTGCTCAGTCTGTCGAGAGCCGCGGACTGAATACCATGCATTGCGGATGGTCGCTGCGAGCGCAACCCGCTCTTAGGAGGTCGTTGCGTCTGAGTAGTCTGCATGTCTGTATGCACGAGGCAGCGTTAGGAATCGCTCGGTATCACAGAAGATGCTGTGCTCTTTGTGGTAGAGAAGCTTCTTGCCAAGGTGTCCTAAGCACTCGATCTGCAAGAGCGCCGAAGCGAAATACGAAGCAGCCGAGATGAAGAGATCGACGCGCGAGAGCCGTGCTTCGAGATGATGTCGTGGCAAGTTTCGAGGGTGCTGTTATTGACAACGATGTCAGAAGAGAGATGCGCTGTGCTGATGACTAGAGACCGGCGATGTTGGATGTGGTCGAAAAGGAAGAAGCCAGAAGGTCGGCGGAGAGTGGATGAATGGGATGTCGTCGGAGGCTATGCTGACAAGGGCGAAACGATGAGATCACGGTGAGTGTGGTTGCTGCAGCAGGAGCAACACGAGGCGGCAGCAGGAGCAGGTGCAGGTGCGAGATGGAACGCAAATAGAAGCGTGCAGCACGGGCTTTGCGAGGGTTTCGAACTGTGAGGACGAAGTGAAAGATGATGTGCGACAGACGGCACAGAACCGAGACACAGTGATGGAAAAAGAGGGTGGCAGGCGAGAATGCGTGGAAGGAGTTGCTTAGGGAGCAAGTATGTGGTGTATGAGGGAAGGCTTCGATTCATGCAAATCCGCACCTGGGAGCACAGTTCGTTCACCTCGAGTGTTGTGGCGACAGGGAGAGGCTAAGTTAGCGCGAGAAGGCGCTGATACCGTTACGCCTCTGGTGCCAGGTGCGCTGATGAAGGACGCACAGACTTGCACGCACGCCTTGATCGAGCGAGATGCAGGCTTTGCGTGGCATTGGCAAAGGGCAGGAAATGACGGCGAAAAGGATGCGAGATTCAAACCCTGGGGGGTCTTGCAAGGCGAGGAGGTGAGCGAGCGAAGAAGCGAGGTCGACAAGACGACTAGGGTATTGCAAAGCAGCCGCGATATCGTCAAGTCTGAAGAGAGACCAGAACGAAGACTTGCTGCACGAAGTATGACAGCTGGACAGTGCAGTGCAGTGCAAATGAAGCATGTATCGAGGACACTAGCGCACCGCCCGCACCGGTGAGGAGCAAGGGCTGAACGACGTTCATAGCTTAAAATAAATTTGTGGCACACCCAGAAAGGTGATTGCCCGCACTGCATGATGCAAGTTGCGACTGTCAAAGCGCAAAATTTGTCTTTGTTCGTTGGAGCAGACAAGTAAAAGACGGTGTCTTACCCAAATCTTGTTTCACTTGACTTCTTGCAAGCGGGCAAAAGTGAGTGTAAGTTTTTGGACGTTTCCCCTTTTTTCTTCTTTCTTCTGAGGAAAAAGAAGTCTCGACGATGTCCAATGTGAGCAGCAAGACTGCGAAACCAGAGGATTCCCAGTTTCAGCAAAGCAGTTGTGTGATGATACATGGAGGTTGTCGGGACAAAGCCGTATTCAAACGCCGAAAAGGTCGTTCAATCAAGTTATCACATCTGACGAGGATCGATACGAAGCTTGTGTCTCGTTGATGAGCAAAGTGACGAGGAAGAAGGCTCTATTGTGACCCCACTCCACAACGGCGGACGACGTGAGAAAGTTCTTTCAACCTCAGCTGGAACAGCACCCGACGCCCGCCTTGTGTTGGGAAGCAATCCTTGAGATACAGTAGCAGTCCAAGTCTAGACCTCTCCCGAAGTTTTCGCAGGGTGTTTTTTTGGTCGTAATGCTGTGCAGAGGCGCTTGATTGCTTCGTACGTTGCTTGCGAGGAAGACAACGCGAGCACCAGATACGGACCGCCGGACTTGCTGCTGACAAGCACTTAGAGTGCTTTGCATGTAGTGATTTTCGCATCCTCGCATCGCCTAAGAAAGGCTTGCGACCCCATGGGTGTTGCTTCCTTGCGTTGCTTACAAGACGAAGAAAAAAAAAGGGGGGGGGGGAGCCGTTGGTTCCGCAGGAAGCTCAAAAAGAGAAGTCCGTCGCAAGGAGGCAGCACCACAAAAAGTCAGGAGGCCGCGTATATCAGACCCGAAAAAAGGGGGTGAAGAAACCAAAAAAGAGGAATCGAGCTCGCTTCCCGTACGCAAATTCTTTGAACACTAAAAAAAGGACGTGTGCGCGTGCAGAACCTCCTCCCGCAACCCCTCACTTGCTATGCGAGGGCAGTTGATCGGCAAGATGCGAGCACACATCGTCATGCATGACCCCGCCAGAGAGGTTGTGTGGACCAAAAAAAAAGGAAAAAAAGGGAAAATGTTGCCGTTGACCCAGGGTTTGGCAAACTTTCGAAAGAAGTGCGTACACATTAGTGCATCTTTGTTTGCGGGCTCTGCTTTGCGAGATCCTGGCTTTCCAAGATCACATCGTGGCGCAGGGTGGTGATGTCAAGCTGCGAGATCTGCGTCACACAAATTTTGCTGTTTCGCAGTGTCTCGCATCGCAACGTACTGTACTGCACTGTACTGTACTGTGCCATAGACATAGATGCATGATGTTTGTAGTCTTGGCTCTGCTGATCTGAGGGGAGAGGTTGGATGCTGACATTACCGAGACAGTGCTCTCGGTGAGATCCGCATGGTCGGTTGGTCTGGCTTCAATTTCGAGGGAACACACGGACTGATGTATCATGTATAATGCAAGTCGTAAGCGACGGTCTACTGCATGATTCGATTGCTAGCAAGGAAAGCATTGCTCAAGGCAAGCTGAATTCGAGATGAGCGAATCGTGCGATTCATGAGGAGCGTGACAAACGGATGGTGTCACTATCCGTCCGGGCGTTGCGGATGGCGCGAGTCTCAGACGAGCGTCCGACGACAGTGGACTCCGAGGCAGCGAATGATTCAGATGAGTGACGCTAGAGTTGCAGACTGCAGCGGCACTGCCAGCTTACTGCCAACAACCAGGTGTGTAGTATGATCGGCGATGACACATGTTCGATCTCGATGAAACATGGCCACCAAAAGTTTGTGGAAAGTTTCTCAAAACTTTGCAAAACTTTTTAAAAAGATAAAAAAAAACAAAGGGCAAAACGGATAAAATTCCAGAGTTGCCCTCCATCAGCAGCACAGTTCTGATCCGAACAACGAGCGCCGCTCTTACCTCTCGGACTGGTGTTGTTCAATGAATCCTCAAGACTACAACAGGGGCATCGAATCACGATAACATCTTTGAATCTAACGCGCTAACCTCTCGAAACAATGAAAAGCGAGGATGAGTGACCAAGCGGCTCCAGCAAGGACTCATCTCGCAAAAGGAGAGGGCCAAGTCGCAAGGGCGTGTGTTCGGCAGAGCGAGGTGGAGCAGCCGGTCCCGCTGCCTTTTTTTTTTACAATACTTTTATGGTTTGAATGAATTGAGTGTGAATGCGGGATGGCGCGAGCGTGGGCGTGGGCGTGGGCGTGGGCGTGCAGTTGGTCCTGAGATAGCAAACATTCGAGAAAGAAAGAAAAAAAGATCCACGTTACAGTAGCACTGCATCCCACGCACCGGCCTCCGTGGAAAGATCTGATGCTAGCTGGGTTCTCTCCTCGCTTTCTCCTGCATGTCGAGAAGCTCTTCTCCATTGTAACTGCAAGTCAGCCCGTTCGCCCGCAACGCAGAGACGACTGCAGGAACGATGTGTTTCACAAGCTGCTGCTGCCGTTCTGGACAGAACAATCGTTGCAGTGGTGTGGAAACAGAGAGCGGTTCTGAGCTTTATTTTCAAATTCCGCACTGCTTAACCGCTCTCGCCGTGCTGTGCTGAACTGTACAATCCAGTGCCGCCCTCGCGACATAGGCGCGTCAGGTTTGGCAGCAAAAAGTTTGCGGTGGACCCAAATTCTCTTGAGCGAAAACCATCGGCTGGCGCCCAATGCAGCCACGTTGGTTTAGTGCTGTTTGCTGTATCAGCGCCCGACCTGTCATGCTCGTGCGCTGCAAGACCGATCACAGCTCGCTTATGCTCTCGACATGCAAGCCCAAAGTCGGACGCACACACACACACAAAAGACGAGGGATCAAAGCGTTGCGCTCACACTGTTCCTGCGGCGATCGATCAGAGGAATTGTTCGACGGGCCCTGACTCTCTCTCAAACAAGAGCCAAGAAGAAGAAGAAGACGTAGCAGTGGGTTTTGAGATGTTCTGAGCTAAGCTCCGGTCGCTTTTTGGCCTCTGAAACCAGGCTGTTTGCAAGCCCCAGGCGTACGGCATAGAATTCCCTCGACCTGCTCCTCAGCCAGTTTGCCCCGAGGAATCGCCTCGGTCGTCGAGAGAGCTCGGCATCTCAGTCTCTTGCGCTTGCGCTGCAGTGCGGTGCAAATGCTGGATTTGACTGTCAACAGACATTTTTGTCGCAAGCTCTTGACAGACCGTGGTCTTGATTTGCGTAATCGGCTCCGGCTCTATGTTGAAAGACGAGTGTCTCGCGAATTTGACGTGTTCGCCTGACTCCTTTTCCTATGGAAGTTCGGGATATGTGATCAACGAAGTTCGCAAGCGAGGTTTGGAAAGCAGCTTCGGTTGCACGGTAGCGTTCGTAGCAGAGGCTACTGCGGGTGTAGCTTGGACCTTCGGCAGCTCAGCTGCCGGCTCATTCGACTCAAACCATTATGCTGAAGCAGTCAAAAAGCTCGTCATCGCCATTGGTTGCTCAGCCTGGTCGAGATAGTATGCGCGGGAACGCTAACCTCGGAAGCGAAGCTCCGCTTCTGTTATCCACTAGCTTGCTAGGTGTCATCAGCTCGTCAACAATCGCACAGACGTCCGCGCCGCCCCTAGGGCTATGCGCCGTTTCAGCCTATCGGGTGGTCAATGCTGAACGAAGATATCAGTTTGCGATTAACTGAATCGGTGCCTGGAACAGTTCACTCCTGGAATCCACAACAAAAAAGACGGGTGTGATGGTCCTCTCGTTCAAGGACGCCTGCAAAACCCGGGAAATATCATGCGGCACTCCCCGATCCGAAACAAATTGTTTGTCGTTTGGCCAAGTCGACCTGTCGCCAAACTCGCTTCTGTCCAGGGAGCGGTCCCGATATTACCTTGTGGAGTTTCGGCTTGTTCCAAAACAAAGCTTGCTTGTCTGTCATGACCGCAAGATACGGCTTAATGGCTTGTGTAGCCAATTGTCGCGACAAGGAATCATTCTAGTGCCAACTTGCAGGGCCGTTCACACGGGAAGCAGACGAGGTTCCCATGCTACTTTATCAGAGTTGCTGCGCGTTTCGTCGTGCCTTTATCTGGGCAGGCAGAGTTTGAGAAGAGTGCGTCATCCCATGGCTTTACTGTACTTTCTTCGAAAGACTTGATACAGACCACGCAGCAAAGTCGTTTCCGGATAAACGGTACAGTACAGTACAGTATGTGATTTTCGGCGTTCAGCGCCATTGACTCATGCGACACTCAGTCTGTCCGACGGCCGAAACCAATCGGTCAATCGGTGTTTGAGCTTGAGACCAACCGAGACATGCCAAGACCGACCGAAACTTTAGCTTTTCTCCCCTTGACTGCGGCTCTGCTGCATTCGTGATGCACCGAGTCCATGTGTCGACACAAGCGCGACCGCCGAAGCATGCTTTTGAATGTGACAAAGCGGTTTCCGCCAAGTGACTCAAGCAGACAACAGTCGGTCTCGGCCAGTCAGAGGAGTAACGATTGGCTAGTCGCCTCTAGATACACACACACTCTCTCGATATAGCTAGAGACAAAGGGTTGCCGTAGCATGGTCGCAACGCGGTCTCTATGCTGTCGGACAGCTCGCCTTATCGTGGACGATGAGCCATTTTGCCAAAGGATACGAGTGTAGCTGAAAGTGAAAGCCGATACAGCAAAGGTAAGGCGGCAAAATGGTCACCACAGTAGAAGAATGCCAAGCGAGCCAATTCGAACCAATTTCGAAGCGCCTCTGCACCGCTGATCCTCACTTTACATGCCGCGATGCCGATGCAGGGAATAGAGATTCAACCAGACTAAAGCGTCAATACGGCTGTTTAGCGTTAGGAGAAAACCGCAGCATGAGCAGCACAGTTGCAAGGGTGATGAACAGCAAGCGGTGCAAAGGAGCTGTGCGAAATTGATCCGTTGGAAGTATCTCTGCAGACAGCTGTACCGATTGTTTGTAAAGCAGTCTGACAAGCTGGGCTGTTGCCGTGGGCCTTGGCGCCTCTCAAATTTATTCAGCCCTAATTGCAACGTCAAAGGGATTTTCCCCTTTCTTTCGCCTGAAATCACGCGTGTGACTGCTGGGCGCCGCCTCTCCGCCGACAATTGACGTAGCCAGCTAGTGTACCGCCCATGGTGATAAACTTAGCCGCTGAAAAAAGGAACGAATTCCGAAAATTTACGCACACAGACATTGGACTCAGATCGCACCGGCAGAGCGCCCAACCTCGTTTTCGCTTGAATATACAGTACAGTATGAAGCCCCTGCCGCGGAAATCCCTCTCCAGAAAACAAAAAAGAAATGCAAAAAAGAAGCAGTGCAGGTGTCGATCTCGCCAGACGGGTGGTCTTGTAGCGAATCACGTAGGACGGCAGCCTAGCCGTCGATCTTGTTAGCCTTAGCGTATTCATCTGTTCTTGATCGGCTGAAGTGCACACCCACCCGCCACTTCTGACAAGGTTTCGCAGCCCACGGAAAGCAAGAGAAAAGGGTTCAGGTGGGTTTTTGTCTCCCTTGACAGGCTAACCGGCTGCGGGACCTTGCGTCAAGCCGTGCCTTAGAAAACTAATTTTAGGGCACTCCTCTCGTCTTTTGCCTTTACCGCTTGCATCCCGCCTGGCTCTACTCGCCTGACCTTGATCTCGGATCCCAAATTCATATATTGGCTAGCTGGCTCGATCTTGAAAACCCCTTGCTCGGCCAATCTTTTGTGTTCCCTCTTTGGTCTTCCTGCATCACCTTTGTACTCTCCACGCTCTTCCACCCTTCCTGTCTGCCTTTTCGTTGTCACTCGCTCGTAGGCCTCTCCTTTCCTCCCAACGACATCCTCGACTTGAAAAGGAAAGCAACACACGCTTCTAACCAAGCCTCGACACCCGCGCACCACTCAAGCTTTGGTTCAACACACCGCGTTGCTCGACAATCGTTGCTACTGGCAACCACACTTGCTACATCTGCTCACAACGGAAGCTCTTTGTTGGCACCACGTATCGCTCGTCTGAATCAAGCGTCGCGAGACACACGTATAAAACGGACACTCCTCTCTCTTTCTGATCGCCTCGACGGCTTCCTCAACACTCACTTGCTTCACAATGGCACCTCAAATCCTCACGTCGATCTACCCGGCTCTGCCCAAGGCGAGCTACTTGAACATTTTTGACTACGTCAGCTCCGAGTCGGAAACCTCGCTCGCTGACAAGGTCCAATTCGTCCGCCAGGATGGCAAACAATTCACGTAAGTACATGACTCTAGCTTCTTTGATTAGCCCCGGTTTCGTCTCTTGGTTCGTCGTGATTGGGTCTCTTGTGGTACGCATTTTCTTTTTGGTACGGGTGGAAGAGCATGGCAAGTCCGCTTGTGAGATGTCTGTCTCTGGCAAGCTTTGCTTGGCGCAGCAAAGCTGTCTTGGCTGTCTCCTCAGCTGCTCAGTAGCTAGTCACCGATCACCTGCTTCTAGGTCGTTCTCGCTCTCACATCTGTCCCGGTCATACCAAGGCTTGATTCCATGGTGTTGTATCTTGATGATGCCGGGTGTCGCTGAAAGCTCCTTGGGCTCGACCATCGCCTGTACCGCGCTCGCTCCAGTTTCTTGGAAATTACCTGCTGCTGCATGGTTTTCACGGCGGACGTTGAAATTCCACTGGATTTGGCGGCTCTCCTATCCAAACCAGACGATGTTGCGTCCTCCTTTGCGCTTTGTCTCTTCTCAGAGTACATTCGACAGCGAGCTTATCTCTATCGCTCTGCATTTTGGATTGCAAGCAAGCGAGAAGGAGCGACACAACCTTGTTTTGGATGAACGGATGCGGGGCTCGGCAGAATGGGCATGCGGACGATGCACACAGACGGGCGTGCTTCAGTGCTGCACCCTGTTGAAATCGACTCTATTTCTGCTCTTGCCGTGGACGCTGGAGGCCCGTAGAGTAGAGCTAGCTTCTACGCTCGAAGAGCGAGCGCCGTGGAGGGTTGAGGGCTTTTCTGGCTTGCTTCGCTCTCGTTCCAAGCCGTGCCGTTCATCTGTCGCACCTTTGCAGATCGTGTCGGAAGGGTTACCTCAAATTTTTCCCTTGGTTTTTCGGACGCAGCACGAGAACAGTCAGACTCTCCAAGTTGCAGGAATTTTCGCGATAATTTTCTTCTTCTTGTGGATGTGTGACTGGCTGTCCAACTCTGCTTTGCGTTCCGAAGCCACACTGCAAAAGCCTTTAACCTGATCCGGCAGAGACCACATGCGTCTTGTATCGTTGCTTTGCAGAGGGCATGGGGGTGATCCTTCTTCATGTCGTTGCTGCTGATAACGACTTCGGGCAAAGGCAGGGCAGATATGGATGGACAGAACACTCGCAAGCCGATGTTGATGGGGTCTCTGTCGGCCAATTTGTCGTAAATCAGTCAGTGCGCGCAGATCGCTTCAGGATCGGTGAGACCAAACGTCGATCCTTGACTCCTCGGCTTCTGGACAGTGTTGCAGCGACGACATCCGGCGCGTCTTTCTTTTTGCATTTTCCATTGAAAAAAGTCCCACGCCTGGTTGCAGCCATGAATGTTGCTTTCCTTTTCAGCTTTCGAGGCGGATATCCGGCGACAGGCTCGCAACAGCTGCGCAGATCTGCGGCGCATTTCTTCTCTCTCTCTCTCTCTCTCTCTCTCTCTCTCTCTTTTTCGTTTCTTTCAGGCTCCGCTCTTCCGGCAACTTGCGATCCCTGACGTCGCGCGCAAAGCGTGAACTCGCTTGTCTGTCTATAGTGACTCAGGGACCGTCGATTGCAGTATCGCCATGGCCCTTTCAGCTGTGCGATGTCTCGCTCGCAATATCTCCGGAACCGAAAGTCGGACCGGGCGACCATCCTCGTCTGCGAAGGGCGGCGAATCACCTTGTGCAGGCGACTTCGCTTGTCGACCGATTACAGTCGAGTTCACCGATGTCCTTCATAAGAATGACCTGACCACACGGCCTGCCATTCGAGACCACTTCTGATACGCTTGGCGCTCAGCGTTTTCCTTCGCATCAGTTTCGAGGGGTGCTCATCACGATGCATTGTTCTGCATACTGACCTCATTTTCAAATCTCTTTTCTCCATTCACGCGACCCTCGAATTTTCTTTGCTCGCAAATTGGACCCTCTTTTCTTGGCTGCCTCTTTGCGATTCGCGATCTGACTCGCCCCCGATTTGGATCGATTCGCATCGCTATTGCGTGTCAATACCGTCTCGAAATGATGGCTTTGCTACAACTCGCTCCAATAGACACGGCCAGATTGTCCGCGAGGCTCGTCGCTTGGCGTGGACCCTCAGGCACAAGCTCGGTCTGCAGCCACGCCAGCGCGTCGGTGTCATTTCCCCCAACCACACAATGTACCCGATCTACGTCTTTGCAGCCGAGGTCGCTGGTCTCGTCACTGCTCCCGTAAACCCGGCGCTGACCGTCGGTGAGCTCGCAAAGTCGCTCCAACAGGCCTCGGTCGACATTGTCCTCGCCCATCCTTCGTGCCAGGACAATGCTCGCGCCGCTTGGGAGCAGGCCAAGGCTGCTATGGGCCGATCTACATCGTCCGCCCAAGTTGCTAGCGAGGGTCTCTTTATGTTTGACGATGTCGATGAGCTTGTCGTCGGCAAGCAAGGCGAGCCTGACCTCCGCGCCCAGCTTACCCACAACGAGCTCGAATCGTACCGCGTCGAAGACCCTGCCAACGAGACCGCCTTTATCATGTTCTCGTCTGGCACATCGGGCTCTGCAAAAGGCGTCGAGATCACCCACTCCAACGTCATCCACAGTGTCATGGCCCTTGTCGCCACTCACGACGACTACTTCGGCCAGAAGGACGTGCAAGTCGGCTTCCTCCCCTTCTACCACATCTTTGGTCTCATCAAGCTGATGCACCACCCCTTCTATCTCGGCATGAAGATCGTCATTCTCCCCAAGTTCAGCCTAGACCTCTTCTGCGAGAAGATCGAGGAGCACAAGGCTACCGCCTCATTGGTCGTGCCTCCTGTCCTCCTCCAGCTCGCAAAGAGCCCTGTGCCCGAAAAGTACAACATGTCGAGCCTCAAGTGCGTCCAGTGCGGTGCTGCTCCTCTCTCGGCAGAGCTCTTCGAGTTGCTCGAGAAGCGCTACCCTGGTCTGGCCGTGCTCAACGGATACGGTCTCACCGAGTCGCTTCCTTCCGTCATCTGCTCTGGCCCCAAGGAGTTGCCCAACTCCAAGGGTGCAGCCGGTCGTATCGCTCCCGGTGTCGAGGTGCGCCTTGTCGCCGAAGACGGTCACGACGTCGGTCAGGAGCAGGGACGAGAGGGTGTTCCCGGTGAGGTTTGGCTGCGTGGTCCCACCATCATGAAGGGCTACTTGGACAACGAGGAGGCTACACGCGATGCTTTCACCGATGACGGTTGGTTCAAGACTGGGGACGTGGCTGTCATGCGCAACACCGAGATCTTTATCGTGGACCGCATCAAGGACTTGATCAAGTTCAAGGGCTTCCAGGTCTCACCAGCCGAGCTCGAGGCGGTGATCCTTAGCCATCCCGAGGTCGCCGATGTTGCTGTGTTCGGTGTTTGGTGCCCGGCTCAAATGACCGAGACGCCCCGTGCCTGCATCGTGCCTAGGGACCTGGAGCTGCTCAACAAGCCGGAAGAGTGCATGGAGCTCGAAAAGCGCGTGCGTGCGCACATGGACAAGCTTGTCGCAGCGCACAAGAAGATTCGCGGTGGAATCGAGTGGGTCGCCACCATCCCCAAGTCTCCTTCCGGTAAGATCTTGAGGAGGTTGTTGCGTGACGAGGCTGCGAGGGCCGCAGCGAAGGCGGATGAGAAGAACCAGCTTCGATCGACGCTTGTCACGTCACTTCCCGCCATCAACACCAACACAAGCAAGGAGGATGAGGATGCGAGGGAGAACATCTTTTCGCCCATTTCGTCCGTGGCTGCGGCATGAGGTGTTGTGGGTCTCGTTCTCTCGTCGGTTCTTTTGCCTGTCATCCTTGCTTGTCCTCTTCGCATTGTTGGTCCGTCGCATGGTCTTTTCGTTGTCACTTGGTCTCGCATCACGCTCCTTTTCCCTTTTAAGTTGGACATTGCTTTTGTTTTCGTCGATTATTGGTAATCTGGTTTGCTTTGTTTGGTCGAAAGTGTGTTGACAAGTTTGTGTCGAGACAGCCGAGTGCGAAGTTGTCTGAGAATCGGTGGTGAGAGACAAGATTGCGAACAGCCAGCCTGTTACGCCTGGATGCTCCTCTAGCTCGAGACAATCTCGTTCGAGGGTCATGATCCAGCCGTTCCATTCTCTTGTCCCCTTGTGGCATGTCTTGTCTCGCTTGCCTTTGCTCCCAAATGTCATCACCATCACTCGTTTGCATGTGCATATCATGTGCCTGCATGACATTAGTGTCTTGCTCGGCACCTGTGCTGCTGAACACTTTGCAGCAATCATGGACGCAGCAACACTCCTGCTGACTGGTATCGCTAAAGATGCATTGTGTGGGCATTTGCTGGGTGGCTGGTTGTGTCGCTGGGCTCATCTCGCTTGGACTCGACTGAAGGGTGCCATCGAGACCGCTTTCAGTACGTTTTTGGAAGAAGCGATGGGAGCGATTCGGTGCGTGGCTGAGCACATCTCGCACGTCTTGCACTCGACGGAAAGGCCGTTCTTGATCAAGTGATAGCTCGGAACAAAGCGCGCACAGTCAGAGCCGGGTTCTCCTTGGTCTTTCTCACTCGAACGTCGCGATGGCGCTGTCCAAATTTGACGAGTCGACGGCTACGTACACTAGCCTAGTCAGCGTCGCTTCAGAATGCTTGGAAAGCATACCTTGTGCACAGCACACGCCGCCCACCAAAACTGCGCAAGATCCCAAACCCCAAGGATCGGCTTCGAGGTGGCGCCGTCTCCGCTGATCCAGCTCTCCGGCACGAGCGAGATCGCTTCTCTAACAAGATGGCTGTGCACCGATCCGATTCAGCCTAGACGACCAGACTCAAAAAAGGCTGCACACCGACTGGCTCAGAGAACACAAAACTGTCTATAACATTGCAAGAAAAGCTTACACCCTAACCCACCTAAACAGCCAATCCGCCGCCCAAAGCGCACCACTGTCAAACAGTCTACTATACGCCTCGACGACTACCAGACTCGCCGGCACGAGCACGGCAAACAGCACCGCCAGCACCGCCGCCTCGCTCTGCCATCCCAACGTCTGGCTGAGATAAAACCAGACCAAGCTGCCCAACGACAGCATGACCGTGCCGCTGATGAGTGCGATACTAAACGCCCACCTAGCGACGTAGACCAACGGCTTCGCCGACAGCAGGCGCTGGATCGACGGGCTCAACTCTACCAAGTAGAGCAGAGCCGTCGCGACCAACCAGTTGTCGTACCTCGGATAGGCGACCTGGGACGGATCGGTGCCGTAGTTCAACTTGCCCGTGTTGCCATTCACATGGGCGATCACCTCGCGATTCGCCGCCGCCGGCACCGCCGCGATCCATACGTACTTCAACACCGCGCCCATCGCCAACATGACCACGCCAGGAATCCAAGCAGCCACACTCCTGGTGCCCGCCGCATTCAGCGGGATCCGCTTGTTCGGCAACAGCTGCAGATACACCGTAGACCACTCGGCCAGCAGAAACCCGGTCAAGGTGAACCAGCTAAACCTGCCCACCCAGGCCGTGGTCAAGATCAACAGAATCATGCCCAAGTTCTTGTACCTCAACACGGTGTACGGCAATGCAAAGGCGAGCACTATCAGTACGTACGTCTGCTGAAACAGCACGGGTACGATCCAGAGTGTCCCACTGGGTGGAATGAAACTCGTCGCCCTCGCCGTCTTAAAGTAGAACGGAGTCGAGAAGAAGAACAGGAGCGAGTTGAAATACTCGAGCGCCGAGGTAAACTGCGTCGGTGGCTGCGCCAGTTGGTTCTGCAGCGCATCCGAGAGACGTGGAGCATATCGGAAACCGTTCACCTTGACGACCAGCGACACAAAGGCAAGCGTCACCGCCATCGGCACCAAAAACCGAAACGGCCTCTTGAACGCCGCGCCCGCCAACGTGATCGCCTGCCTTCGCTCGATGAACGTATGCAGACTCGCCCTTCCAGACAGAATCACGAAAAACGCCGCCTGCAGTTCGCCATCGAAGAGCAGCGGCGAAAGCACTTTTCGCAGTACATTCTGCCACTCGGGTGCACGCTGTGTAAAAGCGGCTGGGTAGACACCGTCTACGTCACGATCGGCCACCACGGCAGGCGCAAAGATTCGGAAAAACGTCCACACAAGCACCTGCAGTCCTAGCAGCCCTCGTAGACCCTCGAGATAGGCGAGGCGTGCGGATCGCGGTCGACCTTCGTCGTTGGACTTGTCTTCTGTGAAGGGTGACGGTGTGATTCCAAACGGATCGGAGAGGATGAGGTATCCGCGCTCGTCGTAGCGTGCTTCGGCTGCGGCTTCGGATTTGAGCGGTGTAAGTTGGTCCTTGTTGCGGGTGGCCGTAGCATCTCGATGGGCCGCAGCCTGGTCGATAGCGGTCGATTGTGCGCTGTGAGGTGCGACGTTGAGCTTCTCGTCCGAAGCCTGTCGAGCGGGTTGAGCTGGAAGGGGGGGAGCAGCGTCCGACGGTGGCTGAACGTCGGCTCGAATGATGCTACGTCGTAGAGACTTGCGTGTAGCCGGCAGCTCGGCGTGGAGCGAGTAACGCGATGCCATGATTGCGGGCAGGTGTGAGCGACGGATGTGGTTGGAAAGGAGGATGTGGTGCGGACCGTCTCGATGATCAAGAAGAGAGAGACCCTTTCAGTTGGAGCGAGAAGCTTCAAGGTTTTGGCTGGCCGCCGGCGGCTAAGGCCTCCTTGCCTTTGAGAGGAGGCCAAGCCGTTTAAATTTTACTGCCGCGCTTGCCCTTTCTTTTTTGGTACAGCTCCCGACTTTATCGTTCTGACCAGTGTGCATACAACAATGACCCTAAGCGGTCCGCGCACCGATATGAGCCCAGCTCCGCTACACCGCTCCATCATACCGCATTGGTGGAGTGTTCGCTTAGCACTGCTTGGTGTGACACGATGGGTTTCGAACGCTCGCCGCTTGCGCTTCTGTTTTGGCGTAAAAAAAAAGGCAAAATTCACCTGACGCAGCCAATCCGAGACAGGACGTGCCAAACCATACGCAACGACCAAAAAAACCTGGGTGAGCTGTGGGCGCTACGACTGTCACAAAAAAGGTTGCCGAAATTGACGCCGATCATCCTTTTTTGATTTTTAATTTCATTCTGCGCTCGCTTGTGAATCGAGGGTTATCCATCACATCACACCGCAGTCTGCCAAGGCTGTGCGCGATAGGATCACCACAACCAAAAAAGGGCGCTATCCGGCCGTTTTGGTTGAGCAATCAGAAGAATTCTTTCGATAACACCGTTGACCTACCTCGCAAACGGTTTGTTACGATAAAAAGGTGCGCTGGTTATCGAGCTGCGCTCGCTATCCCTGTTGCATTGATACTCACCCTGCAAAGTCAAGAGGCTGAATTGATTGCAGGGGTTTTATGCCGGGTGGCGCCGGAGACTTTTTCTACCGTTCTTTTTGGATTCGGAACCAAGTATGAAGAGCCAAGAGTGCTGTACACCTGATGGGATGCTTGTACTTTGAGATGCGAATGAGTGTGCGAACAAAGGCGATTGCCTTTATTGGTCGAAGAACGTGCCTTTGCTTGGCTGGTTTGGGTTGGAGTGAGTGATTCGTGAAAGATCTGCGTCAAGGGTCTCTCTCTCTCTCTCTCTCTCTCTCTCTCTCTCTCTCTCTCTCTCTCTCTCTCTCTCTCTCCACTTTGAAAGGCGAAATTTTTGGATTGCCGTTCGAAGATCTTCGATGCCGGTGTTCCGCTGGCCTGGCGGTGAGGTCAAGGCGATCTCGGCTTCAAGTCCCTTTCAGTTTGAGTATATGTGACAGCCACTACCACCATCTCTTTGTTCCCCCCTTCTTCGGACATCGACGTAAGCACACGACGTCGAACCGCATGAAGAAGAAATCCACGACTTTGGGCATCAAAGGCTTTCCAAATACTAGGCGCTCCAAGAGGCAGAATCATCTCGACAATGCCCGACCTCTACCGCTCTTACCATGGCAAAGGCCACCGCAACACCAACAGCGATGGCTCCGACGAGCTCTACATCGACAAGCCTTCCCCGGACGGGTCGGTGCTGCCTACCTCCGTCGCTGCCCGGCCGCGTCCACCGCGTAAATCTACCAAGCAAAACATCACCGCTTGGTGGACCTCCCGATCGCGCACAGCCAAGATTGCCTACGTTGCCATCCTCGTCATTGCCCTGCTGGCCTTGATTCTCGGTTTGGCTCTGGGTCTCACTCTTGGAAAATCGCACGAAGATTCCGATCCGGCTAACGATTATGTGCCTACCACCATCTCGGGCAACCGCTCGTCCCTGCTTGCTCCAGGCTACTGGTACACGGCGCCGTCGAACGGGACCAACTTCAACTGGACTTCGGTCAATCCGCAGCTCGGCAGCTATAGAGCCGATAGTCAGGGTGTGGATATCGTCATCAACACTTTGCAGCAGTACCAGAAGATCGATGGGTTTGGTGGAGCAATGACCGACAGCTCGGCGTATCTGTTGAGCCGGTTGAAGGGGAGAGAGGCAAGACTGTATAACAGGGTGATCGACTTTATGTTTAACAACGCAACCGGTGTCGGGGTCACCCGTGTTTCCATGGGTGCTAGCGACTTTTCCGTCGGCGACGAGTACAGCTACATCGCCTCACCCCCAGCTTTCACTGCAGCTGCAGCACAGCTCAACGATCCTACCTCGTTGCTGTCGAGTTTCAAGCTCGACGGAACCCAGTCGGCTCAGTACACCATCCCTGTGCTGCTCGACGCGTTCAAGCGCAACCCCCGCCTGAAGGTCGTACTCTCCCCCTGGAGCCCACCGGCGTTTATGAAGTCGAACAACACCATGAATGGCGGTACTCTGCGGTCCGACTTTGTCAACCTGCTTGCAAAGTACTACGCCCAGACCGCCGCCGCGTGGTCCGCCGCCGGCGTTCGACCGTGGGCGATGACGGTGCAGAACGAACCGAGCCATATCGCCGCCTACCCGTCGATGGGGATGAATGCCTCGCTGCAGGTGCAGGTGGCTTCGGCGCTCAAGGGAGAGCTGGCCCAACGCGGCTTGGCAGATGTCCAAGTGTGGGCGCACGACGACAACTATTCCGGTTGGCAGACGGCTGCCGATATTGTCAATGGCAACGCTTCGGCGGTCGACGCTGTGGCGTTCCATTGCTATCGAGGCGATCCGGAGCAGATGTCGCAGTTCCAAGCAGCGTTGCAGAACGGCGTGAGGAAAGACGTCCATCTGACCGAATGCACCGGTACCGGTCAACCAGACGACAGGTGGTCCGGAATACGAGGCTGGTTGAACAACGTCTACTGGCCCGTGTTGATTCAGAACTCGAGCAGCGTGGTTCAGTGGAACCTTGCTCTGGATAACGGGTACGGACCGCATCTCAAGACTTCGTACTGCTCGACGTGTACGGGATCGCTGACGCTGTCGTCTCCAGCGCACCCTGCAGACCCCTACGTCGAGTTTAACGATCAGATGTATCTCACTTCGCACTTTACCGCCGCGTCGACCGATCTGAGCCGTGTCGGTGGAGGACAGGCGCGCAGGGTCGCCGCCGATCCCGGCAGATTGTATTCGCTAAATGGCCAGGACTGGCAGTGCTTGAATTGGATCGCTTACGCGGCACCTTTGAATGGCGCCAACTTGCCAACCGCCAGCAGATCCAATGGCGCTCAGCCGCAAAGGAGGGTCGGGTTGGTGATGGCGAATACGTGTCAAGAAACGAAGAATGTGGTCGTTGCGAGCGACGGTAGGCGCACGACGTTGCCCGTTCAGCAGGGCTTGACGAGTTTCGTTTGGACTGCCCCGTAAGATGCATTTGTAATGGAATTGTAAATCATAGAATGGACATTGTGACTGGATCGCGATAAAGTGGTGTTTGTGAAGGTACTGTGTGTGACCAGCACTGCTCAAGTGGAAGATCGTGTTTTGAGATGATCACGAACTCTGACTTGATCGTCGCAACACAAATCAGTGTCCACACAAAGCTTCTGGGTTCAGATACATTGACCGACCTTCTGCAACATCTCAAAAACATTTTGAGCTATGTCTCTACTCCCTTCTAGCACGCTTCGTCTTTCCACTTCCTCCCGCCTCCCTCTTATCCAGATTCTGCTGGTTGCGTCTCTTCCTAGCTGCATGATTCTTCCTGTTCCTCTGCTCGTTCTTCTTGGCCTGCAATTCCGGGTTTTGGATGCCCCGCATCAGTCGATCCGTCTTTCTCTGTTCTCGCTTGGCCTGTTGACGTCTCTTGAGCGTCGAGTAGGTCTTGTTGAAGCGCGAGACGTCGACGAGGGATTGCAGGTGCGACTGGACTTCGATGGCGAGCGCTTTCAGCGCGTCACCGCCGTAGAGAGAGGTTTGAGAGGTCGACGTGGATTCGACGAGTCGGATGATGGGCGAGAGCAAGAGTGGGAGGAGGTGCGGCAGGAGACTCGAGGGAAGTGACGAAGAGAGGGCTGCAAAGAAGCGCAGGATGGAGGAGGGCGCAATGGTCCAGTGAGGCGGCTTGGATTGGGCGAGTGAGAGACGCGCTTGGAACGAAAGGCGAGAGACAAGCCATCGGAGAGGGTCGGTGGCGATGGCGGTTGGTGCGTCCATGGCCGCTTCGTGCCGTTTGGCGCCTTCGACCATGGTTTCGTCGTCCATCTCTTCGTCTTCGCCCTCGCCCTCCTCATCGTCATTCTCCTGCTCCTCGGCGACGTCGTCCTTGTTCTGCTCTTCATCATCATCGCCATCCTGCGACCGTTTCCTTACTCCGGTCTCCTCAACCTTCTCCAACGCAGGACGGTCGACAGGGAACAACGCAAACGAGCGTCCGATCCACACCAGATTCTTGACAACTTGCAACGCCAGCGTATCGTCGAGCTTGTCCGATCGAAGCTGCAAACACGACTTTTTGGCTGCATCGACCAATGCCGGCAGACTTGCAATAGGATCCTCCTTCAAGGGCACCATATTCGGCGTCTGCGGTTCGCGCAGTGCATACAGCCCGCCAAGGATGCGCGAGGCAGAGATGCGGACCCACTTGTGCGGGAACAGAAGCAACCTTCGCACCGCGTCGTTCGCCTTTGCAGCTCGAGTGTCATCGGCGCCAATGAGCAAAGTGATGCGGCCGAGCGTCTGCAAAGAGTGGTACGGCAGCTGCCAGTCCAACTCCATATCTTCGAACCCAAAGGCTCCTCCGTCGGCGTTCTCCAACGACTCGAGGTCGTCGGCGCAGTCAACGAGTACTTTGGTGACCACGTCGAGCGTCTTCTCCGCCCACTCTGCGCCTCTACTTGGAAGCGCCTCCAGCAACAACCCGTAAATCTGAACGCCAACTCGCGCGAGTTCCGGCTTGGCCTCCTGTCGAGACCACGCGTCCACCATGAGCGCAGTCTTGTCTTGCTGCGCGTCAGTCATCGCACGAAGCAACGTGCGGATGAGCACCGCCGACTTTTCACGGCACTTGGAGCTCGTGTCGTTGGCAAGGACCATGGCAAGCGCTACAAACAGCATCTCGGCGTACTCTTGCAACAGCTCGTCTCCAAACTTGTTCAAGATGGCATCGGTGATCTCGAGCACCGACAGTCGACCTGACTCGTGCTCGTAGGCTAGGTTCTTGGCAAGGAAGCCGATCTGGTTGCGCAGACGTTGCTTGCCCTGAGGATAGTCGAGCAGGAATTGGAGGTACGTAGATCGGCAAAGATCGCGCACCGAGTCGCTCTGGTTGGTCACCATCATCTCGGCCACCTTGTCCATCGTGTCGTACACTTCCGAGACGACAAGGCGTCGGCTGACAATCGCTCGCAGCAGGCCGAACAACGTGCTCTGTACAGCCGGCTCTTCGAGGTCGGGAACGATGAGTTTGAGTAGGCCGCTGAGGTGGGTCTCGGAGAGCGAAGCCTGCTTGCACTCGCGCAAGATCGCAGTGAGCGTACGGAATGCGGTCTGCACGATCTGCGACTGCGGCGATCCATACTGATGGATGATACCGAAGATCTGCTTAATGAACACGGGCAGAGCCTTGTCAACGCGCGAGACGGGAACCTTGACGATCTGAGCAATCGCGCGCAACGACAGCTCGAGCACCGACGACTCGTTGGCATACGCTGCTTCGCCGACGATGTTCACCATGCTGTTGAGCTTGGCGAGCACTTCTTCATCCTTGAAGTCAAAGCGCTCCCTACGCAGCGAGGTGACGAGCATCTCGAGACCAAAGGCGACAAACCTGTGTGCATTGCGCGAGTAGTGGTCCTTGCCAGCAGTTAGGCCCTCTTCAACGTCCTTACGTTTGAGGAAAACCGCATAGTTGTACAGCGTTGCTGACTTGTGTCGCGAAGCAGCTTTCGTTTCAGGCTTGCGTGCCTGCAAGAAGACAGCGTCCCGTTTGATGAGCGTTGCGCAAAGCGAGAGGAATCGATTCGAGTCAAATTGCGGGTTCGCGGAGATACCGCTCGAGACGCGACGCAGACACTCTTCGACCTGTCGAACGACCTTGGGGATCTCGGTCTGCTGCAAGATGTCTCGCAGTGGCTGAAGCACCTCAGCCATACGGTTCGGAGTGACGATACGAGAGACTTGCTCGAAAGTATCCATGCTCTTGCTGTGCTTGACTTCGCGATAGGTAGTCTTGCTGCCGATCGACTCACGGTCATCGGCTGTGGCGCCAAAGATATCCTCGACGGCAATCTCGATGATCTCCTTTGCTCCTTGATCGAGCGAGGTAAGCGGCTCGTCCTTGCTCGTCATCAAGTGTGTCAGCACCGAATGCACTGTGAAGGCAAGAACCGCCTTTTGCGGACCACGCATGAGTGCACGTCGCATCTCTCGCAGGAATTCTGGCAGGAAGCTCGCACCCAACGTCGACATGACCTTGCAAGCAGTCTCGCGCGCAAGGTCACGGGTGTCTTGAGCTTTGGCACGGAAGACATTCGAGAGCGTCTTGAGGAGCTTGGAGATCTGCAACTTGCGCTGCTGGGCAGGAAGGCATTGCGCAACGCGGACCACACCAACGGCGATAGGCAATCGAGTCGAGTCCTCAGTCTCGTCCTTCTGTTCGAGGTAGGCCATGAGTCGAGGCAACAAACGAGTTGTGACTGCATCAAGGATCTTGACCCGTTCAGCCTCCTTGCCCTCCTTTTTTGCCTCGAGAGCAGTTTGAGCTTCTTCGTCCTCCTGCTCTGCTACGTGTACATCATCCTCACCGTCGTCGTCTTCTGCTTCGATAACGGTCTCCTCCTCCATGCCAAAGTGAAAGTTGTCCAGGATAGCCATGGCCGATCGAACCATGATGCGCTCCGACGATCCTTTCTTGTTGGCAAGGCGAAGATACTGCCACAGCAGTGCATTGTAAGGACCCCACGTGAGCTGGCCAGCAAGCAATCCGAGACTGTTGATGACCTCAGTCACCAGGTTGTGATCATTGAGCTCGACAGATCCCGGCATGAGGAAGTGGCCGAGAACGGGTGCAAGAATGTCGCTGATGGTGCGACTCTTCATACCACCCTTGGCGGCTTGCTCGGGCAGACGCTTGACCGCACGCGTCCTTCGATGCAGCTGGATGTGATGGATGTTGTTGAAGAAGTTGACTTCTGCGTCGCCACCGCCAAGCAGACCCGAGAGCTCTGCCATGACTTCACATTTGGAGAGCTGCTCTGCAGCCGACGACATGACAGCCAGCACATCTCTTCGCACGAGCTCGGATCGGTTGCGTACGGCCTTCTTGAGCCCCGGCCAGACAGCCTGCAAGAACAGCTGCATCATGCCGCTCTCGCCCTCGGCGCCCGAATCGCACTCGGCAGCAGTCTGGCTGATGAACTTGACTAGCGAGGCGTTGGCATTGCTGCGTACCGACAACTCCTCGGGATCGAGGATAAGGAAGAGGAAGTTGTGCACGAGCGGCTGCCACTCCTTGACGTCGATGTGCACATCGCTTGCGTTGATCGAGTCGAAAGCGGCAAAGAGCTGGTCAAAGTCGCGCTCTTCCACCCTTCGCTTGCTGAGTGCATTGAGCTGCGTGCACCATTTTGCAACCTGGCTGAGCTCCGGGTCGACTTCGGCGCAGCGATTGAAAGCAGTGCTGAGCGCCCTTCGCGACTCGGTGGTGCGAAGCAACGAGAAGAGGCTGCTGAACATGGCGAAAGTGCTTTGGAACAGCTCCGAGCGCACATCTCGGAATTCTGGAATGAGCGAGAGGAGACGCTCGAAGATGGCCAACAGCTCGGTCTTGGTGCGCTCGGGAACGAGGAAGTTGGACTTGCGCATCATAGGGCTGAGAAGTTTGACAAGGTGGCTCGCGTCTTTCTGAGCGGTGACGAAGGGCGACAGGGCTGCAAGGAGCGAGATCTGGCGACGCAAAAGGTCGTCTCGGCCCATTGCAGCAGCTGCGGGTCCTACGGCCGAAGAAGCCTGTTCGATCAGCGGAGTGACGCTGTTGAGGAAGACCGTCGCGTGTGGTCTAACGAGCAAGTCGACCAAAGGCAAGTCACTTCTGTAATCGACATCCTGGCTGACGTCCATCGCATCCTTGTCAGCAGAAGCGGCGGCTAGAACGCGCTCCGCAATATCGAGCACAGAGCCAATAGCTGAAGGCTTGACGGTCGGTGCAGCAAGGATGGCAAAGATGCTTGGCAGCACAGCGTTGTCGTACGTGCCCAGCAACGGAATCGTTTCAGCCTGACTAGACCAGACGTGGAACAGCTCCAGCAGAGCAGATGGACTCTGGCTCGATTCAATTTTGAGCGCCTCGAGACGCGGCGAGATGAGCTCGGCAAAGATGGCTGGCAAGTATCGATTCCATCGGAAGATGGAAGCGGCTTGGGGCTTACCGAAGAAGTCGCAGAGACGCTTGTAACCGGCCTGACGGACCAGACGAGCACGTGAGGTGCGTGCTGTGAGGGGTTTGCTCGACTCAGCAGAGGATGCAGCGTCGGTGCTATCGGCGTGAACTTGGACGACAGCTCGGTGAGCGTGGTAAGTCATGTTGAGGGCGACGGTGATGAGACGGTCCCAGTGGGGCAACAGATTGTTGCCAATCTGCTTAACGACTTCACCGAGCAGAGTGAGGTATCCAACTTGGCGTCTGGTGGAAGCAACGGGCGGCTTTGAGACGTACTCGAACTTGTCACTGTCACCCGAAGGTGGGCAAGCCTGGTCGCCGAACGGAGCAAGCATGAGATCGACAAGGGTGACGAGCTCGTCCGAACCAACGTCAGCAAGCGCACCCAGCACAGCACCTCGTCGAGCTCTCTGGCCAGCACCGCTTGTGCGGTTGCCACGCCTCGAGAGTAAAGCACCAAAGAGAAGGCGAATGACCAATGGCATGAGCATGGGGCGATGATAAGGTTGTACGACATTCGAGTCGGACGACAGCGTGAATGTCGTCAGCGTGTCACGGAAGTTGCCGGCTTCGAGCAAGTCCTTGAGCTTGGTGGCATACGGCATCACCGCTTCCTCTTTCCACGTCAAAATGGCTTCGAGTGCCAGCTTCTGCACCGACACTTCTGCGGTAGCACACAGGCTGAGGAGGTAGCTGTGCAGCTCGCCGGAGCGCGAGAGGGCTTTGGGATTCTTGAGCTTGCCGAGTACTTCCAGATAGGCATTGAGTTGCGCTTGACGGTCCTTCTTGCCCAAGTTCATGGCTGCTGGGTCTGTGACCTTTCCGTCCTTTGATGTACCGTTCACTTCGTCGACATCTTCGTCGGCATCCTCCTCCTCGTCGTCGTCGTCATCGTCATCGAGGGGCGAGAGCGACACGCCAGCAAGGTTGCGCGGGCCAGCGTCTCTGAAAAAGATGTGGACAAAGCGCGCATTGTTGCGCTCAACGATGGACGCGACTTGGCAAAGAAGCTTGAGAATCTGGTGGCGGTAGTTGACGAGATCGAGTCTCGCGTCAGGTTGCTGTATCTCTACGCAGGCTTGCAGGGTTGTGGTGAGTCCACCTCTGCCGCTACCCTTCTTCGCAAAATTTGTGCTGGTGCGAGCATGCTGGATGCAGCTACGAACCGCTTTGCGCCTCTCGAGCAAGATTCCATCCTGGAACTGCTTGTCGTCGTCGACTCCTGCAATCTCGCTCTCGTCACGAAGAAGGCGGTCGGGCTCGATCTCGTCTGCATCTGAAGACTCTCGTGTGTCTTGACCGTCTTCTCCTGCATCCGCCTTTTTCCAGCCGGTAGGGGTAGATCGCAACTCAGCCATGTCAAGCTGTCGACCGGCTTCGAGCTCCGCAATGGTGATACGGAAGAGTGCAACCTCAGTCTCACGCTGACCTGACTCTACAATGTCGGACACAGCCTTGATCACCTCGGCCCAGACGGGACGCAGATTGACCTTGAGGTTGGCAACGAGGTACCGAAGGACCAACGCATCTCGCTGAGCGAAACGCTGCACTTGGGCGGCCTTGTAGACGGCGACGGCACGACCAAGATCGCGACCGACGCTTCGCATGCGGACATTGCGATCGCGGATCGAGGCAACGGACAAAGGAGTACGCTCCACCTCGACGAGCTTGTCGATGAAAGTGCCACTACCGGCAAGTTTTTTTGCCTCGATCAGCGACAGGATCTCGAGCGCAGACAGCCGAATGACCGGATCCGAAGACATGATTGCACCCGACAAAGGCTCCAGCACATCGGCAAGCTCGGGCAGCTTGGGTCGGAGATGAGCCGGGCAAGAGACGAGGTACTTGCTCAGTCCACGAATAGCTCCTCGGTGCCAAGCAGCGCATCGAACGACAGTCTTGATCGACAGGCGTTCCTGCAGAAGCTTAGCCGTGGCTCCAAACTCTTTGCTCGATGTTCGTTCCTGCAAGGTAGCTAGACTCTCGAACGCGAGCCCGACCAATAAGGCTGGATTGACAATGTAATCGTCGTAGCTTGCGCGCACATGCTCTTCGGACGAAAAGTGTGTGCCAGAGAGAAGGCCGTCCAGCAAGAGCTGAGCGATCTGGCTGGCAAAGTCGGCTGAGAATGCTGTCTTGGGAATGGCAGACAGACGCAGAGCAGGCACGAGAGGCTCG
Source organism: Ustilago curta (assembly GCA_928722295.1). Lineage (NCBI taxonomy): Eukaryota > Fungi > Basidiomycota > Ustilaginomycetes > Ustilaginales > Ustilaginaceae > Ustilago > Ustilago curta. The sequence continues at coordinate 161,695 of CAKMXH010000014.1, read as the reverse complement.
AGTGCCGTTTGTTGGGCAAGCACTTGGGTCGCTGCAGTCTTTGCCTTGGATCCGCTTGCTTTGGACTTGCCGGGACAGAAGAGCGAGACGAGTTTTGCCAGTCGGGCTTCGATTTCAGCCGCCACATGCTTGGACCATCGGACCAAGAGAGGACTCGGATGCTGTGAAGTACCAAGCTCGTCGAGTTGACCGAGCTCAGAGAGTCGTTCGAGCAGGATAAACGCTTGATCTTTGCTTTGCGAAGATGCGGTGGCGGAAGCAACGGTTTCTGCGGTCGAGGTGAGCACCGAAGGGAGAACGAACTGTTTGAAACCGCTCCATTCCAGAGTTGGCTGTGCAAGCGCTTCGACGAGGCCGCTGAACTCGGGCCAGAGAGCTTGCCGCTGATCGACGGTATTCTTGGCCTTGGAGACGCTGGGCACGGGTGCGACCGAGTCGACGAGCTTGATGCCTGGACCAAGAAGGTCCTGCAGTCGTCCGATCGGGATGGACAGGGCGAGTAGAGAGACGAGCGAGGTCCGCAAAGCTGCTCCGTGCGAGTTCTGAATGGAGGCATTGAGGAAGAGGGGTGAGAGGCGCAGGAGCAGCGCAAAGAGGGCTGGCTTGGCTTGATCGGCAACTCGAGTGCCCTTCCTCACGCCAACGGCGCATGCGAGCCACTCGACAGACTCGGTGAGGTGTGCTGTATCTTGAGCTGCGCTGGTGCCTTCCGAGAGTCGCGACTGGTTGCTGTCGACGAGGCTCGACAGATACTCGAGCACGGGCGCAAAGTGGACCGCATTGCAGTGGTGGACGAGCGCCGTGATGGTGAGACGGCCGAGAATGAGGCGTGTGAGATGTCGATACTTGTCGACCGATGCGTTTGATGAGGTGCGGTGGGGATGAAGGAGGACGTTGAGGAGCGAAATGCACTTGGAATGCAGACGTCGATCGAGCGACTTGCAGCCTTCGACCCAGATGCCAGCAATACCTCGGGAGAAGCGCACAGAAGGTCGACGCGATGGCTGGTGACGGTAGTGCGGGTGTCGATCCTCCTCGAGAAGCATTGTCTCGAGATCCGAGAGAATGAGCTGGGTGATGCTCTGCAGCTGACGACCTCGTGTCTTGCGGAGAAGATGGGCGAATGCCTCGGAGGCGAAACGTCTTGTGAAAGGAGAGATGCGCTGGACGTTGGTGTTGACAAAGTCGGCCTTCTCCGTGACATTGTCTTTGCCACTCGTCATGTTTGATTCTTCCCGATCCTCCTGCATGTCGTCTACATCATCCTCATCGTCGTCTTCGGCGTCTGTTTCGACGAGGCTTGCTTGCTGCTGACCCTCCTTTGCAACGATTTGCTTCCAGCCGAGATAGGGCCGGATCACAGTCCAAGTCTCTACAAGGCGACGCGTACGGTCGTCTACTTCTTCCGCCTCTGCCTCGTCGTCCACCCTGTCCACATCCATACCGGCTTCAGCGGTCTCATCGTCCTCTTCAGAGCGCGTTGCCATCTCCTTGCTGACGATGAAAGGGCTGACCGCCTTCAAGATCCATGCGGCTGACTGGAAGCCGCGTTCGACCAGATTGGCAGCTGCACGTTCGTCTCCGTTGGTGGTGTCCTTTGTGGTTGTGGTGGTATTTACTGCACTCTTGAGCATGAGAGGGTAGATGGGTAGGAATTCGGACCCCAGATCCTTTGCGAGTCGAGGCAAAAGGTCGAGTGCTGCATCCCAAGCAAGCCACTGGCTACGTGAGGACAGTGTGGAGGCGAGCACCGACGAAATGGCAGAGCGATGGTGAATGAGCTGCGGCAACGATTGTGTGATTGGGTTGAGCTGACGATAGAGAGTATGAAAGGCGTTGGAGAGGTTCAGATCGGTCCAAGCTTGCAATGCTTGCGAGAATGAAGTTCTGGCATGAAGCGAAGAAGAGGCTTGCTCATCGTCCTCATCATCCGGCATCGTGTGATCATCTTCTCCGTCCAAATGCGATATGGCAGCGCTGCTGGAAGGAGCTGCAAGTGGAGCATCGAGGCCAGAATAGGGTCGATAGCTACTGCTCGCGCTGATAGCAGCCGGCGCGAGGTGAACATCTTGAAGACGCTGGTTGAAAGAAGCGTATCTGAAGCGAGTCGAGACCTTTTCGGCATTCTTATTGATCTGCTTGAGCGTCTTTTGCTTAGCATTTGCCTGACTGCCGCTGGCGTCGAGCTGAACGCGGCGGATCTTGGATGCCTTGCTGTCGGCTTTCTTTCGCTGTTGTTCTCTTGAGAGCTTCTTACCCGCCTTGCTAGGCTGAGCTGAGGATGTTGGAGCCATGATGAAATCAGGCTGGCATCGACAGAGGCAGACGTTGCTCGATACTGCCTGTGATGATGGTGGTGATGATGTCGGTGAGCAGAGAGAGAAAAAGAGAGAGAGGCTGAGTTCAGAAAGCTAAACGAGAAGAAAAGCAAAAATTGACTTTTTTTTGGCAGCGTGGCGAGGCGAAATTTCAAACGGAAATATTTTTGGCTGTCGTTCCGCCATAAGCAAAGAGCAACAGCCCGAATTCCGAGATGAAAAAACGAAACGAAGAAAAATCCAGGGTCCAAGCGATGTTCTGATCTAACAAGGCTAATTTCCCTGCGTGTCACAAATCCTCGGTGCCTCCAAGTCGACACCATCAGAGCCTCATTCAACATGCACAGAGAGCCACGATCGATCGATGAACTGCATGACTGACTACTATTATAAGCAATCGTTACCGACAGGACATCATGTCGATTGGCTAGTGTGTCCACTTAGAGTCCGGCGAGAAAGTTTGCGGCAGCATTAGGCTCGTTGCCTAACGGAGCCCATGGGTTCGGTTGGTGTTGAGCAGGCTGCTGCTGCTGCTGCTGTTGATCATCGCCTTGCTCTCGTCTCTCCCTCCTCAACTGCAACTGCACGTTTTGCCTCACATACGCCAAGTACGCCAACCCACCTAAAGCCAAGATCAATAGACCTGATTCAATCATGTCATCCAGATCCTCGTCCGTCTCACCATCCCTCGCTGCCCATGTCTCGGGCTCGTTCGGATCGCCATATCCACCACCCTGTTCTCGCTCTTCCGCAAGCCTCTTCTGCCTTTCTTCCACCTGTCTCTGCTTGGCTGCTGCTTGCTCTTGCGCTTCGGTGTACGCTGTATTGCCGCGATCCGAGGATGCATACGAAGACAGGAGCGAGATGGCGCTCTGACTCGATTCGGAGCGGAACACGGCTGCCCAGATAGCGCGCATGTGGAGCTTGACCAGGCTCAGTGCAACGGGCAGATACGCTTCCGTGTTGGTCTCGACCGCCATGTCGTAGTATCGTTTGGCGAGGTGGAAGTCTTGCCTTGCGACGCCGATGCCATTCTCGTACATCCAACCTAGATTCCAATACGCAAGCGCCGACACACCTTTGTCGGCGGCAGCAGAATAGCATGCCGCAGCCTTTTCGTAAGCTGGCTGTCCAGGATTGCCTGTTCCTATGCCGTAGAAGTAGTAGTCGCCCATCTTGACCATCGCGTCGACGTTGCTCTGTGCTGCCGACCGTGTCCAGTGCACCAACGCTAGGCGGTCGGTAAAGTTTCCGGCGCCATTCGTGTTGCTGTTGCTGTTGCTCGACTTGAGGATGCGGAGTGGAGAACTCGAAGTGGCACGGTCCAAGAGATACGCAATGTTGTTTTGGGCCGATTCGTAGCCCATCTCTGCCGCCAATGCCCAGCCGAGCAGCGCTTTCCTCGTGTCTCCTTGACGCCAAGCGTGCTCAGCTTTGTGAGGGATACGTGTCGACCAATCTCCGTTCTCGGCGGTATGCTTGAAGCCAGATATGGCTTTGCGGCACATCTCGCTCGATTGTTGCTTGCGCGCCAATTGAGCGTTGACCTTGGCCAGCAAGTAGACTGCCTCGAAGCGACTCTCGCCCAGGGATGCGATGGCGAAGCACTTGACTGCATTGTCCAGATCGCCCATCTCCATGTGGATCTTGCCCAGGTTGACGTTGGCGCCACTGTGTCGCACTTTGGCTGCAGCTTCGAAATAGGTCGTGGCGGTGACAATGTCTGCTTTCACGCCCAAACCGTCGCGAAGCATCACGCCAAGACCGTTGTACGAAGGCGGATCGCCCGTGTCCTTGCCCCGCGAGAACCAGACCCAAGCTCGAGCAAAGTCTTGCTTTACGCCTTCGCCCCGCAAATACATCTGTCCAATCATACCGGCTGCGGATCCGGCATACCCAAGCAAATGGTCGTCCACCTTGACCTGCACATCTTCGCCCTTCTCGCCTGGCTTGGCGGTGTAACCGGTAGGACCGCCGCGTCTGACTTGACCGGCTTTTCGGGGCCACACGTCCTTGGCGATGCGTTGAAGCCATGCCATGGAACGTCGGTAGTCACGAGGCACAGCTCCGGCCGCTTCGCTCGACGAGTAGATGCTTCCGTGGTAGTAGATCTGCGCCATGAACAGCGAGCTCCTCACATCACCGTGCTCGGCCAGATAGATATGATACTCCAGCATGTCCTCTGGCGCAGATGGATCGTGAGCTGACCCAGGCTGGCGATGGAGTGCAGCCTGCACCGCAGGATTCAGGACTGCAAAGCCGGTCGAAGCGACCGAAGCGCCTGGACCATACGCACCACCGTGCAGGTCCGAGACGCGGATCTTGGTGTAAGGCAAGGTGAGTCCGCCAGGGGGACCTGCTTGGAAGCGCTTGTACGCATCCTCCGCCGCCTTTTCGTACAGCTCGAGCGCCTTCCAGCTCGACTGTGCTACGCCAATGCCTGCTTTGTAACGGAAGCCCAGCGCCATCTGCGAAGGGGCGTGTCCTGCATGGGCAGCAATGGTGTAATGGAGCACCGCTTTGGCTTGCCGTTGAGCGTCGTCGCTCTTGAGCTGTGCAAAGAGCTCGCGTCTCTTCTTCCATGCTGACCGCACTTCGTCGACTGTCGGCGAAGAGGCAAAGGAAGACCAAGTGTTGGGCTCGTCTGGCAAAGGTTTCCAGTCGCCTTGCACCGTCGACTCCCAGCCGCTGCCTTCCAAAAAGGCTAGACGAGCATGCGCACTGGCATTACCCGCCATCGAGTTGCCAAATCGGTCGTGACCGAGATCGACAAGGCGCTGGTAACAGGCACGAGCGCGTGCGAGGTTGGGCTTGCTACCGTGCGTGCCCCACAACGAGTATTCTCCCAGCACCCAGAGGGCGTCTGCCAATGCTGAAAAGTCGTCGCCGTCGAATTTGCCATTCGCTTGCTCGAAAGAGGTCTGCAGCAGTTTCGAGCTGAGTCGAGCCGCGGTAGAGTATGCCTCGTGATGCCAGTCGACCGATTCGCGGCCCCATCCTGCCCTTGTGAGCAGCGCCACAGCGTCTCGTCTGTGGCTGTCCTTGTCATCCGAGTCGCGATGATCGTTGTAACCTGACATGGTAAGATCGGACGATGCCTCGCTCCTGCCATGGAAAGGTCCCAACATGACGCTGTCCCATCCGCTATAAGCCGGGTTGACTGGCTCGACTCGCTCTGGTAGCCTCTCCCATTCCGGCCAGAGCGGCAACGGACTAGCACTGGGCCACTGAGATTCATGCTGGGCAGCGCCCGTTGGAGCACCCTGCCATTTACCTGCATTGTTGCCTTTGACGATGCCTGCCTCCTTCAGAATGTCTCTAAAGCCTTCTTTCGAACCGGCTTCAAGAGCTTCGCGAAGTTCATCCTTGATCCGCTGGCTCAGCGAGCGAGACTCCGGGGCGTGTTCCGTTCCTGTTGAAGCAGCGGCCGACCCTGGGCCCTCCTGCTGAGGGGGAGGGCGCGCGATATTGTTGGCGGGTCTGCCAGCCTTGCCGTTCGAAGATCTGGTCTTTATGGTGCTGCGGAGCAGGCGCAGTGCCTCTTCGTATGCTTCTTGCGGTGCATAGTCTGCTGTTGGTTTGGAGGCAGACGGCGCTGCAAAAGGCACTTGTTCGGCATGCGCTACTCCTGTTACGCATAGCAAGCAAGCAACTACCACCAATGTCAGCAGCATCCTGTTGCGACGCATCGAGCGTCGTCCTGGGCCTGCCATGGTATCACAAGCTCTGCATAGTCAAATCTTTGAGCGGTCGATCGATTGTCCAAAGGCCAATGGAGAGACGCTCGTCTGTGGTGCTGTTGTCAATCCAAGCTGGTCTCAGCGCGGTATTGAGAGTCTCGATGAGTCGATGATGGATGAAGTGTTGCAGAGGAAGGGAAAGGTCTGTGCTCATCATGTCCAGCTTGTGCACATCACCGTTCTTCCTCCACGTCGACGTCCGTTTGTTTTTCTGGAAAGGTTACAGCCTTTCAATCTTACATTCTTGAGCCTGCGAAAAACTCCAACATCGACCAAACTCGACGCCACCTCACTCACACTCCCTTGGCCCAACAACACTGCAACGATGGAGATGTATTGTTCTAAAGGATTGCAAAAAGACAGTATAAGACAAGGCCAGATGCGAGAAAAGGCTTGTTGACGAAGAACAAAGTCTATGATTGTGAACTGTGACGCTACACCTTCCTACCAACGCCACCCGATGTTGCTCTCCAGACGGCCTTGGAGAACAGACCACCCCACTTGTCAAACGTCGCGGTGAAGCATTCTGCCACAACAAACAGAAGCGCGTACGAAGTGGTGACTACAACGAGGATCGTTGCCCAATACGGCACATCCCAAGCGAGCAAGGTGAGGCACAGCCATGCTGACCACGTCCACCAAACCACACCGTGCATCAAGAACACGGCGAACGCATGTTTGCCGATGTACGACCACACGCGTAGTCGGAAGAAGGCACGAAGCAGATCCGAAAGGTCGGTGAGCAGGAAGAAGCTGAACGAAAGCACCCAGGCAGAGACACGGGGGTCGGTGTAACTGATGCCCGGGTCGCCCGTCCAGGCGTGAGGTGCCTCGGTCGTCCAATCCGGGTGAATGCGGTGTTCGAGGTTGTCGAAGCCATTACCGGGCGCGCCGGGGATCTGGGACAGATACTGTTGGGTCCAAGCAGCTAGGAACAGGATCCAAGGAAGCACTTGGCCGTGCACGCGAAGCTTGTCGACCGACTCGGGCAGGTGCAAGGCGCGACGGACAAGGCCAGGCACCAGCGGGATACCCTTAGCAGCCTTTGCCTGGTAGTTCAGCTTGCTATCCAGATCGGCAACGACGAGACCCGCCATGAAGAAAAGATCCCAAGTCTGGGCGTACCAGCTGAGCGAAATGCAGAGGGCGTAGAACGTGAATCGCTTGTATGCGTTCTTGATCTCGTGGGCAATCAGAGCGCAAATCATGCACGTCCAAGTACCCTGCACGATCACGGGAATGGTCCAGAGCACACCGGTAGCGTAGCCGGTCACCAGCGCAGGCTGGACCGGAGGCGCAGACCACCAGAGCGAGATGAACGCATCGAGGAAGACCATGACATTGTCAAAGTTCTGCCAGTACGACCATGTCGACCACGTCCTCGATGCCAGGCGAGGCACCCACTTGAACGCGCCCACATCCATGAGGAAGTAGTTGGCCAAGACAGCACCAAGCACCGGCAACGCAAGACGAGGAATACGTCGGACCGTCGCATCGGCCATGCTCTGAAGTCCTCCTTTGAGCAAGTAGCGGTTGGTCATGGTGCGCGAAGGCAGCATGAAGAAGATGCCCAGCTTCAAGCCCTGATTGACGACAAGAGGACCAATGAGCGACCGGAACCAGAATTCAAACTTGGGGTAGTGGTGTGGCGCATTGGGAGTGGTGATGCCAAAGTAGTAGATGAGCATAAAGTGGTGGAACGAGACCAGGAAACACGCAAAACCTCGCATGCCATCCAGGTAGTCGATCCTTCGTGCTCCCGTCGAGGTGAGCTGTGTGGTTCCCTTGATGAACAGAAGCTCGTTGACTCGGCGAAGCATGGTCTGGAGTAGCGATTCGGGCGGCTTGACCTCCGATAGTGCTCCGTCTCGTGCCTTGCGGCCGATGGTATCACCGAGCTCGGGCTGGGCAAGCGCACCGACTTCGCCGTCGGCAGCGTTGAGGTCTCGCTGCTGCCACTGAATAATCTGAGGACGCTGGAAAGCATCGTGGGTCTCGGAGCCGTACTGTTCAAAGATGGATCCAGGCCTGGATGTACCCTCGTGCTGGAAGTGGAACATGGAGGATGCGGCGGTTGCACTTTGCATCGATGAGATGGAACCGCCGCGCGGTCGCCCGGAGATGAGCTGGTCGTGCGACATGTGAGTCGAGTGCCCAATGCTTGATTCAGCGCGAGGGAGACCGAGGAACGAGCCGCTGGGTTCACGGCTGTGGGTGAGCTTGGCGTCGTCGACCATCTCGATCTCGTCGTAATCGCCATAGTGGTTGGCGCCTTGGCTCGCTGATGCCCGAAGATCCGATACGCTGTGGGCGTAGAGCGAAGAGGGCGCATCTCTGGCGAAACCGGGCGCAATGTATGGGAGTGCGTGCGTTCGGTTCATGTCCTCGATCCACCTGGGAGTCTGTGTGCCACTAGCATACGTAGGTGTCTCGTGTCCATGGAGCGAGTTCGAGGGTCGCCTGGCAGCCAAGGTGGTGGTCGAGCCAAAGTGGTGAGGCAAGATCCCGTGACCCTTGGATCCAAGCTCGAGATGGCTGCTGTATGAGCGAGCATCCGAGTTGTCATCGTCGGAATCGGCATCGTCGTCCGAGTCGGAGTCGGAGCCATAAACGAGATCGGGTGAGGTCCAGAGCTGTACAGGCTTGGTACCCATGACACTGTTCACCGGGCTCATGCTGCCAGGAGTTGCAGCAGGGGTGAAGCCAAAGAGACGACCTTTATCGTCGATCTCGTCGCCTTCGACCGGGGTGGTGGGAGAAGTGGAGCCGAAGCTCGAGGCTTTGAAGCCGTGCGAAGATGTCATGAACGGCGGTGAAGCGGAATCCACCTGAGTCTCGGACGAGGCAGTGGACTCGCGGCTCTTTTCCTGTGCAGCGATGGCAGCAGCTCGCTTCTTGTCCTTGGCCTTGATGGAGCGGACCACGAGGCCGTGAGCGATGGTCATGATGAAGATACCTGCAGCAACCGACATGGCGATGATGCCATACAGAGGGGGCTGATACTTCTGCTTGGCAGGCTTGACCTTGTTGAGCGCAGCCAGGTCAAAGGCGGTGCTGTCGCGGAGAGTCATGTCGTCGGTGCTGCAGATAGCATCCGAACTGGCGCTGACGGCAGAGCACTGCGACTCGAACTGCATTTGGCGCTCTTCGAGACTCGAGTTGAAGAAGAAGCGCGTGTAGCGTACATGGGTGAGGACTGGCGCGAGACGAGGTGGACCCTGCGACTGGGAGTGTTCGCCGTTGGACCAAGCCTGGAAGCTGATGGGCATGGGAGTGGTGGGCAGATGCGAAGCATTGACGCCCTTCTGGACCGAATGGAAATTGGCACTCTCGTTGGCGGCAGCGTTGCGCCACTGGAGCAATTCTGGTTGCCAGTCGAAGCGGTGCTCGAGGTAGTCGGATGTGCCAAGAGACGAGATGTTGAGCTTGACTGGGTCGTCATCGTGGTTGTATGCGGACCAAGACCATTGGAGGGTCGAATTTGCCGGGTCGTTTGATGTGAAGATGCCGAGGTTGATGGTTTCGGAGTCGTTGTAGGCGGCGCTGAACTTGAAGGCGGCGCCTGCACCGCGTGAGACGGCAGGTTCGACCTGTGCACGGAAGGAGCCGTAGAGGATGTCTCTTCTGCGGGTGACTATCTGTGAGCCGTTGACGATGCGATTGCTCATGTCTGCGGGCGAGACTTGAAGCACGAGTGCGTCGTCGTTGATGTAGGAGTTGTTGTAGCTGACGGCACTGCGATAGGTGGCGTCGAAGCTGTTCTCCCAATCGTTGATGAAGTTGCCGACGAGCGACCATGTCTGTTGACCGTCTCCTGTTTCGCCTGTTGTAGCGCCGCCATAGATACGAGGCGAATGTTGTGGACGAGTGACGACATCCATGAAGCCGGTCTCGTTGAAGTAGGTGATGGACCGATCTGTCCAGAGAGCATTTGTGAGAGGATCGCGGTAGCCGCACTCACACGCTGCTTGGGCGAGCGGAAGGTATGATGCGGCGAGGACGAGCGCCGAAGCGGCCAGCCTCGCGGGCGATTGACTTGTGACGGTGACCATGTCGGGCAACGACGCGCGTCGAGAGCTGCGAAACGATTGTCTAGCCGCCGTGTGTCTCTATTCGAGGAATGGGCGATGGCGATGAATGAGTTGGGGTATGTCGATCCTTTGCTTGATGATGAGGAAGGGTGAAAAGGAACTTGCAGGTTGAGGACAAAGCGTGGGAGACCGAACACTGCCAAGATGATGGCGGAGAGAGAAGGTGCTTAGTGGAAGAGAAGATGAAGACGAGATAGAGAGAGTGGAAGAGAAAAGGAATGTAGCCGCGACGATGGAACCAGATTGCGATACGAAGCAAAGAAGAAAGTTTTGAAGAGTGGTGAATGAAAGAAAGTCAAGGTCGGCGATCAAGGCAATCACGGCGAGATCTGGTTGTGGAAACGGGCTGGAAGCGTGAATGGGCGGCAAGTCGCGGACGGGAGGCAATGAGAAAAAGTGCAAGTCTCAACAAGGTGTTGTGTAGTGTATGTATGCGTGATAGAGAGGGTTTCCACGCTGAAAGAACAACTTGGCGTCTGTTTGGTTTCGTCAAGGCGATAGGCGCCCAAGCTCGGTGTTGATAGGCGACCGATGACAAGGAAGCGCCCTTAGCTCAAAAGGAAGCCGGTGCTCCAACAGACGAGGACAAGTTTGAGACAAGGGCACGAGCGACGTTGGTCCAAGCTCTCAAGGTGGATGACAGGCAAAGGCGAACTGACTTGAATGTTAGCAAGCAAAGCAAAGCAGGCGCAAAACTGCCGTCAAGGCTGTCTCAGGATTGCTTTTGCGCACATGTATGCCAAAAGGTCGGCCACGATGAATGATGAAACGATCAAAGCGTGTGTGTTTCTGTTCTGCAGACAGCCGCGCAGAAACCTACTACGAACGAGGGCGCTGTAACGAGCAGCAGGCGAACATGGCTCCTTGGACGACTCGGCTCTCGAGACAGTTGTCAAGCAAGACCAGAATCGCAGTGTCGGATGCTGATGACTGTTGAGTTGGCAGCGAGTGTCCTCAGCCGAGCACAGCACAGATGAAAAAAAAAAAAAAAAAAAAAAAAAAAAAAGGAAATACAATTATACAGTACCTGGGCGTATGGCGTCGTTCAATCTGAGCAAAATTGACGCGACGCAAGGCCAGTCAAGTGTACGCTGCGGAATATGGCCTGTGAAAAAAGCAATTGCATGCTTTGCGTCGATTTGTCGTACACCTAAGCTCAATCGAACCAACGCCGACGCTAAACGACCGTGACATTCTGGGTCCAGGAGGAAAACCGAGACAATGTTTGACTCGGGTGAATCTCGTTTGTTTGCACTGCAAAAAACTTGTTGCGTGCCACGCTATCCCACGACGCCTAGCAAAAGACGGCACTAAATGCTCGAGCTACTGCAATGGCGTCTGACAGCCAGCCAAGCCGACGTCGCAAAGCTGCTCAGTTGACTAACTTAGCTCACACAAGTGGCCGCCCTGTGTTTAGCAGACCTGTGCGCCCCAAATTGGTCCACGGCTGAAATCTAAGCAGTTTGGACCGCAAAACTTCATCTGATGCTTCCCTGTTTGGTTCTCGTCATCATTCGCCATCCACTTGTCGGCTCAACTTCGTGAAACCACGCTGTAGCAATTCGCCCATGTCGACAGCCTTGTCGGTTTCGCATTCGCATGTGTGTCAGTGAGTCTAAGATTGCCTTGACTACTCGCTGCTCGCAAACATTTGCACAGCAGTGAATTCCTTCTGTCTTGTTGCAAACAGAGGCTTTTGCTGTGCTAGCCTTGTCAGTAAGGCAATCCTTTTCATTTCACTGTACCTTTAATTTTGGAGCTAGAGCTAGCTGCAGCACCCTCTTGATAGCCGCTCGCGCCTCCTTGCTCCTTGTTTCCTGCAACTAGTCAGCTCCACTTTCGTAGCACACCTGTGTTGGCTTTCTCAATCGAGGTCGCTCTTTCCAATCATCAACATCATCCTTCAAGTGACATCCTGTCAACGTCCAAGATCTTCATCTTTCAAGGTTCTGCACAAGATTACGACTTGATATTCTCCTTCCATCATCACGGCAAGTAACCTCATCCACGTCTTAGGTCTCGACACTCGTTCCTATCTCCAAGCGCCCCATCAGGCTCGGCCTTTTTACAACTTGCGCAATCGCACGCTCCGGACTCATAGCGCTGAGCGATAGCACTCCACTCGAACCACACAACAAACCTCATCGACGTCCAGTTCGTACGGATCAGCCGCAATGAGCTCACAAGGCGCCTTGCGAGGCGGGCTGGGCAACCTCTCTGCCTTCATCTACAGCTGGACGCCCATGATCTTGCTGGTATGCTACTGTGTCATCGGCTTCTTCTTCTACCTCGTCATCCCACCCATCCTTCGAGAGGTGCTCTTCTACATCTTGCTCGCACTGCAGACCTTCACTGCGCTTTCCGTGTCCACCGAAGCGATGCAGTCCATCCGCCCTTCCGTCAAGGCAAGAAGAGCTGTCCGCAAAACTGCCAAGGAAGGATGGGGAGAGACCGAGGACGGCAAGCCATGGCCCAAGATCGATATCGTGCTCGTGGCCTACCTGCCCAACGAACAGGACATCATCATGCGACAGATCCGTTACGCTCTGCGTGAGATCAACTATCCCGCAGACAAGTTGATGATCAATCTCGTCTACAACACTCCCAAACCCATCGAGCCTGTAGAAACCGAGCTGCGAGAACTCGAAGCCGCCCATGCAAAGCTGCGCGTCATCAAGGTGCCCAACTCGACGTCCAAGGCGGACAACATCAACCACTACCTCTCGTTGGACTACAAGTGCGATATCATCACCCTCTACGATACCGACCACTATCCGGATCCGAATGCGGTGCGTTGGGTTGCACGCCGATTCCTGCAAGGTGGTATCGACATTATCCAGGGTCGATGCTGTATCTACAACTACGACGAGACTTGGGTCACTCGACTGGTTGCCGCCGAGTTCGACATGATCTACGGCGTGATGCACAGCGGAAGAGCAGAGATGCAGGGCTACGGCTTCTTTGGTGGTTCCAATGGCCACTGGAACGCGAGTTTGCTCAAGACGCTAGGCATGCAGAAGCACATGTTGACCGAAGACATTGACAGTTCGATGCGCGCCATCATCTCTGGTGCTAGGATCGAGTACGACTTGAAGGTGCTCTCGTACGAGCTTGCGCCCGAGACCATCCCGGCGTTGCTCAAGCAGCGATTGCGCTGGGCTCAAGGTTGGACCCAGGTTGCCTTCCGACATGCGATCCCGGCGGTACGACGTGGTGCCTACTCGGACGACAACGGTATGAGGTCTCGTGTCGGTCTCTTCCAGCTGCTGATCTACCGGGAGCTCTTCTTCTACCTCAACTCGTCGCTCGTCTTTATTCTGATGTCGTCCTTGCTGGTAGGTGCTCCCCAGGTGGGACTCACCCAATGGTTCAAGGACTTTGGTGGATATTCGCTTTCCATCTGGGCGTTGGCCGTCAACCTCATCTGCCTCTTTGTGACCATCTGCATCACATTGAGGAACCGATCCAACTTTACACATCCGTTCGGCATCATTGCTTTCGGCCTGCTGGCTCCGTTCTACTACAGCATCGTCAGCTTTTCGGCCATCTTCTGCCACTTTAGGGAGTTTGTCAAGTTTGAAAAGTGGAACCCGACGGCCAGATCGACCAAAAAGGTAGAAGCTTAGAGGGCTCCTGGAGATGCGTTGGAATTGGTTTTAATGGTACACTCGTTTGTTCAACGTTGGGCGTGTGCGTGTGCAGTGTTGTACTGTATGACGAGAAGCGAGACGACGTGAATGGATCGATTGGGACGGAGGAGCATCAAACCTTGAGCCTCGCCTTCGCTGTCAGCTTGGGCATACGCAGTGCATTGCGCCGCTCTGTCTCCGTACGCCACCCACTGCCTTCCTTGCTCCGCTTCGGCTGCGTTTCTTTCAATTGGAACAGAATGAAGGTGCGGAGAGAAGCTGTGCATCGAGACTACCCTCACCATCTACCGCTCACGATACGGTTGAGTCGAGCATCATCAGAACCGTCTCGCGACTCGGGGTTTTCTTCTTTCTTGGCGTCTACACCGGTTCGTCTCTCGACATCGCCCACCTCACGCTAGCTCGCGGACAGAGCGCTGCAGACATGTTGGGTCACATCTATAGCTCGGATCCACTTGGTGAATCATCTCAGTTACTCAAAGTCGTCAGGAGAGAAGGTGGGGCTTTAATCGAAATGCGGGCCCGCGTTGGAGTCGACTTGGCACCCAACCTCTAAATGCTGAGCAGGCCATGTTCGAGTCGAGTCTCGTGAGCTAGGTCTGTACAGTTCGGAGACCCCAATGTAGCGTAATGAGTCACTGGCGCACACGACAGTAGAGTGACTACGGATGCTCCGAGCAGCTCCCGATGCCCGATCGGTGTGTGGCATGAAAGTGTCTGGCACACAGGAAGCAGCTCTACAGTAATTTCGATGCAGTACAGAATTGACCAAGGGCAAATCTCGAGTAGTGTTGAATTTTCGAGTTGCAGCCAAGCAACTGAAGCTGCTGCTCATGCAGGGTCGAGCGAGTCGAGTGTTGGTTGATCTCTGCAGCAAAACTCACACAACAAACACGCGTTCCAACAAGACTGCTAAAGTGCTGTAAATTGGTGCGTGTTGATTTGGCATCAGAAACAAAGGCCCCTGAAACAACACGACAAAGCACAGAGTGTGCAACAAGCCGTGTTGGCCTGCCCGATGCGTCATTGTTGCTTTGCCCCTTGTTTGCCTCTTCTCACCTCAGAAACACCATCAGCTCTGCCATCGCCTCTTTGACGTCCACTCAAACAGCCTTTGACTGCAGTCTCGATCGCTCGAACGGCCCCACACACACGACACCTAACCCTACATCCTGGATTACCGATCGACCAGCCCATAGATTTAGACCATGTCGTCCTTCTTCGGTCTGTCGAAAACGCGCACATTCAAGCCCAAGCGCAACATCCCCGAGGGCACCAAGCAGTACCAGCTCAAGCGCTATGCTGAAGCCACACTCGGAAGCGGCAACCTTCGCCTGGCTGTAGTGCTTCCTGAAGGAGAGGATCTCAACGAGTGGCTCGCCGTCAACACGGTTGACTTTTTCAACCACGTCAACATGCTCTACGGCACCATCACCGAGTTTTGCACACCCACCGAATGTCCCGTTATGTGCGCTGGTCCACGATTCGAATACCACTGGCAGGACGCCAACTCTGCCCTCTACCGCCGCCCGACCAAGATGTCGGCGCCAGAATACGTCGACTGTCTGATGAACTGGGTGCAGTCGCAGCTGGACGACGAGGCGCTCTTCCCAAGCAAGATCGGTGTTGCCTTCCCCAACAACTTCCCGGCAGTGGTCAAGTCGATCCTTCGAAGACTCTTCCGTGTTTACGCCCACATCTACAACCACCATTTTGCGCAGGTGTGTGCGCTGAGCATCGAAGCACACCTCAACACTTCGTATCGCCACTTTTTGCTGTTCATCACCGAATTCCATCTGGTAGAGCCACGAGAACTGGCACCATTGGTGGAACTTAACGAGGCTATCTTGGGAGAAGCATGAGCGATCGATTGACCACACGACACTGGAACCCTTTAACGGAACACGACCCACTTACGCCCTCTTCATCTGTACGCGTCTCATCACTACATGCGATCTATACCCTCATGACTTCCTCGCCTTGCTGTTGACTGTGTGAAACTCTTCTCCTCATCGTAGTCAACATGTTGACGTCGAAGCAGATGGCATCCTGTTGTTCAAAGGAAGCGGGTCAACAACAGCCGGTGCGGAGCCGTTGACCATGTTAGGCTTGCATATCCCAACAAATATAGACGCGCCGAAAAATCAATCGTCTGCCACGTCTCAGCTCCCAAGCCACACAGACAGACAACTCACACTGGGACTGTGGTTGGGCTCGTGCGCGAATCGGGAGCTTTGTGCTTGCCAACCGCACAGCGCCGCTTCCGTGTTTGAAGATCTGCCTTGGGAAAAAGTGACACTTCGGAAGGCAGTGCCGCCTTGCAGCTCACTTGGCTGACTTGTCAATAAATGAATGGCCTCTGCACTGCCAAGATCTTCTTCGGCACGTTTTTGCATGCTTGATTTCTCCACCACTCTCCTTGATCCATCTTGTTCAAGTATCATCACCATCATACGGTACAGATACCTTCAGTTTTGTTGGAAGGTAACAGAGTGCCGCGTCAAGCATCATGGCCGATCACGAGGTCAATGACGCTGAGGCGTCCTCCAAACCCAACCTCCCTTCTATGGGTACAAGTCTCGTAGAACCCCCTTCTTCGACACAGCCCGCCGACATCGAAACAGAGCGCTCCCAGACCCAGATTCAAGAGCACGCATCCGCATCAGCGGCAGAAACAAAACATGCACCGCTGGAATCGCAAGGGCAAAAGCAGCAGCTGCCAGCGTCGGAAGAGATCCGTGTTCCAGAAGCACAGCCAACGGAGCAAGCTGTAACAGCCGACAACGTCCCCGGGATCACCGTCTCGGACGCTTCCGACCTCGGCGCACTCACTGGGAATGAGCAGCTTAAAGACGATTCAGCTCCTTCTGATTCACAGCAATCCTTTCCTCCATCATCATCATCATCAGCGGACTCAGCAGTGGAACCTCGAGCAGGCCCACCACTGCCTCCCTCCAAAGAACCTGTACTCGAGCAAGAATCTCGCCAAGTCATCGCAGACCAGTCCTCAGAGCCATCAGCAGATGCCGCAGCACAGACTACCTCACCGCCACCGCCTCCTGCTGAACCTTCGAGCTCTCGTGCAAGCATGGCCAGGACGCGTCGCTCCTCTTCCGTCTCCACCGCAGCCACCACCGCTACTACTGTTCACTCGCGTTCCAGTCTCAAGAGCTTGAATAAGGGCAGTGCTGTCTTTGTCGTTTCTGCACTCGAAACGCTGGCTAACTCAAAGGAGGCCAAGAGGGACAAGGAGCTCAAAGAAGCCACCTCGGCCGCTTTGGACATGGTCAAGGCCGCCGCCGCATACTCTACCTCTCCTCAAACAGCTGAGCAAGAGCAACCCGTCTTGGATCCCCGCGTCGTTTTTGAGCCGCTTCGCCTAGCCTGCAGGACTCGCAGCAACAACCTCATCATCACCTCTCTCGACTGCATCAGCAAACTCGTCAGCTACGCCTTTTTCGCAGAGGACGACCCGACGCAAGTGGCCAGCGCCATCGTCGCCGCTGGCCAGCCACCGCAGACGCTCGCTGATCTCGTCACAGAGACGGTATGCGACTGTTACAACGAGAATTTGGACGACAAGGTCGCTCTGCAGATCATCAAGGCGCTTCTCGCTTCCGTGCTTTCGACCACCGTGCACGTCCACCAGTCGAGCTTGCTCAAGGCAGTGCGTACGGTCTACAACATCTTCCTCATGAGCAAGTCGCCCGCCAACCAGGCCATTGCCCAAGGCAGTCTCACTCAGATGGTGCATCACGTATTCGCACGCGTTCCTCGCAGCGCGGCTCCTGCTTCCGGCGCCGTCTCGATGTCTCAGAGCACTTCAGACGTGACTCAGTCGCGGTCCAATGGCAACTCGGACGCTCACAAGAACGGTGCAGCAACGCACAACGGCGATGACGCGCCCGAAGGAGACGAACAACAAACCGCAAGCAACTCGTCCGCGGCAGCACCAGAGAATGGCGAAAAGATCACACTTCAGACCTTGGAGAATCGCAAGTCGTTTGAAGGTGCATCGGAGCGCGACAACGCTGGCAGTTTGGCCAACATGAGCACCGCCGAGCTCTTTGTCAAGGATGCCTTCCTCGTACTGCGCGCGCTCTGCAAACTCACCATGAAGCCGCTAGGTGCCGAAAGCGAGCGGGATCTCAAATCGCATGCGATGCGTTCCAAGCTGCTCTCGCTCCACCTCATCCTTACCATCATCCAGTCGCATATGGCCATCTTCACCGAGCCAAGCGTCATCATTCACAGCACCACGACAGGCGAACAGACCCAGTTCGTCCAGGCAGTCAAGCAGTATCTCTGCCTCAGTCTCAGTCGAAATGCCGTTTCGAGCGTCAACCAGGTGTTTGAGATCAGCTGCGAAATCTTTTGGCTCATTCTCAACGGCATGCGCACAAAGCTCAAAAAGGAGATCGAGGTGTTGCTCAACGAGATCTTCCTGCCTATTCTCGAGATGCGTACCGCGACGGCAAAGCAAAAGTCGATCTTGCTTGGCGTGCTGATCCGACTCTGCCAGGATCCACAGGCGTTGGTGGAAATCTATCTCAACTACGACTGCGACAGGACTGCGTTGGATAACATCTACGAGCGACTTATGAACGTCATCTCCAAAATTTCACAGACGCATGTCTCGCCCATGGCCGATGGAAAGAGCGACAAGGACGCTGCTTCTTCCTCGGCTTCGGCTGCTGGCACTGCCTTACCTAAGGCAAGCGGTGCCGGTCCAGCAATTCCACCGGCGCTCAGTACAGCTGCAGCCGGCGAAACGTCGTACGATTCCGTGCAGTCCTCGACTGGCGCGAACCAGTCGGTGGAGGCCCGCCTGAAGCGACAGAGCTTAGACTGTCTCTGCTCCGTTCTGCGATCGCTGGTTGTGTGGTCGAGCCGTGCTCCGGTAGCATCGGAAGCAGCAGGGCACTTCCTCAGTGGTCATCCTGGCGACAGCACCGGCTCGCCTCGCGCGAGTGAAGACATTCGCATCGGCAACGAGACCATCACCGTCGACAGCGAGAATCTTATGGAAGCGGGCAGCCACGCCAGCCCTTCGATCCCGCCCTCCAGTCTTGGTGCTGGCTTTGCATCCGAATCCAGCCGCGGTCAGACCCCCGAGCCACAAGACGACCCGAGCCGCTTCGAGAATGCCAAGCATCGCAAGACGATCCTCCTCGAAGGCATCCGCAAGTTCAACTTCAAGCCCAAGCGGGGTATCGATGATCTCGTCAAGAACGGGTTCATCCGCTCGCGGGAGCCGGCCGACATTGCGCGCTTCTTGCTGTACGCCGATGGTCTGAGCAAAGCACAGATCGGCGAGTTCCTGGGTGAAGGTACGCCTGAGAGCAACGCCATCATGCACGCGTTTGTCGACATGATGAACTTCGAGGGCCTTGGATTCACGGATGCGTTGCGCAGATTCTTGCAGGCGTTCAGGCTGCCGGGAGAGTCGCAGAAGATCGATCGGTATATGCTCAAGTTTGCAGAGCGCTTCGTGCATGGCAATCCGAATGCCTTTGCCAACGCGGACACGGCCTACGTCTTTGCTTACTCGGTCATCATGCTCAATACCGATGCGCACAATCCGCAGGTCAAGCACAGGATGACGTTCAAGGACTTTGTCAAGAACAATTCCGGCATCGACGACGGTCAGAGCCTGCCCGAAGAGTATCTTCGTAGCGTCTTTGACGAGATTCAGACCAACGAGATCAAGATGAAGGACGAGGTGGCTGCACCTGCAGTGGTTACGCCGTCATCGGGGTTGGCGAATGCGATTGCTACTGTGGGGCGCGATTTGCAGCGAGAGGCCTATGTGCTTCAGTCCGAGGGCATGGCGAATAAGACGGAGGCGCTGTTCCGCACGATGGTCCGCACACAGCGGCGCATCGGGCCGCAACAGCGGGCTGCAGCAGAACAATTCTTCTCTGCGTCGCACTTTGAGCATGTCAAGCCCATGTTTGAGGTCGCTTGGATGCCCTTCCTCGCAGGTATCTCTGGACCACTGCAGGAATCCGACGACGCCGAAGTCGTCGAAAAGTGTCTCGAGGGTTTCCGAGATGCGATCAAGATCGTCTCGCTTTTCGGCCTCGAGCTCGAGAGGAACGCCTTCGTCACGACGCTGGCCAAGTTCACCTTCCTCAACAATCTGGGTGAGATGAAGAGCAAAAATGTCGAAGCGATCAAGACGCTGCTCGGTGTAGCGCAGAGCGAGGGCAACTACTTGAAGGGCAGCTGGAGGGAGGTCTTGACGTGTGTCAGCCAATTGGAGCGGTTCCAGCTGATCAGCGGTGGTATGGATGGTCGACAGCTGCCGGACCTGGGCAGGAGGAGCACCGCCTCGTCGAACACTGCTGCAGGTGCTAACGGTAGCAAAGCGCGACAGCCTTCGTTGCCGAACAGCGAAGTGGTGCAGGCGGGCGCATCGTCTGAAGTCACGGTTGCGGCGGATATGGTGTTTTCCTCGAGCGCCTCGCTTTCAGGCACGGCGATTGTTGATTTCGTACAGGCCTTATCCGATGTCTCGTGGGAGGAGATCCAGTCGTCCGGGCTCACGGAGCATCCGCGAATGTTTTCGCTGCAAAAGCTGGTCGAAATCTCGTACTACAACATGGGTCGAATCCGAATGGAGTGGTCCAACATCTGGGCTATCTTGGGCGAACACTTCAACATGGTCTGCTGCCATCCCAACGTGCACATTTCTGCTTTTGGCCTTGATTCGCTTCGACAGCTCGCGATGCGATTTTTGGAGAAAGAAGAGCTGCCGCACTTTAAATTTCAGAAGGATTTCTTGAAGCCTTTTGAGATCGCCATGCAGCGCAACAGGAACCTGGAGGCCAAGGAGATGGTGCTGCAGTGTTTGGAGCAGATGATTCAGTCGAGGGCGGACAACGTCAGGTCGGGGTGGAGGACCATGTTTGGTGTGTTTGGTGCTGCCTCCGTTGCGCCGTCGGAGAGGGTCTCTGCGTATGCGTTTGACTTGGTTCGACAGCTAAATGCCCAGCATCTGGGTGCGATCATTGTCAATGGGTCGTTTGCGGACCTTTGTATCTGCGCGACGCACTTTGCCAAGGCGAACAAGCAAAAGATTAGTCTGCCAGCGACCGAGCTTCTCCGAGGACTGGTCGCGTCGATGCTCAACGCCAAGGAATGCCCCATCGAGGAGGGAGGGGATCCGGGACCTGCAGCAAGCACGCCCATGTCGGATGACCCTATGGTGAGGTTCTGGTTCCCTGTGCTGTTTGCCTTCCACGACATCATCATGACGGGCGACGATCTGGAAGTGCGCCGTGTCGCACTCGACAGTCTCTTCTCCATCCTCAAGCAGTATGGCCGATCCTTCCGACCCGACTTCTGGGACACCGTGTGTCAAGAGATCCTCTTCCCCATCTTTGCGGTTCTCCGATCGCGTCAGGACGTCACCCGGTTCTCGTCGCACGAAGACATGTCGGTCTGGCTTAGCACTACGCTGATTCAGGCGTTGCGCAACTTGGTGGATCTGTGGACGTTCTACTTTGAAACGCTGGAGAGGTTGCTGCCGGGACTGCTGGATCTGCTGTGTGCCTGTATCTGTCAGGAAAACGATACATTGGCAAGGATTGGCACGAGCTGCTTGCAAGGGCTGTTGGAGAAGAATGTCAGGAAGCTGAGCGAGGAGAAGTGGGGATTGGTGGTGGACACTTTTGTGCAGCTGTTTAGGACTACGACGGCGCATCAGCTGTTTGATCCGGTGCTCAGGGCGGATGGCGGTAGTCAGGGAGGGCAGGTGGAGTCGCCTCAGGATGTGGCAGGAGCGAATGGGTTCCAGCAGCCGAATCCGCTCTCCCCGGGTCTGGAGACGCGGCAGCTGCCCGAAACGGCCGATGGCGAACCCGCGACGGCACAAACGGTAGTACCTCCTAGTCAAGCCGCTCCGGTTCAACCCATGTCGAGCTCCGACCGTCGTCGCGCGTTCAAGCAGATCATTGTCAAATGCGTCCTCCAGCTGCTCCTCATTGAAACGACGCACGAGCTGCTCCAGAACGAAGAGGTCTACCGCACCATGCCTGCCGCGCACCTGTTGCGGCTCACAGGGGTGTTGGAAGACTCGTACACCTTCTCGAAACGCTTCAACGCCGACAAGGATTTGCGCGTAGCCCTGTGGAAAGTGGGATTTATGAAGCAGCTCCCCAACCTGCTCAAACAGGAGTCGTCGTCCGCAGCGACGCTCGTCCACATCCTGGTGCGGATGCATGGCGATTCGCGACCGCAGCACGTTGCGCTCCAGTCGCAGATCCGGGACAAACTCGTGCCGTTGGGCTACGACATTGTCTGTGCGTTTTTGCCGCTCGATCCAGAGACGCAGGCGCGCAACATTGCTGCGTGGAGTCCGGTGGTGGGCGAGATCTTCACGGGCATCTGCACGTTCGACGATGGTCAAGGCGAACAGGTGTTTACGAGGCACAGTGGCGAGTTTTACGCGCTGGCGGTGGATCTGTTGAGCAAGGAGCCGTTGCCGGGCGAGATTGCGGAGGCGCTGAGGGCGTTTCTGTTTAAAGTGGGGGTGACGAGGGGGATGATTGATGTGGAGAGGGAGGAGGAGAGGAGGAGGAAGGTGAGGGATGGAAAGGAGAGGGAAAGGGCGTTGGGGGAGGGGATGAGGCGGGTGAGTGGGCAGAGGGAGTGAAGGGGGAACAAGCTAGAGCAAGAAGCAATTGATCGAAGGACGTGTGTGGAGCTCGAGAGACATCTGTGCTGAGTCGGTGTGATGAGATTAAAGCCGCTGCAGGTGTGGGGCGCGTTGGTCAGTACTTGTTCGTCGCCCTCGTCTCCAAGGTCAACTCAAATCAAAGACAGACAAAAAAGTTGACATTGGTCTTTGCACTAACTCTAAACCCGACACTTGTCCCACCATCCATGATCGTTTCTCGTCGCCAAGGCCTTCAACAGGCTCGCCTTGCTACACATTCCATCCTTGCGCTGTTCACACTCTCTATACTGGCCCAAAGGAATCACGGCATCGTTGAGTTTGAACCTCACCCACTCGTCTTGACAGTTCCACACCTCGATCACCAACCTAGCCGCAAAGGGGACCACTTTACTCGTCTTGAAGTGCCTCGCTTCATCCGCGGCTTTTCCACCCTCGGGCACCTTCAACGTCTCGTCAAAGTTGGGCAGTGCCAAACTCGCCAATACTGAAGTGATGGTCGAATCGTGCGTAAAGTCAATGTAAAACCTCCTGTCTAGCGGAAACGTCACGTCGTCCTTGTTCAAGGTCGAATTCTCGCTCGTCTGCGTCGCCTCGTCCCACGGCGTCCTGGTCAAGCGCGAAACCAACTCATTTACCCATCCCAATCCATACGCCTTGCCCAACGGCGAAGTCGCCCCGTTGGTATTCATAAACTTCAAATCCCAAGCATACTCGTAGTCCAACCACTCCTGCTTGGTAAACAACCCGCAGAAATCGCTATACCCAAATGCCACCGTGTCGTACGAACACATCTGCTGCATCGCAAACAACAGCGTCGAGTTCAAGGTTGCTCCTCCGAAATCATGCCCCAGGCGGAGGATCGCGTCGGACAGGTACGTCGCGGCCCATCGATCGGCCATGGCTCCACCGGGCGAGGAACCGGGACGGAAGGCGGCGGAACATGCGAATTCCGGAGCGGTGGTGGTGTTGAACGACGGATGCTCGATTTGGATCTCGAACGACGTATAGTTGGTCCAAGGCGCTCCAAAGAACCCGTTTAACCAGGCAAGACCAGAATCGACGATTCGCTGCTGACTCCCAGCTCGAGCAAAGAGCGTCTTGGGTCTTCCGTGTGCGTCCTTCTCGGCGTAGTCGTCGGCTACCAGTTTGCCATAGAGCAGAGCCGCTTTGACTCCAGAGTCGTACAGCTGGCCACGACCTACGGGGGTAAGCAGTTCTTCGCCCACGCCGAACCTGTAGTTGTTGAGAAACGCGAGGCTTCCAGTGTAACGCAGATGCGGGTTCTGAGCGAGAAAGTCGCGCAGAACATCGGGCGGACCCCCCGCAGTCGGATAGCGTGCGCCGTGACGATGCAGTATATGCGCTTGACTGAGCTTACATTCCCCCGCAGCCGAAGTCGGCGTACCGGCGTACGTGGCATCGTCTACACCCCATCCTGACGAAGAGACGTAAGGCGTGAGCGGACCCATGTGCTCAAACGGTTTGAAGTTTGCATCTTGAAATCCGGGTATCGTCGTCTGGATCGGCGACGATCCCACCGTCCGCGTCGGTGCGGCAGCAGTCCTCGTCATGTGCTCGGCAAAGTCGGGCGGTACACCGGTAGTGTAGAATCCAGGGTAGCCTACTGGCTTGTTAAACTCAAAAGGTATCACTCCGCTGTCTCCGTACCACTTGTCACCCATATAGTCGTAGAACTTGGACGGTGAGACGCCGACTTTGGGGCCGAGTGCAAAGACGAACGCACCTACCACCAAAAGCCCACCGCCCACGATCATAATGAGGCGCATACACCGCGCTCTCTGCTTCCTCTTCCGCTGCGCTGTTGACGCCGACATTCCGACGCCTCTGCTGTTGATGCCGGGAACATCCCCTTCCAGCACCCCTCGGAACCAGGCAGGTCGACCGGTCTTGTCGATCCGTGTCGAGGCGTTGGAGCCTTCCAGCACGCCACGGGCGGGCATCTTTTCGAGTCGACTGTGCTCAACATCGTAGTTTTCGTCAAGATCGTCGTATGCGTCGGTCACGCGTGCAGTGGCACCGGTGCTGCCGCTGACAGATTGGATGCGAGATGTGCCCGAAGCGTCGGTGGAGAGTCGATGGAGGATGAGCGATTCTGCTTCGAGGTCCGAGTCTTGGGAGTGGCGGTCTTTTTTAGTTGAAGGTGGCATCTTCTGAGGTGAAACCAATCTACAGATGCACTGTATGTGCTGTAGCGATGATGCAGCGAAGGCCCACGATGCTGTATGTGGTGGGAGGAGAGGAAGAAGCAAGGTGTTGGTTGGGCGGTCGCTGCAGGGTCTCTCTTTCTGTCGCTCTCGCACGCGTTCAGGCTCGGGGTGAAAGAGAACCCGACTCCCGAACCAGCGTTCGCTTTGCTATTGTTAGGTCGAAGTGTCAGTGGCAACGGCAAAAAAAAAATAGATAGGCGGAGATAAGTCAGAGGCGGAGTTTACGCAGGGCTATCCACGAGCGCGAACGGATCGATCAATGGCCAAAAAGTTTGGTGTTGGTTTCGTACCCCGCATTTTGCTGAACGCCTGAACTCGTGCTCTCGGTTCCAGGACAGGACAGGATATAAAGAGAAAAGTGTGGAGCACAGTCCACTGTAGCACCAAAACGTTCAAATGCGGGGTTCACGTCTTCAGGCTTTCGTTCAAACCTCGACCTCGACCTCGACCTTGCCTAGACAAGATTAGACGACCTCGACAATCTCCACACCTAGTCAAGACGCGACGATACAATTACGACCTCGACTACAACACACAGCCCCTGCATCGGACCCCCGCAAGATGGCTTCAGCTCAACAGCAGAGCAACAGCTCGAGCACCGCCTCGAACGACGCCATCAAAGAGTCTTACTGCGATGTGCTCATCATTGGCGCTGGCCCTGCCGGTCTCATGGCAGCCAACTGGCTGGCTGTCCAAGGCCTAGGCCCATCCGTACGCATCATCGACAAGCGCAATGACAAGATCTTCAACGGTCAAGCTGACGGTCTGCAGTGTCGAACCTTGGAAATTCTGCACAGTTTCGGTCTGGGAGAAGACATCTGGCGGCAAAGCAACCGAATGATCGAGATGAAGTTTTGGAACCCTGGTCCCGACGGACAATTGCAGAGGACTGGTAGCAAACCCGACACCATCCCTGGAATCTCTCGCTGGCAGCAGTGCGTTCTGCATCAGGGTCGGATTGAAAAGGCGTTTCTGGACAGCATCGCCAACCACTCGCGCAACAAGCTCAGCGTCGAGCGGGCTGTGCTGCCAGAGTCGCTGGCTGTGGACGATGCGGCGATCGATGATCCTGCAGCGTATCCTGTTACAGTAGAGGTCCGCAAGCTGACAGAACAAGAAGCTACACCTACACAGATGGGCAAGAGTATCCCCAATGGACTGTTTCGCTCGTCTCTCGTTCCGGATGACACACCGACTGCAGCAAGCAACGCCAACGTCGAGCCTGGGTCCCGAGAGCGAATCCACGCCAAGTACGTGATCGGGTGTGATGGCGCTCATTCGTGGACTCGTCGTCAGATGGGCAGCAAAATGGAAGGAGACCAGACGTCGTTCATTTGGGGCGTGCTGGACGCTGTACCCATCACCACCTTTCCAGATGTCCGCAATCGCTGCGCTATCCACTCGGCAGATTCAGGCAGTATGATGATCATCCCTCGCGAGGATGGCCTGGTCCGGTTCTACATCCAGGTCTCGGAACTCAACAAGGGCGTCGATCGTTACAGCATCACCCCCGAGATGATCCTCAAGACGGCGAAAGCCATTATTGCACCGTACACTCTCGACATCGGCGAAGGCGATCTAGACTGGTGGACCGCGTACGTGATCGGACAGCGGACCGCCGACAAGTTTTCGCTCCACGATCGCGTGTTTATTGCCGGCGATGCATGTCATACGCACTCTCCCAAAGCGGGTCAGGGCATGAACACTTCGATGCAAGACACGTACAACCTGACGTGGAAGATCGCCTCCGTGGTCAAAGGGATATCGCCAAGAACGATCCTGCCGACATACGAGATGGAACGCAAGCAAATCGCACAGGATCTGATCACGTTTGATCACAAGTTTAGCCGTTTGTTCAGTGGCAAGCCTGCCAAGGATGAGGCGGATGCTGCGGGTATCAGTATGACCGAGTTTCAACAGGCATTTGTCAAGGGGAATCGATTCGCGTCCGGTTTGTCGGTGGATTATCAGCGTTCGCTGCTGACGGTCAAGCCTCAAGGTAGCGCCCAGACTACGGTGGATGGTGGGACGGTTGTCAGCCACGGCGAGGTCGAGTCTCCGGCGGATGGTGTAGCGAGCGATGCTAGCCTGTCTGCAGAATCAGCCGGAGAGACACGTATCGAGTTGGGCAAGAGGTTCAACACTGCCCAGGTTGTCTGCCACGCTACAGCTCTACCTTATGAGCTGGCCGATTGGATCGTGTCGGACGGTCGTTGGCGCATGATCTACTTTAGCGGTGATGTTCGCAACGCCGATTGCAAGGCCGAAATGACTCGATTGGGAGACTATCTAGCCAGCAAACTGGTGCCAAGATTCACTCCGCAAGATCAAGATTTCGACTCGGTGATCGAAGTACTTACCGTCTCTGCTAGTCCTCGCCACGAGGTCGAGCTTCTAGAGTATCACGAAGCTCTTCGACCTCTGACTACGCGCCATCACCGTCCTACCTCGGATGGAAGCTACAACGTCTCGCGCGACTACCACAAGATCTTTGTCGATGACGAGACGTATCACCAGGGACACGGGCAGGCGTATGAAAAGTACGGCCTGCAAACCGACCGAGGAACGCTGGTGGTGATTCGACCGGATGGATACGTTTCGCTCTTGCTGGAAGCCAAGCAGTACGAGATGCTGGGCGCGTTCTTTGGCAAGATCCTGCAACCTCCTAATCTACACTTGACCCATCAGCATACTCGTAGGAAACGAGAAAAGGCGAAGTACATGCTGGTGGAGGAGAAAGGGAGACCGAAGTTGGAAGCGGCTGCTGGATTGCCAAAGAGCACGTTGGCTTTTGCGCATTCGCACAAGACGACTAAGGGATTGACTGCGCCCGTTGCAGAGATGTAAACGACTCGAGCTGTACAGTGAATGGTATCCTGAACATGGTAGACGACGTTTTCAATGTACAGTGCAGTACTGTACAGTACTGAGCTGAGCGGGCTACGAGACTTGGCATACGCTTGAGGACAACAGATCTCTGAGTGATCACATGCTACTGTAGGATCTTTCCGACAAGATGGTCTTCTGGCTCAGCCGATTCCGACGAAAGCGGTAAGGGGCAACCGGTTCGGTAGATCCGTCCGACACTGTATACAACTAAAGCGCTGTGGCGTAGTCAGCAGTCGCAAGGCACACGGAATTCAATGCGACTCTGCATCTGCACTTGGCAAGCGGGGCAAGATTCGTCGAAAGCTGTGGATTACAAAAGCATGTTCCTGACCCGGTGTTCAGCGTTGCGATAACCGGTTCCTGAGCGGGTAAGGATGAGCACGCTGTGACTGCATGATCAGCCAAGGTCGGCTGTGACACTTCCGTTTTGTCGACAAGACGATAAGAAGATCGTGGCTTGAATCGGGTTTACTGCATCTGAAGAGTCAGAGTCTCAGAAAAAGCGGCTGATGCGATGACCGATGCATGTCTGTATAATGCTGCACTGTGCATCAGCCAGATGCTGAAAGCTCAATCGGCCAATTGAAGATCCCATCAGAGAGAAGCGTTTGCGTGTGTCGAAATGCCAATCTCAGACGCGAGGAGGTCATGGCGGCGGCAGCAGTAGCGGCGGGAAAAAAGGCAACCCCCCAGGCCCCCGTTGGTACCTTCGGTTGTGGCGATCCCGACAACCCATTCGGCTTGCGAGCGAGAACAGCAAAAGATGGGACAGCCAATAGGAGAGAGTCAAGGCTGGGATTGTGCCATGATCGTCGGCCAAGGGTGATCCGACCAATGCTGCTACCTGCGATTATGATCCTGCAGCAACAGCAGACGGTTAAACACGGTCATAGCAGCTCCTGTGTGGTAAGCAAGGTTTTCAATGTTGACTCGGACCCTCTCATACCATAGGCAGGAGAAAGTCTCTGTTGTGGGAATTGTTGGACCAATGACAAGTCGACAAGCCCCTCATCGCGGATCTCCAGTGGTTACTCGTGGGCATGCTGGTCCGCTTTAGAAGCCTGGTCGGAGGAGGTTCGTCCGAAAAGCGGGATTTCCAAAGGCCTACAGTAAGAAATTCATGCAAAAAGGAATCGAGAAATTCCAGCCAGCCAGGCCCTTGCCTTTTTGACCGATGGCAACTTGGCCAAAAGAAATTGGACCTGCGGAGCGGCTTTCTTCTTATCTCGACCGCGAATTTGGCCCGTAAAGACCATCAAGAGCGAAAGCGCTAACAAGGACGGATATGAAGCGAGTTGGTCGGCGCTTGTCCTGTTATCATCTGACCTTGTTTTCGGCCTTGTCGAGGTGGCGTTGGGCTCGCTCGCTTGCCATGTCCCACCAAGGCTTTTTTTTTCTTTGGCCACGCCATGTCGAGCCTCCATCAAGATGTGCATTCGTACATTTTCGCAAGCAGAGGTCCTCATGTGATTGGTCGACAGAGGTGTGCTGCATAGCGAGCCGCGGAAATAGGTGCAGATTGTGGACCTGCGGTTGACCCACATCGGTCCTTGCAGGACCGACGAGGACGAAAGCCAATCATCATTCGAAGGAAGAAACCCTGCCCACCGCTCGACTCAGAGAAGGGGCCGATCTAGGTCCCTTCTCCATGCATTAAAGAAATAAGGCATTCGGACAGCACCCTTCCGCAAAATCCAATACCGCTGCGCCGCGGCCGCCTAAGCTGGTCACTGACACTGTGATTTCCAAATTTGTTTTCTTGTTTTCTTTTTTCAAACTCCGGACCTCGGTTCGCTGAATTTACCAACCCAACCGCCGACTCGTTGAGTCGACTGTGTGGTGATTAGGCGCCTCGATTGAGTCAAGGTCGTGTGCAAAAAAAGCAACTCCCTCGCTTATATCGAGTCGTGCGGGCACCAATCAAAAGCTTTTTCTCTCTGCTTCTCAGACCGCCGCTTCGCCATGTTACTGAATTGCCGCGGCAGCAATCTCCAGCCGATGAACTGCGGTCCTTGTTTTACTCACTGACGGAGGGAAGGGCTTATCCGAGTTGGGCGTGGTGTCCTTGGCACAGATGGCGCTCGATTTTCGATGAGCAGTCGGATGGGCCGCCAGTTCAAAGAATGATGACCCGCGTTCCTCTGGTTAGTGCGCCACGCTGACACTGCTCTGATTCAGGAGCTGTCAAAACGGTCGCGATTCGCAGTCTGAGTGTGTGTATTTTTCTGGGAATAAAATAAAAAGTTAATTTGTTCATGCATGACACCTGCAGCAAGCTCTTTTGCTGCTTCTGTGTCGTTTCGGAACGCCTCTGTCCGAGAGAGGAGGATGATCACACAATACTTGTCTCAAGCCTTGTCAAACTCCTGCATGAATGCTGTAGACGACTTTTTTTTCTCACTTTCTCTGTGAGCTGATAGCAAATTGTTTTTGACCAAACGGACAGTCCCCGCACACCGAGCGTCGAATCAGCGAGCAGGAATCACCGACTTGGTTGATGTGGCAAACCTGATTCGATTGCACGCAAACCAATCCAGTCACCAGTCACGAGATGTTAGCCAGTCCACGCCGGTGAAGCGTTTCTCGTCTCTCGTTGGTCGTCCCCACTCGGCTGTTTGCGATAAGTGAGTTTTCTTCTCTCTCTCTGTCTCTCTCTCTCGGTATGGACTGGCGCAGCCAATCACCTGAGGTTTCATTCTCTGCCCAGGAACGCCACGCTCATCGGTCAATAGATAGCGTCGTCTCGCTCCTGTGACTCTGCTGCAGCACAAGCTGCACTTGTTTCGCTCCCCGCGAGTCATGGCAACTTGGGCTCAATGGAAAATAGTACTTATACCCCTGGTGGAACCCGCCCCTCCGCGTGTGTGTTGTCCTTCCCTTGCCAGCATCTTTGTCCCCCGCCCCACCTCCTTCATTTCTCCCCCGCCCACCCGCGAGCGTTTCCGGGTTGGTTGATCGCTCACCATGGTCAACGACATTGACATCGTTCGCTCCGCGAGCCACGGCTCTTCGAATGCCAAGGACTCTTCCTCGAAGGAAGACCTCGCTACCCCCAGCATCAACGAGATCCACAATGTAGAGAAGCACCTCAAGACCGATTTCCTCGACCATCGCATCAACGACCCCAACATGGCCACCGAGAAGATCGATGCCATCGAGCGTGTCATCGAACAAGGCGACTACAAGGCCGAGGCTCAGATCGAGGAGGAGCTCGAAGAGGACTCGCCTTACCCCGAAGTCCGTGCTGCCGTCTCCAACGTCGATGACCCCAGCATGCCCGTCATGACCTTCCGTACCTGGCTGCTTGGTATGCTCTTCACCATTGTCATTCCCGGTGTCAACCAGCTCCTCAGCTACCGATACCCCACCGTCACCATCTCGTCGTTCGTTGCCCAGTTGCTCGCTTACCCCATGGGCGTCTTCCTCGCCAAGGTTCTCC
Organism: Ustilago curta; assembly: GCA_928722295.1. NCBI lineage: Eukaryota > Fungi > Basidiomycota > Ustilaginomycetes > Ustilaginales > Ustilaginaceae > Ustilago > Ustilago curta. Next base: position 130,657 of record CAKMXH010000014.1, on the reverse strand, counting down.
CTACCAAGGTCTTCAAGACTCCCCTCGGCTCCTTCACCCTCAACCCCGGTCCCTTCAACGTCAAGGAACACACGGTCATCACCGTCATGTCCAACGTCACCTACCAGCGTGCTTACGCCACCAACGTCTCGGCTGTCCACCGTATCCTCTACGACTTTGACTGGGGCTTTGGCTACGTCATCTTGCTCACCCTCAGCTCGCAGCTCATCGGTTTCTCCATGGCCGGTTTCTTCCGTCGTTGGCTCGTCTGGCCCGCCGCCATGATCTGGCCCGGAAACCTCGGTAACACTGCGCTCTTCACCGCCCTCCACCGACAGGTCGACACCGGTGAGAACCACATGTCCCGTTACAAGTTTTTCTTCATCGCCTGTATCAGCGCCTTCTCGTGGTATTTCCTGCCCGGCTACCTCTTCGCCATGCTGTCGGCCGGCAACTGGTTCTGCCTCATCGCCCCCAACAACGTGCCCCTCAACCAGATGCTCGGTACCCAGCAGGGTCTTGGTCTCATCCCCTTGACCTTTGACTGGAACCAGTACTCGTACAACGGCAACCCGCTCTATACCCCGTGGTGGGCCCAAGCCAACGTTTTGGGTGGCTTCCTCTTCTGCTACTGCTTCATCGGCCCCATCCTCTACTACAAGAACGTCTGGAACTTTGCCTACCTCCCTTACTCCACCACTCGTGTCTACGACCGATTCGGAAACAAGTACAAGACCAGCAAGGTTACCACCGCCGACCACCTCCACTTTGACGCCGCCGGTTACAATGCCTACTCGGAGCAGTACTTCTCGGTCACCTACGCCATCTCGTTTGCTCTTTCGTTTGCTTCCATCACCGCCGTTATCGTGCACGTCGCTCTCTTCCACGGCAAGCAGATCTACAAGCAGTTCACCACCTCGGTCAACGAGGAGCGCGACATCCACGCCCGTCTCATGCAGCGATACCCCGAGGTGCCCAAGCTCTGGTACGCCGTCCTCTTCTTCATCTGCTTGGGTATGGGTATCGGCTGCACTGCCGGTTACGCCACCGACTTCCCCGTCTGGGCCTTTATCATCTCGCTCATCATCGGTGTCATCTTCATGCTTCCCGTCGGTATCGTCGTCGCCGTTGCCAACGTCGAGGTCGGCCTCAACGTCATCTCTGAGTTCATCATTGGTTACATGCACCCTGGTTCGGCTACGGGCATGATGATGTTCAAGGTCTTCTGCTACATGGCCGTGTACCAGGGTCTCTCGTTCACCGCCGACATGAAGCTCGGCCACTACATGAAGGTGCCTCCCAAGGACATGTTTATTGCCCAGGTTTCTGCCATTGTGGTTTCCTCCTTTGTTGTCATCGGTGTCCAGGACTGGGTCTTCTCCAACATCAAGAACGTCTGCACTTCCGAAGCTTCGGACGGATTCACCTGCAACTACCTCATCGTGTTCGGTACCGCCTCGCAGATTTGGGGTCTCATTGGCCCTGCTGCCGTCTTCTCTCCCGGCAAGCAGTACGGCAAGCTGTTGTGGATGTTCATGGTCGGTGCCATCTTCCCCGTCATCATCTGGGCGCTCACCATTCGATTCCCTCGCTCCTGGATCCGCAAGGTCAACTCGCCCGTCATTTTCACCGGTACTGGTCTCATGCCTCCTGCCACGGGTATCAACTTTACCTCGTGGGCGATGGCCGGTTTCATCTTCAACTATTGCATGAAGAAGTACCGCACCGGCTGGTGGTCGCGCTACAACTATGTTCTTGGTGCCGCCTTGGACACGGGTACCGCCATCTCGGCAGTCGTGATCTTCTTCTGCCTCATCTTCCCCTCGGGTCCTCAGAGTGATTTTGCTTCGAACGGTTGGTGGGGCAACACGGCTCCTTACAGCGGCAACGCCGATGCCGACTTCGCTTCGTACCTCACCCCTCCCGATGCTGGATTCGCTCCCCCTCCTAGCCAGTTCAGGCCTTACTACGGTTAGACAACGGGTTTCCGCTTTGTTGTGTCACGTCACGTCACGTCATTATACCTCATGTTTTCTTTCGAAAGATTATGAATTCTTCAGACTTTTGGGATATCTTCTCTTGGGTGGTTTGTGTTGACCTTCTGTGCTTTTTGGTTGTTAAGCTTTGAGCAATGAAAGCGGTGAGATGTCGTGAAGACCCGCAACGGTGCGTGACCAGCTAATGCAGGGATGCGAGGATGACTGGTTGCAAAAGGTGTGGTAGCAAGATGTGGAGTGTGGGTGTGTACAGCCAAGACGCCGGATGAAAGATGAAAGCTTGAATGGGCTTTTTTTTGAGATGGCCGCTTCTGATGACGTTGTACAAGACGGTCAACCTTGTGTTTTTGAGATTGAACGTGCAGCTGGCAATGCTCTGTAATAGTGTTGAGTAGGCGGTTGTCTAAGCCTCGGTAGCAAGATGCGTTTGTGGGTGTGGGCAGCAAAGACGAAGGTTGATTGGGCTTCTTTTGAGATGGCCACTTTTGATGACATTGACAACGACGCCAAGGTGCAACCATGTTGACGTTCTTCGATCCCTCTTCTCTCACATGAGCGCTGCATTCGAGAGAAGAGGGTCTCGCCATTCTGTAGTCTTCACAATGGAGACGAGGGATGAGCGACCCCTCCTTGTCGCAGTGGCGGTCTTGGAGCAAGTCGCCAAGTTAAGCTCACCTTCCCTATCCCGGTTGAGGTAGGCTTCACATCGGTTCACTGAAAAAAAAAAAAACTGCTCATCGAAATCATGACAATGTACGAGGACGCTCAACCTTTGTGTCTTTGAGGTTGATGCAATGCTCTCCAAAAGTCATTAGTGGGCAGTTTTCCAAGCCTGGATTGATGTCGGTAAAGCTTGAAGGATGATACCGACTTGCAAAGTCGCCTTCACCCTGAACTCGGGTGTGTCAGATGTTAGGCTCGGTCTCGGTCTCAGTGTCAGTGTCGTTTGGCCGTCGATATCACTCTGTCAGTCGGTGTGACTCTTGCGCTTGTCTTGCCTTCAAGCCTTTGTCACTCTCCAAGTCGGGAAATTCTGCGTCGGTCTCAGTTAGCATGCGTGTTAGTCAATAGTGAACACAATTGCAGCATTGGAGAAGTCTTGCTTTATGCCAATCTTGTTAGGTCGGTAAGGGATGGGACCCATATCTCGCTCTCGGTGTAACTCTCGGGCCTCCATCACTCTCCTAAGTCGGTGTCCTGTGTCTGTGACAGGTCGGTGTGGTTCCCAGTCGATAGCGGCTTGAATAGCAGCATCGGTCGTGTCTTGCTAGCCGTCGATCTTTCTAGTCGGTATCCGTGACAGCACGGTCTCAGTCAATGTGATTCTTGGTCCTGTCTTGCCTTCAAGCCTCCCATCAATCGCCAAGTCGATATTCTGCGTTAGGCGTCAGTGTCGGCCTCAGGTCGGTGTGTCCATCAGTCGCAGCATCGCTGAAATCTTGCTTTCCGTCAATCATATTAGCCGAAGCGGCAGCGGTCGATATCACTTCTGTTAGTCGGTGTGACTCTTCGTACCGATCGTGTCCCACGAACAAGCATCGGTCTCGGGTTCGCCATCACCCCCTTCAAGTCGGAGCATCGCGTCATGTCGGGATCAGCATCAACCCGAGTGGGCCGTGACTCTGCGTCGGTGTAACCCTCAGTCGGTATGACTCTGCGTCGCATCGACACTTAGCCGGTGCGACTCTCGGTTCTGTCTTGCATTCCAACCGGCATCAAACTCACCCTGTCTTCATCGCACTTCAAGCTCCTTCAATTATCAACCTTGGATATCAGCATCCGCTCGGTCTCCCTCTCCATCGGTATCACCACACATTCTCTTGCTCACACCTCGCCATCGCTTTCTCGAAACATACATTTGTATCCATCAGTCTATAAAAAAAATCACGCAACAGCAGCAGCCTCCTGCTCCGCATCCCCACTGTCCCCCGGCTCCGGACCCAACAAATCCATAAAGCTCGCCAGTCTCGCCCTATTGCCTCCAGCCTTGTTGGTCAAGTACTCCACCAATCCCCTCCTCAACTCCGGTTGCCGATCTACCACCTCTCTCAGGTGCTCTTTCGGCAGCTGGATCAGCGCACCAAACGAACTCGGCGCCGTCTGCTTGGCGCACAGAATAAAGCCGTCCCACAAAGGCGCGTTGAGCCAGATCTTCTTGGTGATCAACCTGGACAACAAGTTGCGCGCCACGTAGCCCGAGAGCGACTTGTATGTCGAAACCGCCATAATCACTGTCCGCATGAACAGCATCGGCAGATTCTGATCTTCCGAAATCTGATTCAGAACCGCGGCCAACACCTCGGAGCGATAGACGTCGGTCATACTGAAACAGATCTGGATCGCTGCTACCGTGTTCTTGAGCCCGATCTCCCGCTCAGCGTGATGCAACAGTCCCATCAGCTCGACAGGCGTCAGCAACTCGGTCTGCCGTACACGCGGCAAGTTGGACGAAACAGACCCAAAGCCTTGCGGCGGCATCTGAACAATGCTCTGGAAAACATTCTTGATCAACGCCCGATCCTCTGCTTCCCTGGACGACAGAATCGTCACCACCCGCGGCAGTCGCTTCATAATCTCTGCCTTGTCCAGATCCGCCATGATCGGCACCAGGAATCGCGGGTCGACGTCGCGTGTGTCGACCAGCTCCTTGACCAAGTCGACAATAGCAGGTGCACGGGTCTTCTCGGTGAGCGTCTTGAGGATACACAGCGCAAGAGAGTCTGAGCCATCGGGGAAGTTGCGGAGGAGCGTCAGCAGTCGTGGATGCGAAGGTCCGAGCGCACGGATGAGGTTGACAATGTGCACCTCGATCGCCTGTTGCACAAATCGCGGAGTTCGTGGGTAGGTGTTGAAGATCTCGTCGAGCATGGAGGGCAGTTTGGTGCAGAGTGAGAAGGGGAGCTCGACAAAGCGGAGCACGTCTTCCGTGTCGGTTGGATAGGTGGATTCGGGTTTGTCTTCGGAGTCGCCTGCGCCTGCGTCTGGATCTTTGATGGCTTCGGCTTCAGCCTCGGCTTTCACTGATCCATTGGTGCCATTGACGCCGGTCACATCGCCATTTGTTTGACCTTCTGTACCAGCAGCTTTCTCCTTCTCTTCCGTTTTTGCTTCAGGTGGCTCCGGAGTCTCGACAAGAATCTCGAGATTGCTCCTTGCAAACGCGAGAATCGTGGCCTCGAGCGTACTGTTCGCAACTGCGCACTGCTTGATAGCAATGATCGCTCTGGCTCGTGTGCTTCGTTCGCTCGTCCTCGTGAGCTGCAATAGCTTATCCGCCGATTGATCCCGCAGAGCAGGACGTGAAATGCAAATGTCTTGCAACGTCGACAAGCCGGCGACCATCTTGACTTTATCCTTGCTGAGTGCGGCTACGAGGTCTAGCACTGCGGGTGGAATCTCGGGCAAGTCGGCAAGGAATTTGGCGAGAGATCGGTCCTTTGCATCGATGCCTGGAATCCATGCCTGGACGAGCTTCTCTAGCCAGATTGGATACTGGTCATTGCTTGCGACACCGTGCGATGCAGCCTGCTTTCGACGCACGCGATCGCAGAACCACTCTTCGGCCATCCAGTTGACAGCGAAGCGCGTGCGCCGTGCGAAATCGGCCTTCACGAATTCGAGCATCAGCGTGCGGATAATGTCGGCCTGTGCGGATAGCGTGCGTGTTGGCTCGACGCCGCCGACAACCTTCGTCTCTGTCTGCGGCTGTAATGAAACGTCTGGGTCGGAAGGAGGTTCGGCGAACCCACGCGTGGCGAGGCGGATGACCAGTGAAGACCAAAGAGCCTGAGAGCCAGGATCAGATTGCAAAGCCGTAGTCGCCAGCGCAGACGAAGCAGACGAGCCAAAGTCGCAGATCCTCGCAATCGTATCCTTGATGAGCGAGTCGGACTCGCTGAGGGAAAGATACTCTGGCGGTGCAAGAGCGAAGCCTTCGATCACCGCTAATGACATTTCTTCCTCCTCTTCCTCTTCTTCCTCCTCGGCACGGCGTCGAGAGTCTCGCTCGCGACCGCTTGCTTCCAACGCTTCCAGATCCTCTTCTGCCATGTCCATCTGAAGCGGATCTTGTACCACGTCTTCGCCAGTATCTCCACCAACGCTGTGGTCCGGCAGCGCCTCTGCCTTGATGTGCTGTGGGGTTCCGTTGCCGTTGACTGCCGCCGGATCCATCATGGTAGGTGGCCGCGGCGGTGGTGGGCCGGGAGCAGGACCCGGAGGAGGCGGTGGAGGCGGTAATGGTGCTGAACCCGCGGGAGGTTGTGATGGTAGCGTGGACGAGAATGCATCTGCAGGCAAGTTGGCGCGCATGTTGGAGATGGCAGCATTGAGGTCGTGATCTGATAGCGCTTGCAAGTTCGCAATGATGAGGTCGACAACGAGCGAGATCGGCAGAGTCTTGACGTCGAAAGCAGCCAGAGGATTACGATCGACACCGCCTGTGGTCCTGACGGAAGCATTGCGGAAAGCTTGGCCTGATGCTGGGTCGGCGGCTTGTTGCGATGTGGATGCCTCTGGTTCTGCTTGTTGCTGATGCTCCAGCTTGATCTTCTTGGGGCCTTCGAGCTCGTTGTCGATCTGCTCGCGTTTTCGTTTCGCTTCCGCCTCCTTTTGTGCTTGATAAGCCTTTGCAGCTTCCTCCATTCGACGCTGCTGTGTCTCGAGTGCCTTTTGAATGGACGCCGACTCTGGCCCTGCAAGCTGGTTGCGAACAAAGTGAAGGTAAAAAATACGCACGGTCTTTTCTACGTTGCGGATCTGTGTGTGAGAGAGATTGTCTAGGCTGGCAGGAGTCCATGTGGCCATGGCGCGAAGGACGACGGATCCGAGTTGAAGACGCGATTTGGCGAGGACGGTGAGCGAGTTGATTGAAGCCATGATGAGATCCGTCACGTCGCTGGTGAAGATGAGCGTGACAATCTGCGCGAAGAGACGATTGCCCTCCTCCTCGAGATCGTTGCCTTTTAGGAAAGGGTGCGACGCTGGCACGGCGCTAAGGCTGACATCGTTCTTGAGCTGTGCGCGAGGATCGGAGGAGCCACGCGACTGGACTTGAATGATGCGCTGATAGCACTTGATGACGGCGAGTTTTGCACCTTGGCTTCCGTTGTCGAAGAGATGCACGACTTGCGCTTTGATGGTCTGCATAGTCTGCCAGAGATTCGATTTAGTGCGGTCATTGCAGACGAGGCGGAAAAGGACAGGATACATGCTGGCGAAGCATTGTGCAGCAATCTTGGCGAGACGTGAGTCCTTGTCCTTGATGAGCAGCAGGATGGCTTCGGGAGCGTGTACGGCAAGCGTCGCTTTTGTATCTTGGGAGAGGGCAGGTCGACAAAAGGCGAGATCCATAACGAGAGCGATCCATGTTCGCAACGATGTGCTTGCTTTTGGCAAGAGGGATATGAGTGATGGCAGCAGGATGGGTATGTTGCCGGGCTGCACCTTGAGAAGATTGTAGAGCTCGTTGAGGTGACGAGCTTCTGTTTGCTTGTCGGACGAGTTGAGGGCGGCACTCAGCAAACCGAGCGCGTCGGTGTTGGCTGGTGCTGCCATGATTGCTGTCGAAGCTCGAAAGGCTTCTCTAGGTGTGTCGAGAAGAGGCGGCGCGAAGATGGCTTAGAGAGGCATCGGTGGTGATGGTGATGCGAAAGGACAGGATGGAGCCGATACAAATTTGCAGTGATACTGACTGAACGCGATTCCCTGTTGTAACGCGGAGGTCGTCGCTCGAGGCTCAATTGAATCGAGCTGAGTTGTGCTGGTCTACGTCGGCGAGTTTCCGATCAAGTCTCGAATCGACAACGGCCAGTGGCGTGGGAATTCCGTTCGTGCAAGTGAGCTGCCGAGAGAGAGGGATAGGGGAAAAGACCGGTTGATGAACGCCGTTCAAGAAGGTTGGAAAGCAGAGTCGAGACTGGATCGAGAGAAAGTTAGAAAAGTCGAGGCTGTCGAGCTGCATTTTCTTGAAAAGCAAAATCAGAATTTGGCTGCTCGTGTGAACCAACCGGCTTGGCCGAAACAGGTTGCAGCGAAATGACCATAGATTTGGAGTTGGTCTGTGTTTCACCAAGCACACATCGGGCAGACCGAAATCGGGAAGTGAGTGGAAAAGTGCACGGATGCATGTAGCAGAAGCCCCTCAGTGGCAGCACTGCAACCTGCAGTCGCAATTACAATCTTGGCGGAATCGCACTTTTGATACCATCATCGCTCCTCGACCGATACTGTCTTTGTCACCTTTGCTTGTCGACATCGCTGCATCCAACTCGATTGATCACACTGCTACACAGACACCATGGTAAGCATATTCCACTCTCATATTCGGCGCATGCATGCAGATACAGTATCGCTCACTCCTCTTTGACTCCGATCTGTGGTTCATCCGATCTCTTTCCATTCGACCCATGCAGGCCGCACAACAGTCACAGGGCATTCAGACCCTTCTCGAGGCTGAGAAGGAGGCTGCAAAGATCGTTCAGAAGGCACGAACATGTGAGTTCTACAACGCCGGTACCTGAACGGGATCCCCCAGCTTCTGTCTATCGTCGGATCTGCCGACCCTGCGCAGCTCGTGTTCGGATTTGATTGACCACTTGATTTGGGTTGCTTCTCATACGTCCACCTTATACCCTCCAATACGTGATTCGTTTTGCCGTTGCATTACAGACCGAACTCAGAAGCTCAAGGACGCGCGCAACGAAGCATCAAAAGAGATTGAGCAGCTCAAGGCCAAGAAGGAGAAGGAGTTCAACGACTTCCAGAAGGAGGTGAGTGACCCCCATCCTTCATACGATCTTCATACGATCTTTATACGACCTTTTCACTGAAATCATCACCCCCTATCCTCTCACACGCATATCTTACCACCACACAGCACGAGGGCTCCACCTCCACCTCGCAGACCACCGTAGACAAGGAGACCGAACAGAAACTCGACGAGCTCAACAAGGCATTCGAATCCAACCGCGACAAGGTCATTAGCAAGCTGCTCGATCGTGTCGTCGATGTCAAGACCGAGCTGCACAGGAATCTCCAGCTCCAGCAGCAGCAGCCGCAGAAGGCTTGACAGGATCGACCTCGCCGAATCGCGATGTCTTGACTTTCTTCTTGCATTAGGCTGTCCTTTGTTCCTTTGTCCGCAATACAGTTGACCCTCCTCTTTACCCCACCAGTTATCTGTGTTCTAGATGAGTGTGTGATAGAAAACGTTTCTCCAGAAGAGGCCGTCATGAGTCGCCTCTTGATCCGGTCGGTGTGCGCCGCTTCCTTGCACGCTGTGTTCTCACCACGCAGGCCTGGCAAGGTGCGATCGGCTCTTCGCCCTCTTCCCTCTTGCATTCCATGTCCTCGTCACTGTATACGAGCCTCGAACACCGTCCCATTCCTTGCCGTCGATCACATCCGACGTCGTCACAGTCGACCGTGTCAAGAGGGCGACCAGTGAAGCTGGTCCCGGGATAGGTCGGAACCTGTACCAAAAATAAAGTTTATATATATGCCTGTAGGCTCGAATTATGCCACAGGTAGACACCTCCATCCCGATTAGCTCAGTCGGTAGAGCGTCAGACTTTTACAAGTCTTCGAGGATTGCCTCGAATCTTAATCTGAATGTCAGGGGTTCGAGCCCCCTATTGGGAGTTGCCTCTCTTTTTTCACCTCCTTTTTTCTGCACACATTTTTGATCTTTGCAATGCACATTTTTTTTGCACGTTGAACGGGCTGCCAAAGAAGCACCACCTTCCACAGCTTTTTCGTGGATGCCGGCACATGCGTCACCAAGCTCTGTCACTTAGATCTTGAAGCTGACCAGCATTCAAACCTGACCTTGGAGACTTCGAAGCCTGCTTCCTTTGCCCGGACCGTCTCACGAATAGGCTTTCTAGGACTGGTTTTATATACAATGGCTTGAATGAAGCTGCAACGGTTTCTTGGCGCAGTTGGTTAGCGCGTCTCCTTAACAATTCCGGTTCTCTGTTCGGATCGTTAGGGCTTTCGGAGGAGGTCGCCGGTTCGAACCCGGCAGAAATCATTTTTTGCCAGCCTGCTCCAGCGTTCTTTGTTTTTGGTGTTGCCACATACGGCTCAAGGGTAGCTTTCATTGGCGAAGATGTTTCTTTTACACAAGAGGCCACATACACGCGCTTCGGGAAGCAAAGATGACGCTGGACTGAGCTCGAACTCGCCCTCACTCGCAAAAAGCTAAGATGTGGGACGTGTCGCAATCGTCGTCTCCCGTCGAACATGCTGTTCCATATCCGGGTTCCAACAGGCGACGTCCTTTCGCTCGCCAAAGAAATCCGCTCCTAGAGTTGCCAGCCCCAGTTCTGTCGCTTCGTGTTCCGACTGCGTGCTGAATTTGTGCTCGAGAATGCTGGCAAAGTCGGAAGTCGTTGGCGCAGCGGTGGAGGTAAGACCTAGTTCGAGGTCCAATAAGTCGCGCCATTCCTGTTCGCGTGTGCTGTCGAGAGGTTCGAGGGACCACTCGGAGGATGGAGAGGTACGGAAGACGCCATGCGACCGGAGAAAGTCGTGCACCGCTTGACGATCGTAAGTCACCTCGGCGGTGCCGGCAGTGGTATTGGGTGCGCCAGAAGCAGTCATGGCTTCGCTCTCGATGGTGTCCATCTCGACCGCTGGTTCGGCCGTACACTCCGGGTTCAACACCGCTTCCGCGCCTTGCACGCCTTCCTTCTCGTCTTGCACACCCTCGCGCGCCTCAGCGGCAAACAGAACCCGCTCCACATCCGCTCCCACCCCCGCCGCCTCGGACGCCGCACTGCCCAAGATCGACCGCGCCGCAGCCCGCACTTTTGGCGGTTGCAGAAACACCATCCTCGCATGCCGAAGTTCCGTCTCGTACTCTCTGATCGACAAGCCATCGGGCGGCCGGAACTTCTTCGACTCCTTTCTCAGGATCGTCGAGATGCTCCCGTGCTCCTTGAGCAGTCGCAGTGCCGTTTTGGGTCCAATGCCTGGAACGGTGCGATTAAAATCGGTTCCACATAGAAGGGCAAAGTCGAGCATGAGGGAGCGAGTGAGACGATCGTAGATCGAATCGGCCGCGGCCGAATGTTCCATCGCGCCCGCATGCGCCTGAACGAGCTTCTCCAGCTCAGACTGCGGAAACAGCCCAATGCGCGCTCTCGTCCCACAAACGACCTCAAGCTTTCCCCTGGCTCCCTCCCGACTCAGCACGCCATTGCTACGTATGCCACCCATCAACCCGCGCAGCAGTGGCGCTTCGTACAGCAGCACATCGCTATCTTCGCTCGCGACCAAGTCGGCATATCCAGACCGCACAAGAGAAGCGGCGTACGCTTCCGCTTCGTGAATCCTGCCGCCGCCTGTACGTGTGCCATCACCGGTCCAAAACACTGGAACAGCCAGGAGCGAAGAGAGCGTCGCGCAGTCTTGGTAGATCGATGCCGAGAGAGGCGATGTGGCGCGGTCGTACGTCTTTGTGAGCGAGTGGTGCATGGCTGTCAGCGAGGTGAGAGGATGGCTTGGCGCGGTGTCGGCAGATGGATCAATCAGCGAGTCGCTCTCGGCAGCCACTGGAGAAGGTAGCGGTGGCAGAGCCTCGCCAGACATGAGTTGGGTGGCGATGGTCTGGTAGACTTGCTTTTCGGCTTCGGCGAGAATCTTTTGCCCCTTGGATTGGCTCGCGGCTCCGACGCGAAGGCTTTCTTCCAGTTGGAGCCAGTTGGCGTGCATACTGTGGGCTACTTGTTCTGGCTTTGAAGGCGTGTCTGGAAGTGGTGGTGGCGGTGCGGGCACCTTTGGTTTTGTGGTCGGAGCCTCCAAGCTGGAATTGACAGACACGACTTGCTGAGGGCATTGAGCCCTCCACTGATCCAGAAGCTCTCCAACCTGACGACGTTCGGACTCGTGCAATTCGGACAAGGCGCCCAGATGCGCCTGGAGCTCCAGCAGACGTCCTCGTCTCTGATGCTCGAGTCTGCTACGTATTCGATCGAGTTCCCGCTTGTGTCTGCGCTTGACCTGTTCGCGGTCTTTGAGGGCGAGTCGCTTTTGGGGATGGTCAAACACCATCAGAGGTATCACGCCATGCTGGCGTAAGGAAGTGATGAGCCTGTAGAAGCCAATGACATGACGAGAGGTGTGTGGGTCGTCTGCAAAGTGGAGGCGCTGCACCAAGAGCGTCGCATCAATGGCGAGACGCAGTCCCCGAAGCGCAGGCAGCGCAAATGGTGGTGAGATGGCTTGAGGAGCGAGTGTACGGATGAGTGGGAAGATGCCGCGAATGCCTCGGGCGACTGGACAGGCGCGCATGTTTCGCGACCTTTGTTGAGCGTCCTGGACGCTGCGCCGTGTTGAGGATCGAGTCCACCCTTGGAGCTCCTTTTACGTCCGTCGTTGCTCCACTTCGGCAGCTGCTAGTCTGGCGATCAAGATGAAAAAGCTTCGAAGTTGGTTGCGATTTGCACCATGTTTCCTCTCGAGATGATGGTGATATTATCGTTGTTGTTGTTGTTGATGATGATGTTGGTTGCTGTTCGCTCGCTCCTGCATCCTGCAATTTCAGGGTCCAGCAAGCAAGTCATGAGCTGCAGCTCTAGCCCAAAAAAAAAATAAAAAGAAGCGCGACTAAAGTAAGTCTTACTTCACGCGACGATTTTTTCTGTCCTGTAAAAAGATTTCTCCCAACGTGGGGCTCGAACCCACGACATTCAGATATACTCCGAGCAAGTTCTCGGAAACCCTTGTATAGTAAGAGTCTGACGCTCTACCGACTGAGCTAGCCGGGATAGAATTCGTTGAACTTGATCCCAGCCATTGCATACATTGACCACGTGTTCTTAATGTACGGAAGTATGCCTGCATCACGAGCATGGATTTCCCATATGCTCGACTTCGCACCAACACACGACAGCGAACGAGAGGCAAATCGAGCTCGCATTTCGTTCCAGACGAAGAGAGCAAAGAGGTCAAACACAAGAGTAGTCGAAAAGCGGCCAACACTGTCAAAGTGAAGCATAGATATTCTAAGAAGCTGGATATACGATCGTAAAGGGCGAACAGAAGCAGTGACACGAACCCTCGACAGGAAAGGGAAAAGCAAACAGGAAGGAAAGAGAAGGGCACAACGAGAATGTACGCCCTTGACTCCGATGAACACCCTAATCTGAATTTGATAGACTTGCCATCTAACCACCGTGCCTCTCGTTGGCTGAACAGCTGGAACGCAGCTGCAGCGTGGGCTGGGCAATAGGCACTTGTCTTTCGAACTCCCCTTCGACGTTACCTGGCGGATAATACTCGCAGACGACATACATCGAAGCCTTCTCGTCTGGATTGTAGCCATCCATAAAGTCCATCCGCTGCGACACTGCACACCCCACAAAGCGAGTTTCCTTCCATACGATCTGCGTCCAGTGACCGTTTTCCTCGCTCAAGTGTGGGTTTCGTGCCCAGTTACGATCTTCATCGAGAAACGAGTAAACGCCATTCTTCATACCTTGCATTGGATCGCTGTAGCATGGGTCGCCAAGACCCATGGCGATGTTCTCGCCCGAAACAATAAAGTGGTCCTCCGAGTGACCATACGCCTTCAGATCGGCCCAGCACGATGCCATGTTGGCGAGATCAGCGTTCCACTGCAACAGGGGCAGTCCGTAACGATCTCGCTCAGCATTGTGCAGGTCGAGAGCCAATTTCGAAACAGGATCAAGTGCTGTCCCGGGAAAAGGACGGCTGAAACGAGCATCTTCGTCGTTCGCCGTGTACTGGTGGCCGGTGTAAGGGAATTTTTTGTTGCAGACATTGGCTCTGGCTGGACGAGCAATGTGCGGGCCAGACGCTGAATTGACCGAAAAGCTGTCCTGGAACAAAGGCGATCGGGTCCACTGTACCGAAGCATCGACGAAGGGAGCTGCATTGTTGGCTTTTTCGGCGTTGCCGCTGATCACGTAATGGAACACGTTGGAGAATTGGCTGTAAGAGGAGGAGGACGACGATGAGGACGAATCGGTTTTGGAGACGTGACGGATCATCTTGCCATTCTTCTCCTCTGTCGTAGTAGTAGTTTCATGCCTGGAGCTGGAGTGATGCGATGTATGATTAGACTTGGTCTCGATGCGGACGAGGCCGGACGGCTGTCGGCCTCGCTGGTATCGCCCAGCTCTTCCTTGAACTTGAGGGCGGAAAATTCCGTGCTTCGCAGTCGGAGGGGAAACATTATCTTCGTCATCATCGTTATCGTCCTTATCGTTTTCAGACGCTTGGTGTGAGTCGTTGGGTGAGGAGGCCGTCGAAGACTTTGAAGAAGAGGAGGAGGACTTTGAGGAAGACGAAGATGAAGAGGAGGACGATGACGACGACGACGACGACGACGACGAAGAAGAAGTGTGCGAGGACCAAGACCAAGACCACGATCGCGACTTTCCGCTTTGGTCCGACTGGGCCTGAACATGCACTTTTGTGCTGCCGCCCTCGCTTGGCAAAGTGATGTCTGTCGTCTGCGTCTGGCCACCTCTCTCCGCTGAGATTGACGAAAGCTTTCCGAGTTGATCCTGTACAGCGGCAGCGACGGATGCATTGGTACAGTCTGCTACCGCCGAACGCTTGGACAGAAGAGCCCTTCGAATTCTGCTGTGATTGTGTTTGGCAGAGAACGATACGAGCTTTGCCGATACAGAGTCCTCGATACAGAAAACAGTCAGCATCATGGCGACCAGCGCCATGCTGAAAGCCCTGGTAAGACAGGCCATCATAGCACTCTTCGTCAGAAAAAAGGGAACGGGGAAAAAGAAAGGACAGTGAAGAGAAGACGAGCCGGAGTGCGGGGAGAGCGAGGATGGTGGATGGAGGTGTGTGACGTCTGAAACGAAGTTGGTTGCGGATGAAATTCCGCGATCTTGCAGACAAAGAGCGATGTGATGGAGCCAGCGGGGTGATGCAAGAGACAACCTCCCTGTGTGACCGGCAACGAGGAGATCGAGTCTCACATGGCCTCTCTTGACACACGCAGGTCAGCAGTAAAATGACACTAGCAACGTCCCACACCAACACGAGTGGGACGCATGGTTCTCGGCTGCAAGGCTGATGAGAAACAAGTCAACAATGTGGGCACCCTACCTCATCTGGAACAATGTGCTCCACAGCTTCTGTCGCAGATGTGGACAAACCTTTGCTATCGACAGCGACGAAACGCCGAAGCGGGTGTCGAGAATCGAGATGAAGCTGGCGTGGCTATTGTACCACAATTGTGACGTATCTGAGGCACCGAGTTCGTCCGGTGGGTTTCAAAAGCCAGCATGGCAACGAATGTGTGACCTGAATTCACCTGAAGGCCAACTTTTGTGAATTGTGATGGAACTGCATCGTCGCAATTGAAATCATCCCACCGTTTCTCCCACGTTCATCACCTCTTTGTGAGTCACAGCCCACGGCAATCGATGCGTAGCGACTGCCGCACGCAGTTCGCTGTTCTGCTTCTCGTGGTGTCGTTCCCATTATCTGCTCGCGATCACGTTGCTTTCGGGCGGCTACTTCGTCCTGAATCGCCTCTTGTCGATACAGTCATAGCCTGTCGAGATCGCCGAGGTTCGCTGCAGAGAACATCTCTGTGACGAAATAGCGAATTGCAATCCTATGAAATTGAATGTGATCGCAGAAATTGGAATGAAGCAGACTTGCTCGGCATGACCAGGTCACACCACTTTCCGCGCGAGCCGACACCGATGATGCAGCGAATGCCTCGAGATGAAGGCGTAGTGCTTTTTTTGCCTTCATCAAACGAGAATTGATCCAAAGAGGCAGGAGCACACTGGCGGTGCAGCATGACTTGTACTGACTCCAAGGCCAGTTGCTTCACTTTGCGCCCTTTGAAAAGGTGGGTTCGGCGGGACTATTGTTGCCAGATGCCTCCTCAATCGACTTTTCCCCCTTCGTTCCCTTCTACCACCATCCTATTTGCTCCCCTCCAAACATTCTTTAAACACCAGGCCGAACGGAATCATCAGAAGAGAGATTCATCCGCAGCCTAAAAGACGGTGCAGGACTCTACGCTCGTTATCGTACTCAAGAGGCAGGCCTCTACCTTGGCATCTGCATTGGATCCACTGCCAGTGGAGTGTTGCGTTCGTCATGCGAATCGAGCTATTGCTCATCTTTTGCCTGTCATGTCTAGCCTTTACGGCTCAAGCTGCGCCGGCCTCGGCTAAGGAAGCGCTGCTTGTGCAGAAGTTGGCCAAGCGCAGCAACAACGACAAGCCCAAAAAACCCGACCACGATCGCGATCACGAGCACCATCACCATCACCGTCATCGTCATCAGCATCAGCATCACCATCACAAGGATGGTGTCAAGGATCACAAGCACCGCGATCAGAAGCAAGACGGCAGCTCTGCGAGCCACAATCCGAGCCTTTTGAAGCACCGTGCTGTACAGGCCGAGCATATTCGTGAGGCTGAGGAAGGCCTGTCGGGTGTACTTCATCCTCAAGAAGACGTCCTGACCGCTTTGCGTGCTCGCATAGCTGGTCTTGAACAAGTCGGTCGCGAGAAGAAGCTTAAGAAGCAACATGAAATCCAATTCGAAGATACTCTCCATGTGGCCAAGCACGGAAACACTCCCCCGAAGTTCCCAGCTGTCACCGTAAGTGTTTTGAACTCGTTCTCGCTTTTCTCAGAGCTGTTGCAGCAGCCGATTATGACGATACTGACGACGCTCTCCTTCTCGATGTCTCGTTCGCATTCCTGTTGCTCAGAGAGTGGCCAGTGCCCTCGGTTTGACGGCAGCGATCTTGAATGTGTTCAACTTCATGTACTCAGCCAAGACTACTGCACTGGCGACGGCTCAATTCGCTGCCCCTCCCAATCCGCCTACTTTTATCGATTCCGCCGCAATCTGGGACGGCCAGCAGTACAAGCTGATGCCTCTGCCTGAAGATACCAAGCGAAAGCGTGGTCTGCCGGAACCGTCAACCCACCGCCTCCAGAAACGACACTTTGGTTCTAAAGCCGACGTCAAGCCCATGCGATCGTCAGGCTTGGTTGAGCGTCGAGCTTCTGCCGTTATCAAGGTGACTGGCGAGCTTGGCGGAGACGCGGACGATGCGAAGCTCTCCAAGCGGTGGATCACCTCTGCTTTGGTCGGTGCAGGGCTCGGAGCGGTCTTTGCTCCCAACTTTGTGTCGACGCTCAACGGAAAGAAGCCAGATGTCGAGGAACCTCCCTTCAATCCTTATGATTCAAAAATGCTCAAGCCGAAAGACCCCTTCATTGCTGCTGCTGCGGATCCGAATCAGCCCCTGCCCGTCCTGCCTTTGTCGCAGGACATGCCGAGTACCGCCCCTGCCACCTCGCCCAATGTGGACAACACGAGGTACCCTGCCGTATCGTACGGCACTCCATCCACTGTGTACACACATGGCCAATCCACGACCAATCCTGCTGCTGGGCAGAACCAGGCGGCCTACCCTGGAGCAGGATATGCTGGAATGACCTCTGAGGCTTCTGGTGCGAGCGAGGCGGCTCCGGTTCTTCGCAAGAGAACCGTCGTGCCCAACTCTCCCTCGGGTGGCGGCCACAGTGACGCCACATCTTCATCTGGATTGCACAAGCGCCTCCTGTTCCACGGAGGTCCCGCGGCGAAGGTAGCAGGCGCCATCACTGCGGGAAGCGTTGTGCCTCTAATTTACGAGGGTGTGATGCATTCAAGATGGCGAACGGCAAACCCGCGTGATCGAGAAATTCTGAGTCAACTTGATGACACGCCCACTTACGGCGCTGTAGGTGTGCCTGGTCACGTCCCCGGACAGTTGGCGACCAACGCCATGCCTGGATACATGGACTACGTAAAACAGCTCGAGCAAGAGCAAGCTCAGCGCCAAGCTCCGAGCCTGGCTTCTACAAACAGTGCGATGCAGGATAAACAGGTCACGCAACCTGGCACTAGTGCTGACGCTTCTAGCGACACGACTGACACGAGCCCCGGCGGCGATCCTGTCCTTCGACGCCGTGCTCTCGCCTGGAATGGTGAACATGGATTGGAGAAACGCGGTGGCTGGGGTCTCGGTATAGGTCTGGCAGGCATCGGAGCTATTTTGGGATACGCTCAGTCTGCTACTCAGTTTCCTCAAGATCGCGATGAGGAAAAGGACAAGAAGAGACGCGAGGCCAAGAAAAAGCAGCAGGAGATGCTGGCTGCTCAGCAGGCACAGATGGGAGGCGCTCCGCAGGGCGCTGGCGAGTACCCAACAGGATCGGGCTATGCTGGCTCTGCAGGTAGCTATTCACCTTACGCTGGTGCTAGTGCAGCGGGTCAGACCTCTACTTCGTCCTATGGCTATGATGGCGCATCGAGAGTTGCTCCGTCCTATGGTCTGGGTGGCGGTTCTCCTTCATTCTCCGGCACGGGCGGATCATACGGCGGCAGTGGTGGTGGTGGAGGCGGCTCACCTTCATTCTCTGGTGCGGGCGGATCCTATGGTGGCAGTGGTGGTGGTGGAGGCGCCTCTGGACTCGGAGATTCGCTCAACGCCGCAGCTGGTTTGCAGGCATCCAGCGGCGGCAGCGGCGGAAGCGTCCTCAAGAAGCGAGATTCTGCCTCTTGGGATGACCAATTCCACCGTCAAACTCTGTCCAAGCGCAACCCCGGATTCGGCAATGCGCTGACGATCGGAGGTACGACCATGTTCGTCGGTACTCTGGCAGCCAACCTCTGGGTGGGAAGCAAGCAGAAGGACAAGCCGGTGCCACTGGTTACTCCGAACGCCAACACTCGCGGGCCACAGATCATCGGTGGCGATCTGTATGCGGAGTATTTGGCTTCGAAGCGGCCAGCAGCGGCGGGTGGTGCTGCTGGAGGTGGTCTGATGGGCGGCACTGGTTATGCTGGTGCGCCTGCAACTGCGATGTCTGCTGCCAGCGGAAGTGGTGGTCCGTCGTCTCAGTCGTCTGCTCAAACCGGTGGCGCTAGCGGAGCTGACGCTGACACGTCTTCTGACGACGCTGCTTCGGACACGTCCGGTTCTAACGATCCAGTGCTCAAGAAACGCCATGAAAGACTGCAGAAGCGATCGCCAACAGTGCCCGAGTTTGCGGTGTTGGAGGCCGAAGCCCCTGCGATGGCCGAATTGGCGGTTGGTACCTTGGCCCGCCTGCGCGGGGCCTCGGCAGCAACGGAGGCTGCTTCTTCTTCTTCGTCTCTGCTACGACCTGCAGCTGGAGCGCTTGCGTCGGACGGTACTGGTGTCAGCTCGGCTGCTGCTCGCAGCGCTGCATTGTCTCGCTACCTCCCTAGTCGTGTTGGAAGTGGTGTTGCGAGGGAAGGCGCATTGGCACCCGAAGGCAGCTTGTCCGCCTTGGCGCGCTCCAACTCGCTCTCAGGCATGGGACGCGGATCGGCCATGGAAGGTCTGTCGTACTCTGCCTACCGTCCCGCGGCTGCTTGGGGATCGGCGAGCCCTGCCATGGCTGCAGACTTGAGGGCTGGTACGGGATTGGCGGGTACTCCGGCTACCATCGAAGGCGCTGCTGCTCGGGATGCTACGGGCAAGAAACCCACCGGGGTCGTGAAAGCGATGGGCCAGATCGGAAACGGTGCGGGTTCTACAATGACGATGAACGGTTTCAATTAGAATGGGTCTCGAGAGGGTCTGGGTTTCGGTTTGCTTCTTTATATCTTCCAGTGTTTCGTCACATGCTCTACGTAAACTTGTTTCCAGATACACACGTTCCTTTTCACTTGTCTGAGCTTGGTAGAAATCCAACCACACTTTCCTGTCCTTTCTTCTGACATGATGGTATTGCATTGAGACACCAGTCGTTTTTGAAGTTTGTTCCACCCGCTGGCAGGTTGGAAAGGGAAGGAGGGGTGTCAGGCAATTGGGTAGTGTGCGTCGAACCTATGGAGCTTTAGAGCTCTAGTTGATACACGACCTTAAATATTGCTTGTTGTTTGATCTAGGCTAAGTAAAACTTTTTGACCCCAAAAACAACAACCTACGAGCCTGCGATCCAAGCCCCCTCAGGGGGGGAACTGGAGAGACTAGGATGTGGGGCTTCGAAAGAGCCGTGTAGTGGAAAGAGGGGATGGTGAGGGAGTAGGGATGGTCAGGGTGGTTGAACTCAGAGCAGCAAATTGGAGGGTGAAAGTTGAGGATGAACGGGGGGGAGGGGTTTCGGAACAGGAATCGGGGGAAGGCAAAAAGAAACTGGGGCGGTGTCAAAGCTGTCGACGATGAGGGAAACAGTTGGCTACGGTCGGGTACGGTTGGTGCGATGTTTGTTGCTGGATAGCTCGTTGTTGCTATAAGATTTGACGATGATGGCAGGGAAGCAAGAAAAAGCTTCTACGACACAGCTTTGACGTTTCATTCCAGCTCTGTGGTTTCTTTCCTTTCCGCAAAAGCGTGGAAGAAAAAGAAGAAGAAAAAAAAGCTGCGGATGAGACTCTGCGCGTATCAAAAATTCAGCATTACATAATACACCTTGCTGTTCGAACAAAATTCGTTCACCTCGACTCGCTGATAGGACAACCTTTCATTCAGCGTCAAACCAGCACCACGGGCTCTCACAGAGACACATGCAAAGACCTGAGTAAGACACTGTCTTCCACAAAACGACTGTCTATCTCGATCAACTGGTGACCCTCTACACACTAGCAGTATTGACCCCCTCCCTCGCCTTGACAACGTCAGCCTGCTCCTCCACCACCCGTTTCACCGCGTCGATCAACCCCTCCACGCCGGCCTTGCCACCTTCCGGCTTCACGCCAATCACCCTCCTCTCCTTCTCCAGCAAGCCCACCATCTCCTTGGGTAACACGTCGCGCTCGAAATCAAACTCGGCACCGGCACTTTGCAAACTCGACGTGACCGCCTCGGCAAACTTGGCCGGGTGTGCGGTCGACAGCACGATCTGATGCGGTTGGGTCGACCCTTGTGCTACGTTGGCGGCAGCTTTGAAGCCAACGGCGGTGTGCGGGTCGATGAGATAGCTGCCGGCAGGGTGGGCAGAGGTGGGTTGGCGGGTAAAGTACTCCAACACGGTTTGGCGGATCTCGTGGTCGGACACGCGTTCAGCCGCAAAGTCACGTCGTGCAATGGCCAGCTGGGCATCGTCGACCGACATGCTGCCTTGCGTTTTGAGCGATGACATCCAAGCGGCGAGCTGCGAACCTGCAGCCTGTTCTTTCTCCTGCTGCGTAGCAGAGGCGTGGGATTCAGCTTGCGATTCGTACGCAATGTACCAGAGCAAGCGCTCAAAGTTGGACGAAACCAAGATATCCATGGCCGGCGAAAGGGTGGCTCGGACGCCGCCCTGCTGAGCACCGTCGGATGAACCGTGTGCCGGGTCGGTCTGGACCGAGGACGAGGAAGTGGTGGCGCTCGACTTTTCATACCTTCCGGTAGCCCAGAAACGTTGCAAAATGTCGTTTTCGTTGGTGGCCACGACAAGACGCGAAACGGGCAAACCCATACGCTTGGCGTAATACCCTGCGAGGATGTCACCAAAGTTGCCCGTCGGCACAACGAATTCAAGAGGTTCAGGTGTAGGGTCCGACGGCGACAAGCCAAGCTGCTTGCGGAAGCTAAAGTACGCCGAGAAGTAGTATACGATCTGAGCCAAGATGCGGGCCCAGTTGATCGAGTTGACTGCACCCAGACGGTGCTTGGCGTTGAAGTGTGCGTCGGAGAAGAGCGCCTTGACGACGTCCTGGCAGTCGTCAAAGGTTCCTTGAACGGAGACATTGTGGACGTTGTCGTCGAGTACCGTGGTCATCTGAGCTTCTTGGATGGGACTGACACGGCCATCGGGGAAGAGGATAAAGATGGAGATGTCCTCCTTGGATCGTACACCTTGGATCGCAGCACTGCCCGTGTCGCCGCTGGTAGCACCGACGATGGTGAGCTTCTCGCGTTGGTCTTGAGGTTTGCCCTTGTTGCGTCGCTGCAAAAAGTATTCAAAGAGGTTACCGAGCAGTTGGAGCGCAACATCCTTGAATGCAAACGTAGGACCGTGCCAGAGTTCGAGACACCATTGCCTGTCGTCGAGGCGCACGAGCGGAGTGGTGTCGGGGTGGCGGAATGTAGCGTAAGACTTGTCGATGACCTGCTGAAGGTCGTCTGATGGGATACCGCCCTGTTCGGGTTGCTGAGGGATGTAGAGGGAGAGCACGCGGTGGGAGAGCTCGGGGAAGGAGAGGTCGGCCCATTCGGTTTGCCAGTTGGCGGGGAGCTGAGGGATGCGTGCGGGGATGAAGAGACCTCCATTGGGAGCGAGACCGGTGAGAACGGCTTGCTCGAAGGTGAGACGCTCGGGTCCGCCTCTTGTGCTGAGATACTCCATTGTGTGTCGATGATGGTGATGATGATGATGGTGGTGGTGGTGGTGGTGTTGGCCAAAGTGTGGAGTTGAGCGTTGGCATGTCTGGCTTGGCTCTGTGCGCGTTGTTGCCTGGAGAATGCGAAAGCGATGTGAGTCACTTTTTCGTTTTGGCTTCCGTTTCTTCTGGATTTCACGGCTTTTTTTGCTCTCCTTTTCAAAATGTTAAGTTGAAAATTCACGTGATGGGATCTGGCTCAAGATCTAACTTAATTGATTTCGATGTGACACGGCGAATTTTTGGATCCCACTTTTTTTTTCCCCACCGTTTCACCGCGTCAATTCAAGACGCCGTGCCTGTTGCCCTCACGTCGAATGACTAGGCCGGGCTGATGAGCAGAGAGACCTGCTTCTTTCTTCCACTCGAAGACGCAGCGCAACGAAGGCACCGATTGGCAGGTCCCCTGTTCGGAAGCTAAGTTGGGCGTTGTTGGCGTGTGATTGAGGCGAGAGAGAGAGAGAGAGAGAGAGAGAGGGGGGGGGGGGACAACCCAACGCCCTTGTTTGCTCTCCCGAGTCTTGCGTACCTCGCAAAATGCTCAACTCAGAGGATCGGAAACAACGACCCGCTCCTCAAAGGGTCAGAACACGGGCTCGCATGTCTCAAAAGGCAAAAAAGGAAACGACAAGAACAGGATTTCAAATGATCCGAACGCAGTTTTCGGCCCATTGTGGTACAGTAGTGTGGTTCCGATATCAAACTTAGCTTGTTGATCTTGTCGCTTGACACCAAAGATGCTCATGTGATGGAGAGGAGCCGCCCTTTCTGCCCACGCTGATCTTTTTTTTTTGTCCTCCCAAGTCCAGGTTCGCGATGGGGCGCAGCAGCATGCAAGCTGCAGTTTGCAAGGCGCTTCGAGGCCTTGAATGGACTCGCGCGACCTGCAGACGCGTGTCTCGCTTGGCCGAGTCGAGTTTCTCTCTCTCTCTCTCACACGAGGCGGGCGGCAGCAGAGGCCGAAGCGTCGAATCGGTACTTAACAGATGAGCAGCTGAGCAGTGTTGCTATTGTTCTGCTGCGGATTAGCGACAGCCGAATGCGAGGGCGGTGCTATTGCTGCTGCTTTCTCTTGTTTCACTGTATTTGGCCTGAGTGTTAGCGCAGAAACATGCAGAATGGCACACAGCATTTATCCACGATGCACATGCAGTAGCTTACAGCGTTATTTCATTGGGCCAAGAACCGAATCATCCAGAACAAAGCGCGGAGGTGAGTAAGTGACGAGTTACAGTAGTCACGCCTCGGCCACGACCAACAGCTGTCGAACGGAAGACCGCCGTCTGGTCGGTGCAAGCTGCTGCACTTTGCTGCACTTCGCAGTTCCATGCAAAGCCTGGATTTTTCACATCAAATCAATCTGTGCGAGCGATTCGACAACCACAGAGAAAAATTGACTTCGAACACGCACACGCACACGCACACGCACCCGCACACGCACGGCGCACCATCCCGACTCGCACCTGTCAACTCTGTGTCTCGCCGCTCTCCGAATCCCGCTCAACTCAGCTCAGCTCAGCTGAGTCTAAGCTCAGTCCAGGCTTTGAGCACAGACACATTTCACATTTCCCCCCCCCAATTACCTTCTCTCTCCTTCTCATCAACCTTCCATTTCATTTCGCTCCTGTCTCTCTCTACACTCTATCTTGCGTCCATCCTCGACATCCTCGCTTTCTTTCAGCGCACATTCCAGATCGCCCTTCCGACACACTCGTCCCACACAAGCAAGTCTCCATCACTCATCCATCTTTCCTACATCGAGGAAGCTCTTCCACCACCGCCCGCCATCTCGACCGCCCGCAAGCGTCTTTGGTCTCCGAACTGCCGACTTCGTGCGCACAAAATTGTCACACAGCGTGGTGAAACACTTGACATCTCCTCTGCCAACTGCGCAGACACAGCTTGCAAACCACCTCCTTTCCGTCATTGCTACGTCTTCTCGCTAACCTTCAAACGCGCCTGGATACATCGCTCTCGCTGTCGTCGACTCCGCATCTGGTTCCTCTTTCTCCGCCACACACTCGCCTCGTTGCTCCACCATGTCAGACTCTACATCAGCACAGGCAGCCAAGTCGCCCACATCACCCAGTCGTCGTCCCGAAGTGTGTGGGCCTCATGCCCCGGAAAGACCATACCCTATCTACCTTCGAGGTCAGGTTGAGAAAGGTTTCGGTCGTGGCTCCAAAGATCTCGGCTGTCCTACAGCAAACTTGCCTTCCAAAGTGGTGGGGCCCGGCTCGTCTCTCACACGCACAGGCGTCTACTTTGGTTTCGCACGTGTCTTGCCTCAGGACCAAGACGACCCTTTTCTCACCGACTCGGAAGACACAGACGCAGACTCGTCCGCCAACAATGCCAATCCGTCCGAGGACGAAGACAACGAAGTTGTTCTCGGCGCAAGTCCCATCGGCGACCTTGGTCAAGGTTTCATGGACAGCGCTCTTGCAAGGCCCCGCCAGAACAGTCGCAGTCAACCCAGCTCATCGTTGCCATTCGGCGCCGACACCACAAGGCAAGATAAAGAGGAGCAAGTCAGTCGATCGGAGCTCAGCAACGGTGCTTCGTCTCTGCATAGCGCCACAGCTTCTTCGTCCACTTCTTCCAGCTTGTCGGCGGGGCGCAGGAAGAAGACCAAACGTATCAATCTGCGATCCGAGGACTCGCAGGTCTTTCCCATGGTCATGAGCGTCGGTTGGAATCCGTTTTACAAAAACACGCATAAAACTGCCGTTAGTAGTTCCTTTGGGCGAAAAATTGTTCCTGGGCGTAGATGGGCAAGTGATGCGTACTGACCACTCCCATTCTTGTGTTGTATGATTCGATGGATCAACAGGAGGTCCACATTCTGCACGAGTTTGCATCCGATTTCTACGGCCTCGAGATTCGTGTCGTCGTGCTGGGCTATGTGCGACCCGAATACAATTACGATTCTATGGGTGAGTACGGGGCGCACCGAGATGGTCTAGGCTCTGCGATCACTGACTTTCCGATCTCTTCGTCGGTTTCGTCCTTTTGCTTGCTACACTCTGTTCCATTGCTTACTCTTGTCGTCGATCACGCCGCTCTCATATCGCCATTGGCTTCGTACACCTTGCTTCGCCGTCGACCGTCATCGCATTCTGTCATCATCACCCTTGCTCGTCACGAACGTTGACTCGTTATCGCTCGTCACCCACCAATTACTCGCCATTGCGCTTTGTGCTATCATAACACTTGCACGCTTTGGTCTCCTTGATCGTCATCCAACCGTTCCGACTCGACCCACAGAGGCGCTCATCGAAGATATCGAAATGGACAAAAAGGTGACGCTCAACTCGCTGGCTCGACCACTGTATCAGGACTACGCACGAGATCCATTCCTCGGCCGCTAGCCCTTCAGCAGCATCACCTTCAATCCCCCGTCCCCCTCCCTTTCTTGCACACATACACGCGCACTCTGTCTCTTTGCCATCGTTTTTTTTTTTTTCCTTTCCCCCATTGCCACCACTTCCCCTGGTTTCCTGTACTTCATTCTTTCCTTTTGGGCTTTTACTCGGGCATTTCTCCTGTCTGCTTCGAGGTGTTGTTTCAATTATCATTTGTGGGGTCTTGTGCTTTTTTCCCATCCGCCCGTGGTTTTTCATTCGGTTGACTGTACGTGTTCCTTGGGAGGTTTCGAGCGACTGTGCACTGTCGTCAATTGATATCGTGAGACATGCAGAGCAGATGTACGACCAAGGTTGGCGCAGACGGTGAGTGCGGGTATGGCTACAACATAGCGGGCAAAAAGGATGGTAATTGTCAACACGCGGCTACAACGCCGGAGGCAAGTCGATCACCTCGCACAAACCCGCAACCTCGCGCCTAGCCACCTCGAAAGCGCGCTCCAGCATGCGATATGCCGGCGAAGCCGTGTGGAGCTCCTGACCGTCGAACCGCCATCCACAGCGCGGGCAGACCTTGAATCGCGAATTGCGACGTGCGTCGCCGCAGCTGAACGAGTCCATGCAAAGGATGCGCAGGATGTATTGGTTCGGCCCGTAGTTCCTCATCATTCGCTGTTGCAGTCGTAGACCGGAGGTCGGGGGGCGCGACGGTTCGGCGCCATCGTCCAGCGGGAGTAGGAGCGGGTCGAGGTTGCGTTCGTCCATGCCCAAGCGATCGTCGTCGTCTGGCTCTGACGCCGAGTCCTGGCCGAGGTGCTCATCGCGTTCATCGTCGTCGCTATCCATGTCCATCCTGTGCTCCGCGACTCCCTCCGAGCCTTCCTCGGAAGACGTGTCCGATGCTGATTCCTTGTCAATGTACAGCGAACCTTCCTTGAGCATGGCGATCACGGTGGTCAGCAGAAACATCTCCCATAGATCCACGTCGCAGGTGGGACAGGTCGACTTTTGCGGAAACTTGCCGGCCCATCGTACCAGCAACTCATTGACCTCTAGCATGCGCCAACGGTGGAGATGATGGAGGCGTTTCATAATGTTGTCGCCGATGCGTGACTCGTCTGCGTTGGTCAGCAAGCCTCCGTTGGCGCCGAGCGTAAGACGGGAGCAGCTCTGGACGACGAGTGGAGTTCGTACGATTGCACCGGCTTCGACCAGGTCGGCGAGAGCGGCATAGGGGTTCCAGCCCACGAGTTCCTGGGGATGATCGACGCAGTCCATCAGGTCTGCGAGGAAAAGCTCCAGCGCCTGTGGCAGCCGAGACAGAAAGGGCGAAAGGAAAATTCAGTTTCGTCACGTCTTAAGATCAGCGAGGGGCCAGCACCTACCTCGAGGAGCGCCTCGTTCTGATCGTCAGATTTCTGCGCCTCGTCGAGGTACACTTGCCACTGTAGGCAACGACAGCGAGGGGAGACGGTGGCCAAGAGTCAGCAATCCAAAAAGAAAAGAGGAAAAGTGAAATTGATCGATAGCTCTGATACTTACGAGGTCCTGAAACTTGCTGGCCCTGTTTTTCTTAAAGTGCTTGTGAACCTTCTTGGGCACGTCCAGGGTGTGACGGTCGCGCGGATGAATGAAGTCGGAAAACTTTCTCATTCGGAGATCCGAGCGCTTGCTTGGATCGAGAAGCTGAGTAAAAAGCTTCTCGCGATTCTCGCCCGGGGAACTGAGCCGCTGGCTCAGCGCATCGACCTTAATCTGCGTGGCCTGGGCGAGGTCGTGCAGGTAGGCATCGTCCTCACTCATCAGGTCCACATCGGTGTCGATACTGCTCCGGACATCGTTATCCGAGTCGTCAGACACCGAGATGACTCGAGAGGGGCGAGCAGCCGTGCAGACCACGGACGAATCAGACTCGCCGGCATCGCAGTCCGAGTCGGGCTGGACGAGACGAGGGGGTGGCCGGCGGTGCTGCGAGCGGGTCGAGTGCGTCGAAAAAGGAGTCGGCGAGGTTTGTGTCGATCGCGCCATGGTAATCATCTTTTGGCGTGGAGGCGGTGATGGTGGTGGTGGTCCAACAGAGAATTCGGGAGCTACGAAGGACGGAGTACATCCTTCTTTCCTCTGCTGCCGATCTATATCCAAGCCTGCAAAGGCTGCTGCACTTGACTCGCCCAGAGAGAGAAGAGAGCCTTGGCGGATCGACATGACTGTGCATGAAGCAAATTCGAAAAGGTTCTGGCGAAGTGGCTGCAAGAGTGCCTTTTCTCTCTTTGTAGCAGCGGTTCATCCGATCCAGGATGAGGCTGTTGACACATGCGCCGCCATGACAAGCGTCAAGACCGAGCAGATGCTTGCGTTGCTCTGCGCCTACCCGCTGCTGCGACTCGAAAATCTTACCAAGTGGAGAATGCGCATGGACGAGGCAGCACAGCAAAATGAAAGATTGGCGCAGTGTGACAAAGTGAAAGAGTCACAAGTGTCACGCGCGCGCCGCCGCTTCTTGCTGTGGTGCCGTGCGTGTGCCTTTGAAGGTCGACTCTGTCCTTTTGGTTCGTTAACAGGAAAAGGTGATGCGCCAAACTGTGACTCGTTCCTGCAAATACGATGATGCGAGTGACATACGAAATGAAGAGATAGTGCACGACAGTTTCAAGAGCAATCTTGCTCAGAGCTTCGGTGAGAGAATTGTGGATGCATTTGAGCAGGATGGAGCGACACGTGTGTATGCATGGCTGTACTGTATTGCTAGGACGTCGAAAGGATAAACTTGTGCTATTCCATTGGATTGGTGCGACCGGCCTGGTGACGATAGAGGTGGAATGGGAAGCAAGTGAGAAAAAGGTGAGGATTCGTTTGTGGGATCAACGAGACAGCGTGACTGCAACTTACCTGCTCATCATCATCGAAATCGCGTTGACAGCCACAGAGTAGCTCGCTCCACCAAGGCTTGCGCGTGCCTTCTCGCTCATCGCCCGATTGTGTATGTTGTGCTATGCGCATATGCTTTGAGCTGCGATCTTTGCCGATGCTTCTCCTCACCGTCTCGATCCAATCGTCATCCTCGGTGATGCCGAGCTCTCTGAACTTGGAGCTACTTGTAGAGGTGCGTGCTGGTGGCGGTCGAACCTGGCTGTCTGTGCGAAGCTTGCCTTCTCCAAGATCGCCATTTGCTTGGAGCCCTTTGTTTCTTCCAGCAATCTCCATGGCCACTTCCTCATCGAGTCCTCCCTGGTGTATTGTCGTGGATGCGGTTCTAGTGCGCTGCTGTTGGTCTTCAGTCGATGCGAAAGGATTGTCGCCGTCACGGGCGTGTTCCAATCTACCATAGTCTTCGTCTCCCTCCTCGGCTTCCGTGTCTGTGGCAACGATGGTGGGCATGGAGCGCCCCTTGCCCTTGCCCTTGCCCTTGCTGCTGTTAAAGTTGGCCTCCAAAGCTCGCCGTTGAATGCTAGATGCGCGTCCTACTGTGACAATCGGCCGCGATGCTGTCGGTGTCGGCTTGAGCGACGAACGGTTCGGAGGGAGTCGGGTAGAGACGTCTGGGTTTGCGCCCTCGGATGGATCGCGGAAAGGATCGCGTGCGTTATCGTTTGTACGGTGATTGGAATCGTGGGAGGAAGTCAGACTGCCGCCACTGGCGTGACGGTCGTGGTCGGCAGATGTGACGCGCGATCCAATGGGTGGCAACTTTCTGTTGGGGCGATGGTCGTCGGACATAATCGAACCAGACTGAGCACTATCGAACGACGAGGGACTAGCAGGTCGGTGCAGACCTCGAGCAGCGCCTCCTGTAGATGAAGTCGCAGATCCTCGGCGCTCGGTTGGGTCAAGATTACGTGCACCAGCAAAAGAGCCGCTGTGTGCTGCATTGAAGTTGGCACTCAGATCGTCAGCGAGTCTCTCGGAAGAGGGACCAGCGCCAAGATTGTTGGCGTTGCCGTTGAAGCCAGCGGCACGGAGCATGGAGAGGCGATGGGATAAGCTGCCTCCGCCCGAGACGGTCAAGTTTCGGCTGGATACCGTCTTGGACGTCCGATGCGCTTTTCGTCTTTGACGCTCTTCAGCAGCCCATCGTTCCAAATTTTGCTGCACCCGCTTCGCCTCAGAGTCTTCTTCGCTGGTAGGAGGGTAGGTCGAGGGCGAGTAAGGCGCCTCTCGGATATCAGGCGAGTCGAAACGACCACGCTCCTGATCCAGTCGACCCGTATCGTCGTGGACGTAGCCATTGGCGGATGAGTTGTAGGTATTCTGATCCACATACGAAGAGGCGCTCGCCGCGGCGGTCTCGTCAATGGTGCCGAGCTTGTGAGGTTCAAGATCAACGTAGTGGTCATTGCTGGGCTGCTTGCCTTTATGCGACATGCTTGGAGTGTTGACGTGCTTGATCGAGCTCGATGATGGCTGAGCGCTGTGTTGTTTCGCTGACCAAGTCAGAGATGGTCCTTGGGTGCCGGTTCCGAGGAGGTTCGAGGTAGACGCTTCGGACTGCAAGGCTGCGGTGGAGTCTGCGTCGTGATCGCCCGTGTGTGTCGAATTGAAGGAGATCTCTGAAAACTCTGAGGCTTGCGCATCTCGAGCAACATGACAATTGGACGCGTCTGCATGTCCAGCATGGCTAGAATCGACTTGAGACATGGTCGATCGCCTGGGTTGTGCTTGGTCGATGCGTTGTTTCAGAGGCTATGACCGATCATGAGATGCAATAAGATCGCCGAGAACCGAGTTGCGAGGTTGCATATGCCGTGATTCGAGCAGCTGTGGATGTTGCGAAGTGGGTTGTTATGGCCAAGCAAAGTGCCAAAGATGGTGATGGTGGTGATGAGAATTGGGTCGGACCAAGATGCCAATTGGCCGAGGCGTACTGAACAGTGTGTTGCAAGAAGAGTTTGATGCTTGGCTTTGCATTCACCAGACGCGCTGGGCTGTGCCGTATTTTGCGAGCAAGAGAGAGGCGGTCCAGGTGCACTCTAAGAATCGTGAGTTGCCCGCCATTTCGGCTATTCTTGTGTCAGAGAGAATGAGAGAGAGGCAGAGTGCATGATTTCTGTGAAATTCACGCTGTGCCGGCCCCAAGCACCCCAGCAGCGGCAGGCAGCTTTTGCAGCCTCGTCGTTCTTCCCCACGCGCCGCTCACGCTGAATAATGACAAGAAGAACAAGATCGTCAGGGGGTTTGACCGGCGATTGCCCAACAGGAGGTTCCTTCATATCTTGTTCAGCAACTCAACTCTCCTCCGCCTTTTTGCGTCCTGGCCGTCACTTTGCAAATGCGTCCTTTGAACAAAGGGACGAGCTTGATAGAAGGGGGATGCTGCGAGCGATTGAGCTGCTATGCCTCCACCTGCCCGTCGCTGTTCGTTAAGATAACGCTCGCTCAGCGTCTACCGCTGGCGTCAACGGGAGACTGGCTTGCGCTCAAATCGTCTCCGATTCTTCGGCGCCTACATCGAGGATGACCAACCTATTTGAACAGAACCACTGCTATATCTACGGATGAGTCGAGGTCATGACAGGAACGGGCAAGCCGAGTGGGATAAGAACAGCATTGTTACGCCGAAGAACCCTAACACATCGGAAAAGATCCATCCACCTTGAGACGCGTCTGAATTCTCGCAGAGTTGACACGGACAAGGGTTTTGTACAAGAGCTGCAGCACCAAAACACGCTTTTCGAGCCAGCCGCCCAAAGCCCTCTTTTAAGAATCACGCGACGCAAAACCTGGGTTGCAGACCATCGGCAACGCCTTCTTGCCCCCTCCATCTCGACCTCCCCTTCGATCAAGATCACCCCACCAATTGCGCCGCATCGGCTCCTCCGGCAGAAGTGCACTCGGGTCAGGAAAGGTCTTGTGCTCGATCCAAGAGCTCGCGTCGGAATCATCCTTATCCACCATCCATCGTATCATCACCCTCACATTGACTATATCGGCTCATCCGAACAGCGCAGGCCAAGGTCAAGGAATCATCCACGTTTTTCTCCGATCCGAGGCGCATCTCGACGGTCCATACTCTGCAACGACGTCTCTGCGATTGCTGACATTCGCCCTCGCAGCTAAGGCTTCCCTCCTATAAATCGATCGATACAGATGCTGCGCGCTACGCTTCCGTCATTCACAGCCACATCACCACCGTCACCATCATCTCCACTCGTGTTGACCTGAAGCAGCATGCCTACCCAATCTCGCAGATCCACACGCCTCAGCGCATCTGACAATGATGCCCGTGTCGCGTCAAGTTCCACCAGAAGAAAGATCGCCTCCTCCTCTTCCTCTTCCTCCTCGACTCGTTCCTCGGCTGCATCTTCAGGCGTCATTCCAACCGTAGCTGCGCGCAATGCCAACAACAAAAGGTCCGATAGAAAGGAGCGCCGTCTCGAAGATTTGCTCGATGATACCTTTGGCGCCGATGAGACTCGCCGGATGGACATCAGTATGGGCGCTTTCCAACCCGTGCGATCCATCTCAACTTCAACCAAGAGATTAAGAGAGGATGCTGAAGCAGCAGCACGCAAGATCAAGCAAGTATCAAGTCGGCGCGACGAGCCCCCAAAGGCAAAACGAAAGCTCCGTGAGAGTAAGTCTCGGTCCTTGCTCAACCCTTTTGGCTTACCGCCTCGACAGCTCTTACTGACTACCATTCCTTGTCTTCATGCTCAGCAGCACTAGCCGACGTATCCGACGATGACTTTGTCTTCAGCCGCGAACCCTCTCGCAGAAGCGGAGCCATATCAGCATCAGCAGCAGCAGCTTCATCATCATCATCACCACCACCACCTGCAGCCACATCAGCAGCAGCCCGCGCACAGGCGTCTCGAAATGGTGCAGCATCCACATTACCGTCCAGCCGCACAGTCTTTGAGCCACTGCCAGACGAGGCAGGAGGAGAGACCCCAATCATTAGGAGGAACCAGGCTTTCCGCGCAGGACTCGAAAACAAACCTCGCCGTCCCACTGGCCGTGAAGCTGAGCAGCAATCACGCCGCGGCAGTCTCACCCTCAAGGGTCAACGGCGTGTCTCTTCTCTTCGCGATGGCACGCCAGCCTACCCTCACGAGGATGTTCCGGATTACGAGCTCTTCCGACATTGTAGCGATCAGCTTCCACCCGTAGTACGCATGAAGCACCTCGTAGGCTGGATCCTAAAACGCTCTCTCGATATCGCCAGCGGTAAGCAGGAGCTGCCCGTTCGACCCCGCGATGCTGCGAAAAAGTCCAGGGGCAAAGCAAAGGAATCCGATCCACTGCCCGTCTTCAGCGAGGCCGAATTGAAACTCGTCCGATCGCGAGACTCGGAGCTGGCCGCCGTGCTTGAGCAGCTTCTGACTGACTTGAACGACGGTGTCTTTGGCATCAATTGGATGGGTCAGAATCAAGAGGTAAGTGCCACATACGTCTTGATCGCTGTGCGCAGAGAGGATTGAACAAGCTGACCATAAACCACAATGTTCCATCGCCGATCGCAAAACAGACGGACAAGAAGCACCTACAACCCCACCCGAGGAACGACTCGAATCGCAAGGCCGCAGCACAACTCTCTGCTGTTGTCGAGTCCATGCGCAGTGAGTCGCAAGCGTGGAGCAAAGAGCTGGCACGGCTCGAAGACTACGAGGCTGAAACGGCGAGGCTGGAGGCGCTCCTCCAAGACGACAGCATGGCCCAGAAGGGCGATGTGATCGCATGGGATCGTGCCGACTTGGACGAAGCGGGCTTGCAGCAGTTGCGCGATGCCGAGGCCGCTGTTGAGTGGTTACAGCGGCTGCAAGGGGACGGTTCTACGGAAGCGACCAAAGCCAAACCCCGCTCCAAAGGTCGCGCTTCCAAAGCAGCGGTCGCGCGTCAAGATGATGGATCGGATCTCAAAGGTACAGAACACGATCCACGGTGGAGCGAGGTCGAGTTCAACGTAAGTAATCACTTGGCCAAAAGGAACACAACACCTTGCGCAGTGTCACTGACAGTCTCAACGCTCAAAACCTCATTTTCGCTTCCAAACAGGTCGACCTCCTACGCTCGCGATCGCACCAATTCGCACAACTAGAATCGCTCGCCGGCCGCTACATCCGCACCGTCTCGGCGCACGCCGCACAAGCGCTTCGCGATCGCACCTCGGCATCCAGCGCGCTCGCCGGCACCTCGTCCTCCAGCGCCAAAGGCGGACGTCGCAAGACCGCAGCCAAGAACGGACGCGGCGGCAACGAGCGTCTCGAAGTGCTGCTTAGCGGCGTTCGCGAATCGCGCTCGGTCTCACAGCCTGGCGCTGAGACGAGACCGACTAGCGCAGCAGATCAGAGTGTAGCCGACGTCAGCACAAGCATGGTCGCTGTCGAGCCGGATGAGAGCGATCCGACGGACCTGCTTAGAGCGCTGGCTCGTATGTAGCCTTTCGAGATACCATGTCAGTTTTATTTTGTTCAGGAGTTGGCTTTTTTTTGGCGTGTGCCAGTTTTGAGTCGATGACTTTTTGTCTGTGTTGTTGTGCTCTAATCTGTCCAAGAGGGTTGTCGAGCGTTGGCGTCAGTTCGGCGCTGGATGCACAGATCGAAGCAGTGCGAAGAGGTCTGTTTGGGAAGTCTGTCGAGAGCTTGGATGATCGACTCTCGACGCAAATAGTTCAGGCGGGAAGAAGACAGGAACGTAGAAAGGAAACCATCGTATTGCGTGTGGGTCGAGCTACAAATCTAACCCCTCTGGGCGATCTTTGGCTCCCATGCCGACTGTTATGAAACGAAAGCGCACAAGATCTCTTGTCAATAATGACTCCGGCAACCAGCCAAGCATCAGCCTCGCACTCGAACAGTTTTGCGAGGGCGAACACCCAACTTACAATCTTAGGCTTGACAGTTGAGTACGTCTTGAAGCCACCTCGGGTACCTGTGATGTTTTCTCGTGGGGTCTGTTTGTTGGAAACACTGGTATCAGCAAGAAAACCCTCTTTCCTAACTCGGGCTCTCGTTTACGGTCAGGCTAGAACTTACCGTCATCCAGCTCTGCGTCATCTTCTGAATTCCGGCATCCTCATGCGGTGGATTCTGACGAATGTGGTGCAACCACGAGTGCCACAACGGATCGACCTGCGACGCATTGAACTCGTTATCGGCGGCATAGTCGACCCATCGATGTCGGAGGTTGAACTCGTTATGGTTTTCGTAGTACTTGTTGCCGTTTCTGAAAGAACCATCATCACCCAACGAGGAAGCAAAAGCGTGTGAGTGACAAATCAACAAAAAAGGTCGCTCAGAGGATTCAGGGGCGGGGAAAGGAACAAGCTTACCGATCCACGCCAACCAGACGACCGGACTTGGCATCACCAATGTAGTTCAAATCCCTCCAGAACTTTTTGAGGCCTTCCTTGCGGATGTAGTTGATCGTACGTGCGAGCGACATGATCGAGCTGATGTTGGAAGGGGGGAAGGGAGGGGGGGGTGATAGAGCGTTGGTTGAGGTGTTGGCAATGGAAATGGAAAGGGCAAACACGCGCGGAAGATGGCGATGTGGGAGGTGGGATATTCGTGATTGCAAAACCGTTTCAACAAAACGCCGCGCTTTCGCTTCCGGCCCAACGTTATGCGATAGGTAATTCTAATCGCATCGCCGATTTTTAGGATCGAGATCGGCGATATTGCTCGACCGACCAACGTCGTAATTTCGCATTCGGTGTCCAAAAAATATGTGTCACTCCCCGCACATTTTTGAGCATTGATATCCTCGTTCCGCCAAAATCGCAGCTGGTCGAGCAAATCGGTCAAAAAAGGATGCAAAGTTGACCATGCCAGCTTGAACGAGGGATCGGTGGGGACAGCTGAACGTCGAGTAGGAGCCGCTTGAAGGATCCGGGCTTTCGACTGGCGGAAGGTGAACCGCCGAGCTTCGTAAAACACACACACACACACACACCGGCTTGTTGACTGTCGGGTTCGATCTCGTTCCTCGTGCCGCATCAGCGAGCGGCCTTTTGGTCTATATAACCTCGCCCTGTTCCTGGGACACAAGAGTACATCGACACGAATGCAACCCCTTCCTCCTCCTTCTGCTGCACAACCACCACCACTATCACTCGCAATGACCGCCAGGGAAGCCTCGCACCTCAACGACCCCCCTCTCTTTCGCACCCGGCTCGTCATCGGCTCTGCTCGCCCCGTCTCACTCTCTGGCCTCACCTTTGACGTTCACTACCCTGGCGATGGCAAAACGCTCATCGCCTCGTTCCCCGAATGCAATGCGCTCGACGTCGACGATGCCGTCACCTCGTGCCATGCTATGTTCCGCCAGTTTAGCGTCACTACGGCTCGGCAACGTTCTACGATGCTGCATACGCTGTACCATCTGACGCTGGCCAACGCCGAGGATCTGGCGTAACCTCATCCAGCGCGAGAATGGCCAAGGTGCTCGCCGAGGCGGTTGCAGAGGTGCAGTATGCGGCGAGTTTGATCGGCTGGTTTGCCAACTTGGGCGAGATGGCGATGCAAGGCGAGACGATCGCGCCGGCCAATGCTGCGGTGAGCATGTATACGATCAAACAGCCGATCGGGGATGGTGGCGTGTCTGTTGCCGTGGAATCTGCCGTTGGCGATGGCGACAAGAAAGATTGCGCCTGCTCTGGCACCTAGATCTACGTGTGTGGTTAAGCCCGCCGGCGAAACTCGACTCAGCATGCTGGCCTTTGCAGAGCTCGTTCAGCGCGCCGGCTTCCCAGATGGATGCGTCAACGTCGTCACGTCGCTCCACAACGTCGCTCAAGTGAGAAGGGCGATGTGTGAGCATCTGCTGATCCGTAAAGTTTCGCTCACCGGTTCGAAGCGCGTGGGAAAGCTCATCGCAGCCCAGTCGGCGACAAGCTTGAAGAAGCTATCGATGGAGTTGGGCGGCGGTAAATCGCCCGCCCGTGATTGTGATGAACGATGCAGATCTCGACAAGACGGGTCGAGGCGGTCTTGCTGGCAAACATGCCCACAGCTGCACAGACGTGTATTGCAGCGAAACGGATCATGGTTCAGTCCGGAGTGTACGATCGATTTCGTCCAAGCGTTGCCCAAATTGGTCCTCTCATTTCCAAACGGGCCGTCGAAAAGTGTCACTCGCACGTCCAAGACGCTCTCTCCAAAGGCGCCATCTCTACTACACCCATCCCCAACCCAAACCTATCTGGCTCACTTTTATCCACCCACTATCCTCACCAACCTCACCCGACACCATGCACATCTGCTCAGAACAAACCTTCGGTCCCTTAGCCGCCATCCGCAGCTTCGAAACCAAACAAGCCCCCCACCTCACCATTCACAACGAAACCGGTTTGGGCGCCTACGTCTTCACCAACGACCTCCACATCGCCAACCACCTCTCCTCCCCCCCTCCACGTAGGCATGGTCGGCATCAACACCGGCATGCTCAGCACCTGCCAAGGCGCCTTTACCGGCGTAAAAGCGTCAGATTTCGCACGCCAAGGATCCGCCCATGGCATGGACGAGTATTTGCTTGTCAAAACCGTCACCAACAATGTCTCGGGCTGACTTGCCGTCAACCTTCCTTGGTCCTTGTGAAACCAAACATTCTTTTGCCAAAATCCTAGTCTCATGATAGGCTCAGTCAAGTCTCGCGTGTTGCAGTCCGCACAAAGTGCACTCACTCGGCGTGTTGAATGCGTACAAGACCAACGTTGATGCAGCGATACAATTACAATTGAGTGATGATTGCGTGACGAAATTAAACGAGCGTGACCGTGCACAAGGATAGAGCCAAAGCAAATGTTCGACCGTAGCAACATGCTCAAGCCGAAGGACTGCCGTACGGCGTCTCGACTTCGGCCAGCTTGCCACGCGGTCGGAAACCTTCTCTGCCCCCATTGTGCGCATAGTGCCAGCCACTCACGGGACTGCTGGCTCTCGAAGGCGGAGCCCACGGCGGCGGCGGTACATTGGCATCCGTATTCTCCACCCACGCCCCCGGAGCCGTGGGAACGCCCTCGAGCAGCCTCTGCTCTGCCTCGGTAAGCTCTTCCGTAGTGCGGCCGCAATTGCAGGTGGCGTGCGAAGTGCCCGTGCGATCGGGAAGGTAGCTCACCGCCCACGGCACGTTGTCCGGAAGCGAGCGTGGCGTGGAATAGCCGTGATGCCTGTTGCTACCGTTCTGATCAATGTGTCCGGCAGAGGCGGGTGTTAGGGCGTGCAAACCAATGCTGCTGAGACCGTTGCCCGATCGGCCGCGGTTGTTGCGGGTGGGACTCGAGTTGCGACTCTTGCGACCCGAGCCGCCAAAGTGGGCAGAAAAGCCGTGTCGTGTCGGCGAAGAATCGCGCGAACCAGCTCGGGAGTTGGCGGCCGAGTTGAAGGCCGAGCTGCCACGCGAGCCGGGAAGCATCTGGTTGAGCGTGGTAG
This sequence comes from Ustilago curta, assembly GCA_928722295.1. NCBI lineage: Eukaryota > Fungi > Basidiomycota > Ustilaginomycetes > Ustilaginales > Ustilaginaceae > Ustilago > Ustilago curta. The sequence goes on along the minus strand of CAKMXH010000014.1, from coordinate 92,593 downwards.
TGCGCTTCCAGTGCTCGAGCTCTGGATGTGAACTGTTGCGCAGCGATGAGGGCGGTGTCGGTGAGGACGGTCTCGAGTTGACCGGCGACTCGAGCGAGTAAGGCGGCAGGTGGATCGTGTCGAAAGTGCAGCAGCACGAGGGGATGGTGGTTGCTCTACGCATGGAAAACACCTGCACCTTGGGTTTTCCAAAGCTGTCGCTGTCCTCCCTCGTGTCCAGCACATCCTTGCGCGAGAAGAAGACCTCGGCACCCATTTCATGGCTGACACGGATCTCTGCACGAGAACCTCGAACGGTGCTGGGTCGGAGAAGGTTGTCATCGGGCAGGCGTACAACCGACTTGATCCGGTAGCCATTCTCGAAATGCATGGGCGTCGCCGGTTCCATTGGCGTGACAGGGGCGGAGGCAGAGCCGTTGAGTGGCAGGCCGAAGGGCGAGAGGTTGGCTGGACCGGGACCAGCTCCGCGGCCAGGACGACCGGGGCCGCCGTTGTCCATGTCTGCGATCCAGATCGAGTCTTGCGGACCGACAGCGTCGTTGTGCTGCTTGGCCTTGTACGGCATGTATCCCTTCTCCCACAGGCGCAGCTTTTCGGTGGGGAGCTTGAGCCAGCCCTTGCGAACGTCGCTGTACAGCTCAAAAGTCTGCTCGAGAAAGACGCGGATGACGTGGACGTTGAGGCCTGCGGGTGGATCGGGATGATAGAGACTGAGATTGGCCGTACCTCCTACTGTCAAGGATGCAGAGGTGAGAGAGACGGAAAGCGGACCGAGAGCCTCGTGAACGTCGTGATACTGAATGTCCAAGGGTGCAGGGCCGCCGTCCGAATTGACGTGAAGGATGATAAAGATTTCCTTCCACGTGGAGATGTTGTTACGTGCACGGCCCGCACCGAGAGCGGTGGCGGTGAGAATGTAACGAACACGACCGTGCTTGCTTCGCTCGAAGGGTGCTGTCGAGGCCGGGATGATGAAAGCAAACTCGAAGCCATGAATGCCCTTTTCGAGATGAATGCCGTCCGAGACGTTGCAGTTGAGAGCCTTTTCCTTCTCTTTTCCCTTGGAGCGCGATTGCCTGACGGGGATGGCGCCAGGGATACCGTCATTCATGATCTCTACGGTCTTTTCCATGATGACCTTTTCCTCCCATCGTATTGACGAGGCTGTAGATGAAGCATTTTCGGGAATGGCGAGTGTCTGCACACCTTGAAGGACGACCTTGACGCCTTGAATGTGGCGCTCACTGGGACACTTGATCTCGACGAGACCACGCAGCGTCTTGTCATCGCCGGGGATGTCGGTGTTGGGTTGAGGTGGGTGGATGAAGATGTCCTGCGATACGAGATGGAGCGAGATCTCGCATGGATGATGTACGATCGAGCTGAACATGGTTGCAAGCGAGCTCGAGGACGAGGATCACTGCCGAGGCCAAGGAGACGGCTCCCCTCTTGTGATGGTAACGTCAGAGCGACTGATGGTGACGAGAAGGAAAAATATCCAGACCTTGTCGAAGGGCTTGCGTGAAGTGGGTAGGGCGGTAGCTGAGAGGAGAGGGGGGGGGGGGGGGGGTCGGCGGAGAAGCTTGAAGTGTCGACGGAAAGGAAGCGATAAGGTAAAGCTCGTATTCCGCTTCGCAAGAGCCAAAAGAGTTGTGACGTGACAACGCTGAGTCCGTGACCGACGACGGGACACAGACAGGACACACTTGTCTCTTGCTAAAAAGCGTAGCTGTGAGTGTGAAGGAGAAGGTGAGCGGATGTGGTTGGTGGCTGAGCAAGAAAGGTGGAAGGGATGGTCAAAAGTGGACGGGATTTGATACTCTTAGCGTGTGATGCATCGGTGGGACCGATTGCATTTTTTTCTGCGGTTCGAGAGTAACCTTATCGGTGGAGGCGAGAAGCTTGTTTCGGCGTGTTCCGCATTGTGCTTGCTTGCTTGCTTGCATGGCGACTGTGGCAAGATTGTGATTGTGATTGTCCAAAATCAATTGTTGCTTATGCGGCATGTATTGCCATCTCGGAGTGAAAGTTTCTTTTCTTCTCAAATTAATTCTATTTTTTCCCGAATTTTCAGCTCCTCTTTTTCTTGCCATTATGGACAGCAGGCACAGGCGAAAATCAGACAAAGAGATCTTCAGAAAGCGAACGATTGGTCTGATTAGCGCAGCACCGCACAGACACAGACACACACACAAAGGAAACGGTTCGCTTGCGGATCCACGGCCAAATTATCGGTTGAACTGGAATTCGAACCCTTTTGGTGCATTTGGTAACGTACCTTGTCATCAGCTGCAGCTGCCCTGGTTGACCAAGACGAAGCGATCCGAATCGCAAAGCACAATGGCAATCACCCCTCTGTCCACTCGTAGACGCATCGACACTGCAGATCGCTCAGAACAGTCACAGTTGCTTATCCGCTACCTGTCATTTGCTTTGCCCAGAATGCAACAAGGCTGCACATGTGATGCACAGCAAACCTGCTGGCTGGTGCAGTGCCTCTCTGTTTGTCATTTAGAGTTAGCTGATTGCGGATTGGTGATGCACAGCCAACCGTATAGCTCTGCACTAGCTTCGCTTCGGCATGTCTACCATTCCACAACAGCCAAGCGATGAGCAAGCGGTGATATATTGTTCTTATGGATAGTTGGCCAGTCGGCGATTTTGATTTTCTCAAGCCTCTGATGAACCTTGAGCGAATCGAGCGGCGGTTGTCATTTTTCGAGCCACCCTCATTCATCAATGCAAAGCGTTGCGCTGTCTTTGCCGGCTTGTTCGGCAAGCCAGGAAGACCGCCGTGCCTTTTGAGAGCTGAGCTGACGGAGACGACTCACGACTCAGCACAAAGCACCTCCGAAGGATCGCTCCCCAAAAAAATCTCCTAGCGAGATTCAGGGTCCAGATTCGACCTGAGTCGGCTCTCTTGCTGGTTTTTTGGCCTTCCTTAGCATTGTCTCGCAGAGCAGGATTCGACGTCCGAAGACAGACCGAGAAAAGAATGCATCTGGCACGGATCGCTCGCCGAAGCCTGGATCCCACCTTTGTTCCTCGAGAGCAAATTTGACCGCTCGTATCGATAGCATGTTGCGTGGGACTTTTTCACTCTTGTTTTACCTTTGTGATGACAACGCGGTGTTCTCACCCACTTTTTCGTCTCGGACTACGCTGTGATGACGAGATGAAGCTATGCACAAGTGGCAATGCCGACTTCAAGTTGCAGCAGGTCGGCGGTATCGATATCGGTATGCTTGATCAACATTGGACCTTGCATTTTCGATGGCCCTCGGATGAGCTTGGCGATGGATGACAAAGCATGTCGAGGACCGCATCTTTCATCTCGCGGATCAAGCTTGGCCAGGCATGCAGCATGTGGTCGGACGAGACACCAACCCCTTTCTCGGTCCCTTCCTTCCGACCGATGACGCCCAAAAAATCGATAAGACATCGCGCGGGTGTGCTTTTGAAATTTTGTCAAAGCCATTTGCACCCTCATCATCATCATCATCATCATGCACAAGCTTCTTGAAATCGTCCAATCATGCACGTCTGACAGCTCAACGTGCATGCTTTCAAGCATTTCCTGCATCCTCAATTCGCACTCGTAGGGGCTTGATGCATATGTTCTTTGATCAGAGATCGACGCGATCAGTAGTCAGCGTGAATCCTCGATGCATTGTCTCGCCTACCAGGGACGACCGAGATCAAGGGTAGGTGAATGCGAAGCGAGCCTTGTTCATGTCTGTGTGTCGGTAGTTGCCATCTTGAATCGAGACAAGTCAACCACTTCCAAGTCGATCGTGCTCGTCGGTCCCAGAGCTGGCAGCAGCACATACGCCCTGTTGGCCACCGAGCTTTCCGTCTCGAGCTTGACGGCGGAGTTGGCATGGCTGCCGCATGCTTGATCTCGCCCAAGGCTACCGTTCGCAGATAGTACCGCCGCGGGCTCGGTATCTCGAAGATATTGCACCAGCCTTCGCAAACTCTTCAAGATGCGAGCCTTGTCATCCACAAAGTGGGTCGTCACGCGTGCCGAGCTTGAAGGCGTGACGAAGAACAGGGTCACTTGATCCAGACTCAGGCAAGCGCCTTTCGAGCTCGAGTGTGGTACGCAGATGGGTAGAATGCCGTAGCCGGTATCGTCCTTCGAGTTGCCCTTGGTGTAGAGCTGCTTCTTTGCCTTCTGAGGTGACGTGCCCTTGTATGTCTTGGCATGCCCGTTTTCCTGTGTTGGGACAGCATACGCACAGAGCACATCAGCTGGAAGCGTCAGTGGCAGACTTGCAGGTACAGCTTGCTCATCGTCCACTGGTGCGGCCAGAAACGCTTCTTGTAGACTTGGTTCGGTATCTTCGAGCTTGACCTTGCTGTCAAACTCAATCGTTGCTGCAGCGCCTGAATGGGTCTTCTGCGAGCTGCGGCGTTTCTTGGCGGAAGGGGGTTGCTGTATGGCTCCCGCTTGCTTGAGGCCTTTGATAAAGGCTTCAGAGATGCCTTTTCCAACAAAGCAGACTGTCTTTGGCTTCCATCGACGGATCTTTTCGAGCAAGACAGGAACACCATCGACGAGCTCGCTCGGGAGCAATTCGTTGCCCTCTGCCGTTGGCCTTCCGGCGAGATTGGTGAGGCCGAGCGAGTAGGGCTTGAGGTAAGGGAACTCAACGTCTTGTTCGGGCTGCATCCTATGTTGTGTGATGCCAGCCAGATGGAGTGACGGATAGAAATGGTTGGAGCGATGAGCAAAGTGGTGACCAGAGGAGGATGACTTGACACCTGGATTGATGCCGCAGAACATGATGTCGTTGTACTCTGCAAACAAGTCTGGGAGCCATTTGAGGTGGGCATAGATGCTACCGGTTGCTGAGTTGGGGTCGTCGCGAGTGCGTCGGATCCTCTTGCGTGACTTGGGCTTTTTGGCGCAATTTTGATGCTGCGATACTTGGTCGTTGTCCGACCCTGCTTCGGCAGATTTCGTTGCGCGTTTCTTGGATGGCGAAGAGCCGTTGCTGTTTGGATGGTACTCCTCCTGGTCATCGAAGTCCGAGCATGCCTCATACAAATTTGCGAACCTCTCTTGTCTGGCGCGTGGGCTTCGTCGTGGAGATATAGCGGCCGTAGAATCGCTTCGAGGTATGGATCGAGGAGGACCTGCTGTATCGTTGGCCTGATATCCGAAAGAAGCTGCAAAGTGTTGAGGCAGCTTTGCGGTTGAAGATGGTGGCGTGATTGGCTTGACATGAGCGACGCCTCGCGACGCTTTCTCCACCGACATTAGGGTGTAGCTACGTGCCGCCTTGACGCCAAGCAGATGCGTCGCCCGTGACTGCTTGTCATTCAATGGTGGTGGTCCTTTAAAGAGAGATGGTTTGAGCAGCATTGCTGAATAAGAGTGTCTTGTGCGCAAAGCCGAGAGTGGAGGCTGGTTCTGGGTCCGTCTTCCGAGCTTAACTTTTTCAGCGAATCTCACCGTGTCAGATTGGGTTGACCAGCAGCCAAGCCAGCCCGCTGCAGCCGACTCCAACGGAGACGCGACGACGGCGGTGGATGAAATTTGCCAAAGGGTCCAAACCCACAGAGTGAGAGAGCCACGCTGGCACACAGACAGACAGGCTGCTTGCTTGCCTTCCGTGTCAAACCGGAAAATCGACACTACTGTGACTGTAAGCTGCACAAACCACTTTGTGAAAGACGTTGGTTGGACACACAAATCGACGATCCACTCGCTCGCGAGAGAATAGTTGCGAGTCCAACACACAAACACAACGCCTTTCCAGTCACAGGTGTGTGTGTGTGTGTGTGTGTGTGTGTGTGTGTGTTCGGAGTCCCAATCGACTGCAGCGATTCTTCGCGGTGAAGCGTTTTTTGCCAACTCGTTAGTCCCCGCTGCTCATTCCAACAAGTCTCCAAGTCACGCACCGGTTAGTTACGCCGTCAGTTCTGTGCAAGTCAAGCGTGTGTGTGTGTCGTTAAAGTTACACAGGGGTCTCAACTACTGCTTGCATTTTCCGTAGCATCACACACAGACCCTCGCCCGCTCCTTCTCTCGCTGCCTTGGATTGCTCTCGATCCTCTTCCTCTCCCCCCCCCTCTCTCTCGTCACACTCCAATTGGTCTTCGCAAGCACCACCAACGCTCGCTCAGTCGCAGCTTGTTCCTTTCGCTCAAGGAGCAGCACCGTACCTGTTTGACATCGCCATCACCGGACCACGTACTGTACTGTGCAGCTGTCTCTTTTACCGACCATGACAAGGCGGCCTTGATCGTATAGCATCACCACTCCTCAACATCATCATGAGCTCCATCGCTTTCCCGGCTTTCGAGCGGGCACAGCAGGAGCATATGACCTTTGATCGCACTCCAGAGCAGCTGTATCAATCCGTCCAAGACGCCATTCGTGCTCCACCAACCGAGCCACTCGGTATCGGCAACCATGTCAATGCTTTGAATGCGGGACCAACCACCGCTTCCACGTCACAATTGACCGAAGCAAGTCAACCATCCGAGCCACCCGCGCCATCCAAACCCAAGATCACCAAACGAGTCAATGCTCGTCTGCAGCTCGCAGCCGCCCTCATCGAAGCCGACAACGAACGCATTCTCGAAAAGGCTCAATTCTGGCATATCTATCATCCCTCTCAGGCACATGATCTCATCCATCCTCCACCACCTCCACAGCCAGCGTTGGCCAGTCAGAGTGCCATCTTTGCCCCTTTCCGTCAAGGAGCAACCACTGCAGTCAAGCGCCACGTCCGCACGTGGAGTGCAGCTACCGGTCTCTCCCGCCTCATCGACCCCCAAGATGACGGCAAGCGCCCGAGCGTCGACTTCTTGGGCGTAGCGTTGCCCAACGAACAACGTGCCCGAAGTCGCGCCGGCAGCAGTGCCGCCGAACTCGCCGCCACCCACCCATCCCACAGTCGAACCAACAGTCTCTTGTCCAATGCAGCCACCTCTGTTCTCGGTCGAACTTCTAACCTTGGCTCTCGACCCGCAAGTCTTCTTGCGCAAGGCGACAATGAGGACCAGGCTGATCCGGATGCCGATGCACTCAGTCAGTGGGGGGTCGACAAGTTTCTCAGCAAAGAAGAGCGTGAACGCATCGCTGCAGGTCAACGCAGCCGAGCTCAGAGCTTGGCCGGCAGCGCACATGCGCGCCCTTCCTTCGAACACTTTGGTCCTTCATCGACCAGTCGCAAATCTCTCGATGTGGATCCATGCGTGCCAGTTGCAGGTGTCGCAGCCGCCAGAGCTAGCTCCGAGATCGTCGCTTCTTCATCTGTCAATGCCCAACCTCAAGATTCCAAGCTCGAGCTCTTGGCCAAGATCAAGCTCTACCGTGAACGCCAGGAGAACCTTCCGCCATCCGAGTGGGATGGTCCCGGACCAACAGCAACCAAAGATCAAGTCGTCGAGCACATCATTGCTTCTTCCGACGATAACAACAAGCGTGCGTCCCTCCGTCAGGCCTCGCGCGAGCTGAGCCACACTTCTTTGAACGATGCGAGTGGTGCAGGCCAAGGCACTGACACAGCAGCGCCGCCTGCCATACCCTCTATCATGAATCGACCTCGCCCCTCGTCTCGCGCCGACTCCACCACCTCATCTGCGTTGTTGACCGCTCCGCTCAACGAAGGTCCAGCGACCGATGTCACCGTTGAAGAAGCAACCAGTGATGCTCAACCCGCATCCTCGGCGCACCACCAATCCCCTGCAACATCCGATCCTCATCCTTCCAGCACCAGCGCAGATGCCCGCCCACAAAATGAATCGTCCGCTCAGGCTCAGGCAATACCATTGCCTCAAAACCACGTCGCCGCTCTTGAGACGCCTCTTGACGAGGCAACATCCACCCAGGCTTCCGACATGGTCGGTGTTGGTTCCTTTTCGCGCAATCAATCCCGTCGCAACTCTTTCCTTGGAGGGCCTACGTTCAACCCTCACAGTGGACCGGCCGGTCCGTCCAACGAAATCGAGTCGCAGGCGCCCGTGATCCAATCAACACTTCACGACACTGCACCCTTGGCGCCAATGCCTGTTCCTTTCGGCAGTTCCAACACTCGACACCGAAGTTGGACGACGGATCAGTTTGCTCAGCATGATCTTGGTCTTGGTCCGAGTCCGTTCGCTGCTGCATTGCAGGCTGCCAGCCCGAGCTTCAACGACGCTTTCGAGCTCCGCAACGCCAGCACCGGTCCAAGCGCCGCCACCTCTCCGGCCATCGACTTCAACAGCCTCAGCACGCGTCAGCTTCAGAACATGGCACGCAACTCAACGTTCCCCTCGCACCTCGGCATCAATCGCGATCTCCTAGCCGAAGAGGAGTTTGACGATGAACAAGATGACCTGCTGCAGCAGAACGAGTTTGGTCAGTCGGTCAAACGTCGCCGGCAGCCATCCCTCGACCTCACCGCGCTCGCCCAGGACCTCGCCCAGACAGGCGGCGACAACTTCGAAATCCAGCTCGGTGACAACGCTGCACCCGACTTGTCCTCGGCCAACTGGGGCAAGCCTCGCAAGAAGTGGTTCCGCCTCAGCATGATGATGGACGCTAAGGGCAAGCCGCAAAAGCCCAAGAAGAACAAAGCCACCGATGGAGCAGAAGGAGATGGCGAGTCTGATGCTGAAGTCCTTGACCGTGCCATCGCAAGGACAGACCAGGTCCAGCCCCAAGACAACGACGTTCGTGACCTTTCCGAACAATACGCCGCGGAGCCCTCGGCGAATATGGCCATCGATTCCTCTCATGCTCATCAGAGCGGCGAGACGGACGACATCGACGACGACTATGTGAGTCCGCCACGTCGAGGACCGCTTCGCCCTCTCGGCCTCGCTGCTCGCATGCCCAAGACCATCGTGATGCCTCAACCCTTGCAAGGAACCGAGTTCGCGCCCAAATTGCGCTTGACCGATACCATGTCCGATCCTGACGTGGCTCCTCCAGCATCGAATCGCCACAGCTTGCATGTTCCTGAAGGCTTTGTGCTGCACAACAGTCGGGGTGGTCTGCCTCCGATGCGCAGCCTGGTCGTCCACAGCGCCAACGGACCGCAACCCATGTTTGCGTCCAAGGCTAGCAACAAGAAGCACGCGCAAGGTGCTGCACGACTCAAAGCTGTCGAGGTGGGCAGAACGGTGCACGTGCCCGCTGCGGCGCCTCGAGGTATCGGAAGACGTGCTGCTGCACCCACGACTGCCCTCTTCCGTAACCATCTCGTGCAGCACGAGGATGAGCGCGAAGGATGGGGTTTCGAGGCAGGAACACGCGTCGACAACCTGTTCAATCCCGATGCAAACGACTCGGATGATGACGACGACAGACCTCTTGCCGACATTAAAAAGCAGAGTCGATCCGCCAAACGTGCCGCCAAGCGCCTTGCTAAAGACAAGCGCAAGCGCAAAGCTGCGCGTAGGGTCCGCCGGGCCAAGAGAGAAGAGGCACTCAAACAAGGCAAGTCGTTCAAAGAAGTTGGTGTCGACGAGCTCAGTCCCGATGAGGATCTGGATCTTAGCAGTACCACGAGCGAAGAGGAGATCACCGAGACCGAGACCGAGTCGGACCTGTGGGCCAGCGACGACGACAAGCGATGGGTCGACGACAGCAAGCCAGCGGGTAAACTGTACGGCAAGAGTTTGCTTGATCTCGCCTCGGAACGTAACGTGGAACGCAAGTCCAAGGCGCGCTTCTACGGCCAGGTGCAGCTCGAGGATGGCGAGACTGCTGCCCTGCAGATCGATGGCGAGGGCGATGTAGCGGGCTCACAACGTCTTGGCGGTTCCAGTTACGATGACGCCGCTTCCGTAGCACCCAGCGTCGCCCGCAGCTTCCGAGACAAGCCGATCGGGGTCAACGACACGCGTGAGCGGATGGAGGCTGTCTTTGGCTCAGATCAGATCTGGGCAAGAGAAATGGCCAAGAGGCGCGAAGAGGAAGCACGTGAGGCAGAGGAAGCCAAGCAGAAGGCAGAAATCGAAGCGGCCGCAAAGCAGCAACGAGAAGCCGAAGCAAAGGCGAAGAAGGAGCGAAGCCTGTTCGCAATTGGAAGAAAGGGCAAGAAGAATCGCGAAACGGTCCTCGGCATGTCCAATTCATCGGCACTCAACAGCACCGTCAGCGTTACTGGCTCGAACATTGGCACGTCGATTGCAGCACCGACCGCACCTTCTGGGAGGGCCCCTGGATTGGCGGATCAGGAAGAGCATTCTGACGATCTTCCGAGCAGTCAAACTCCAGCGGTGCCACCTGTGATCGCTCTCGACATCGACGAGACGCCGCATGAGGGGCCGATCGGTCGAAAGAGCCTTAACCTTCTCGCCGGCGAGGAAGAGGCTGCGCAGGATTGGCTCATTGATTCGGATGTTGAAGCGGAGAAGGAGGAGCAGGCACAGGACTCGAGCGATGACGACGTTCCTCTAGCCCAGGTCAAGAAAAACGTTGCGTCGCGTCCTTCATCGCTGGCCGCTGGACTCTCACTCTACCCAACGCAGTCCAGCAAGGCAGAATCATCGGATGAGGAACTGCCACTTGCGGCATTAAAGGAGAAACGCATTCGACAATCGATGCTGCTTGGCGGCGGCAAGCTCGACCTCGACTTTTCGGGCGCGCATAACGGCACTTCGGAAGTGCAGTCCAGGCCGGGATCATCGCCTCGCTCTGGCAGCTTGCGCGAGTTGACCAGTCTCATGCACGATGGCGCAAAGTCACCGCTCTCTCAGCAGTCGGTTATCAAAGCTGCGCCGATGATGGATGACGACGATTCGGATGAAGATCTGCCCCTTGGACAGAGACATCCTGGCGGTGATACGGCACTTGCAAACGTGCGCATAGCTCTCGAGAATCAAAAGAGAGCTCTGAAGGAGGCTAAGCAGGCAGAGAGGGCTCAAAGAAGGGCTGCCAGGCTCGCTCGACGGGCCAGCGCCGACGACACAAACGCAGTTGAAGGAGGAGAGCCGTCTCAGAAGGAAGGTGCGGACAATGCGGACGACGACGAGAGCGAGGAGGACGATAGTGAGGACGACAAGCCGCTGGGCTATGTGCATCCCCAGGCCGCCATCATTGCAGAGCAAGCAGCCTTGATTCGACAACTGCAGTCGGAAAAGGAAGAGCAGCAGCAGCAGCAATCACGCTTCAGCAACCTCGCTGTTTCGCCGCCGGGAATCTTGTCGCCATCAGGGGGAGCTGATCCGCGCTCGTCGATGATGCTCAACCGGATGAGCGGCTTCCCTAGCATGATTGGTGGTATGGGCGGCATGGGAATGCCAGACCCTCGTCAGTCGATGGTCGGATTGCCGACGAATGGGTCGATGATGATGGGAATGCCTGCCTTTGATGGCTTGCCCACGTCGTCTGCTGGGCTGCCGTTCAGCATGTCGATGTCGAACCCTATGCAGGCAGGAATGCCCATGGCACCGGGCACACAGATTGGATTGCCAGGCGGTATGACTCAAGGCGGCATACCTCCAGCGATGACGATGCCCATGATGGCAAATCCAGCGCCGATGGGAGCGCCGATGCCTATGACGCCCAACCCAATGGCCATGATGCTGGATCCTAAAGCGTCTTCAATCCATAACTGGCGAGCGCAGGTGCCTGTTGATGCAACGGCTACCATCACGCCACCAGGCGGAGCTTCGGCTGTCAATTCATCTGGTTGAAGCGTCGTCGTGCCGTCACTGACACGACCACAACAACGTTATATTATAACGGACAAGCATTGCAATGTACGCAGATAGTGCTCTGCATACTAATAGAAGGAGAAGCATTCGCCCAACGTCAAAGAGTTTGTTCTGATACGAAGAAAGACGCTGTTTGAGGGCAAGCTGAGGTGGTGATGAATCATATCAAGATCCGAGAAACGTGATGCCCGATTTGGGCCCGTCGCCAATTTTGAGGGTGGAAGCTTCTCGAGGGCACGAGAGCAGCAGAGAAGCACAAAGACGTGCCAAAATGGAAAGTGGAGGAATTGCGTCGATAAAAAATGGACTGGACTGCAGCTCAGCAGCGTAACAGCGCAGCAGGGGCAACATGACGGATCTTTCAGCTGGCTTCCATGCAAGTCAAGAAGTCACACACTGCATCGAGAAAGAGAGAGAGAGAGAAAGATAGATCGAAACTGAATCACTCACTCGACTTCTTCTATCTTCCTGCAACGACTCTCTCACCCTCTTCTCACTACAACATCTTTCATCATATCCGCATATCCGCATTCTCGGTCTAAATCACACAACATATCTTAGCAAAAGGCGGCTAAGCAGCATTGTACATTTCCGCATCCCGTCACATCTGCATCACAAGCATCCAAATCGAGTCGCAAGCGTTTCACGACCCGCATCTGAAGGATAGCGCTATACCTCACGTTCGTTTCTAAAAATACTGGTTCATCAAGATTAGCCGTCAACATCCCAACACACATACTCGACCGCACAAGAGGCAGCGCACCTCGCATCCCACATCCACTTGCAACATGGGCAAAGATTACTACCAGGTTCTCGGCGTGCCCAAAGACGCCGACGACGAGACGCTCAAAAAGGCGTACAAGAAGGCCGCGCTCAAATGGCATCCGGATCGAAACAAGGACAACATCGACACGGCCAACAAAAAGTTTAAAGAGGTCGGCGAGGCGTTCGAGGTGCTGAGCGACAAGAACAAGCGCGCGATCTATGATCAGTTTGGCGAAGAAGGTTTGAAGGGTGGCGGTCCTCCGCCTGGAGCCGAGGGGATGAGCGGAGGTTTTGGTGGCTTCCCAGGAGCAGGAGGTGCGGGAGGATTCAGCGGTTTCCCTGGGGGAGGAGGAGGAGGAGGTACCAGGACTTTCACTTTTACCAGCGGTGGTCCGGGGGGTATGGGAGGAATGGGTGGCGGCTTCTCGCCAAGTGATCCTAACGACATCTTTGCTAGTATCTTTGGCGGTGCTAGTCCGTTTGGAGGCATGGGTGGAGGTATGGGCGGCATGGGCGGAATGGGTGGAATGGGAGGTATGGAAGACATGTTCGGCGGCGGCGGTGGTGGTGGTGGTGGAGCTCGACGAAAGGCGGGAGGCGGTATGCCCGGCGGCTTCAACTTTGGCGGTGCAGGCGCCGCTCCCGCTGACGCACCCGAAGAAAAACCCAGCGACGTCGAAAAGCAACTCCCGCTCTCCCTGCAGGACCTCTACACCGGCACCACCAAACGTCTGCGAGTCGGTCGCAAGCTCGCCTCGGGCGGTTCGGAAGAAAAAATCCTCACCGTCGAAGTCAAGCCGGGCTGGAAAAAGGGCACCAAGATCCGCTTTGGCGGCGCAGGCCACGAAGTCTCACCCGGCTCGTTCCAAGACGTGGTCTTTATCGTGGATGAAAAACCCCACTCGCACTTTAGGCGCGATGGCGACGATCTGAGAGTGACGATACCGTTGAAGCTCGTCGATGCGTTGGATCCGCCCAAAGCAGGCACGCCGGGCTCGAGGAGGCAGGTGGAAACGCTCGATGGTAGGAAGATCGACATCCCCATCCCTCAACCCGTCGCCGGCAAGACGAGCATCACACCGGGCAAGACGACCAGGTTGGCCAACGAAGGCATGCCCATCAGTAAAACGGGTGGTAAGAGGAAGGGCGATCTGGTGGTAGAGTGGAGTGTTGAGCTGCCGGAGAATTTGACGGCGAGCCAGAGAGAAGGCGTACGCAAGGTCTTGGCTCCGTAAAGCGGGAGTCTCCTAGGCGTCGTACCCCCGCATCATGGCTGTCAAAAGTATATCAGCTTCTTGTCTTTTTTTCTTCTTCTTTTCTTGTTATCGTTCATGTGGTTGGTTTTTTCAATGCAACTGTTCTGCAAGTGATTCCTGGGGTTTGACAAGTGCGGTCGTACGAGGTTGAGCCATTGTCGGACACTGCGTGTTTACTCTGTCTAAGATTCTTGAGGCGATACGTTTTTCTGAGAAACCGGCTTGTGACATTGCTGACAATCTACCCGAGAACAATAAGATAAATGACGACGACAATGTTGATGACGACCAATGGGACTGTAAGACGAGGAGAAGGCTTGTAAAATCAGCCCATGTACCGGGCCATGGGTATCAGAGAGGAGACGAACTTACTGCGCATCAAAGTCCTCACTGCGCTAATGAGGTTGATCAACCTCGCCTTGACCGTTACATCTTGGTTGGCAGAGTACGGGTTGGACTGAAACCCTTGGTCAAACGCATGCTGGTTGGCTAGAGAGTGCGACGACCATCCGACTGTTTTGTAGCATACCAGGAGCAGAGGTGTTAGTGAAGAACGAAAGTGCGCGGGAGGAAAGAGGGGGGGGGATGAATACAGTACCTCGAGCCAAAAACCGCTCCTCCGACAAAACAGCAAGAGCATTGGTGATAAACAGGATCAGGTAGAACGCCGATCCCAGGCCAAACATCGCGGGCACGTCTCGCGATAGCTGGGGACGTATATATCCCCGGTCTAATCGTTTCTGCTATCGCAACTTGGATACTGTTACGGTTCAACAGCGATGATGGCGCGAAATTACGGTCGTCCTGCAAAATTGTTTCAGGATGAGGCGTGTGCAAGTTTCGAAAGAGGGTTGTGCTGCAAACCGAAGCGGTCCCGGTCTGGTAGGGGGGATGTGCAGCTCGAGTGACTGTCAATGATGCAAAGCGAAAAGGCCAGCCGGATGAATACTGCCGGGTGAGTTGTGCTGGATTGTCGATGCTACTCCGATGAGGTGTTGAATGATCGAAGCAACAAGCAAGGGAGCAAGGAAGCGAGAAGCGAGAAGCGAGGAAGCCAGGAAGCAAGGATGACAGGTGTCGAGGGCGGTGATGGTCTGTGTCACCCTTCGAGGAAATGCCCCAAATTGTTAGACCGTTGTGAGCCTATCTCACGTGACTGTTGTTCTTGTTACTGTTCGCCTTCACCCTCGTTCGGTACGGGTTGACACGATACTCGGACATACGTGGTAGTTCCCGATGCTTGGAAATGGATGAAAAGGTGAAACGGAGGTACAAATACAAAAAGAAAGGGATGGTGTTGGCGAGTGAGGACCGGGCCAAGTGGTGACATGTCGGTGATGATGCGGTGCGGCATCTTTTGGTTCTACGCTTTCGAGCGCAGTGACATGGTCTATCAATGTCGACGCGGAGCTGGAGAATGGTATGCTCGGCTTTACCACCATTATCCGTTTACCATGGCCAGCCTAGGAAACACGAGCAACAACCTCACCACCATACCCACGACGGATAGCGTCCCTCACTTCCCACCACCCATTCTTACCACAGTCGACAATCCCAATCTCGCCCATATCCAGCGGCTTGACAAACTTGGCCCTCCTTCCAGTGGCAAACCTCAACAGCTCGTCCTTGTCCATCGTGAGTTTGCGCGACGGTTTTGAAACCACATTCATCTTTTCCAACACCGGTCGGTCATCCGGACGGAACTTGAGATCGACCCATAGTCTTCGTGCTGCTGGACTGGATGCGTTGTACGAGACGGGTGACGGGCCGGTCTGCGTGCCTCGGACGACGTTGTGGATGAAACCGTGTTGTAGGAGGATGGACAAAATTGAGAGGTTGTCCTTTGTCGATGCAATGGGGATCGAGCGAAGACGTGCGCGCGAGGCGTTTTGAAGTATTGTGCAGAGGTCGGCGTGGAGCGGCATCTTTGAGTTCGAGGGTCGAGTGGATTGTCTGGCCTGCAAATCCGCTGAAGAGAATAGCAATGGCAAGTGCGCTGACAATGTGTGGGAAGAAGCGGTGGAAGAGCGAGTCGAGTATGATGGTTCAAAGCTTCTTCGCAAAAGCTCCAAAAAAATCTTCGGAGCCGATTTCGGCGATTTACAAACATTGTTAGGCTGTCCGGGCTCACATGTTGGCGGTGACCTCCACCTCGAAAGCTTCTTGCGCAAAGACCATCTTGACAGGCAGCTGACGTTGCAACGACCACATACTCTACATCTTGACCAGGCTGTCCGACACGTGCGTCTAGCTCAATGCAGTGCTCTTCAAACTGATGATGCTCTCTCGCTGCACTGCGGGGGCTCGCCGGACGATCAGCCACCCCGGTCCACGTCTCGATGCATGCTTTTCGACGACACCAACACGTGCGAATGCGGCCAAGAGACAAACATCCTCTGCCCTCCGTGTGTACAGGTATGTGGTCGATGTACACGGACAGCTCTTTCTCCACGATGCGGCCCCAAAGAACTTGACGAGCTGCTTCAAGAATGTCGAGTTTCTCGACTTTTTCTTCAAGCGGGTGCGGCCGAACCCGGTATCCGTCACGGCGGCTGCGGACTACGCACGATCTGGAACCATCTCACGGCATGAAATTCTAAACCCTTCTGCCAATACGACGCTACCGATAGACTGGAGTGACGCAGCACCTTTCAACGGCACCATTCATCACGACGAAACAAGGTCGCATGAGGAGCTGCATCGGCAAGCATGCCAACTTGGCAATAGTCAAGGCTACGAGTGGATCTCGCCATGTGGACCCGAACTCAACCTTGTGCGCTGCCAAGATACGCCCATCGTATATCGTGAGCTGAGCAAACACGACGGCATGCTCAGATGGGGCGGAAGCCTCTTGGAACCATTCCGACCGGACCAACTCGTCGTCGATCCTTCCAACGGCTATGTGTATCATCCCTCTCCACAGCCATCGCCACAACGTCGATCCAGAGACAGCTCGTCCGAGCGATACGGCAGCCTGAGTCTGCTCGGCTCGAATCTTGTGCTAAGCAAGCTAGCAGAAGGGCTCGATATCGACCTCGATGCTTTCGATCGAGGTGTCGGAGGCAGTATCGAGTGGAAGGGTCAACGATACAATCTGGGTTTGCTCAAGCGCACATGATCGACATTTGCAAGGAAGCCATAATCCATACTTTGTTGCTGAAATCGAGGGTGCAGCCGGCATTTGGCGTCTTCGGAATCCAGCCGACGACAGGTTTGGTATGAATCGGAAAGAATCCGATCTGGCTTCTGCCCGCAGAGTGAGCCGTGGGAAAAAGCGTCGTTTCCATGCGATGCTGGTCGCAGCGCGGCGCTCTCACTCACTCTAACACTTGTTCTTGACAGCCACGAGCGGTTCCTCGCCAAGGAAAATTTTCAAGATCTCATCTGCAGTCTGCTGCAGGTAGAGCTGCACAATGACCCGTAAAATTCGCCGCCGCCGGCGGTGTTCCAAGGTGCAAGACCACATGGCGGCAGAGCTTTTTGCGTTCAGCTCGTTCAGGCGCTTTTGTTTCAGTGCACCAGCCAAGGCTGGGCCGCACGAGATCAACGTACAGTAACCTTCTTATGATCGAGAGGCGGACGTAAAGCCTGATCGAAGAGCAATGTAGGAAGTAAAAGAAACCCTTTGGCCAACGGAGAATAAGGTTTTTAAATAAACAGATCAACATGTCACTACAATGCATGGTGTGATGTCTCAAAATGGCTCGGCAAAAAAGGCTCTAACTTTGAATGAATGATCGACAACAATTGGAGCATTTCAATCGGATGATCCGCGCATCTCACCATACTGTAACTGTTTGAAAGATGGTTGTAACTTTTGTATTTCTTATTCTTGAGTGTCCACAGTGTGCTGAGCCGTCCTCTTTCGGTGGAGCTAAAGCGGCAACAATGACATCGGCTAGTTCATGTCTGTCTGACAATAAAACTAAAAGAAAAGAAAGATCGATGCTCTATCTAGCAGTTAGTTAGGGGTTGCAGACAGGCCGATCAAGCTTTGTTCGAAAAGGTGGTGGAAAAGGAACGAGAGGCAATCCACACTCGACCGTCGTCTGAGGGTTTCGATGTCGATCCATTTTGAATGGAAATCTGATGCGCGCGCGCAGCATCAAACGTCGATCGCGGGGAACGACCAACTCACGCGTTGGACGCCAATCGCAGCAACGGTGGATCAGGAACAAAAAAAACACATGATTTGCACCTTGTAGGTCCTATTTTTGGTCTGGGACAAAGGTGAGCTGAAACCAAGAGAGATCAGAGAGAGATGGGGAGGGATCGATCTATATCCTTCCGGAGACGACGGGACGGTGTGAGAAAGGGCTGCAAAGGGACAAAAGGAAAGTAAGTACAAAGAAAAAAATCAGAGTAGTGTGAGAATTTTCTCGAGAGTGGAATTTCATGCAGCTTGACCAAGCACATCGAGCTGTACTGTTTGCAGCGAGTGCCGAAGCTCTTTTTGCTTGTTGAACTGCGTCTTCCTCCTGCTCGCGATGGTCGATGGTCGACCGATTGTGCCGTTTTGCGATTGCAAGTCGAGCTCTCGAGTTTTCTCATGCGATTGAAAGCATGTACGAATGAGATGCAACATCCGATCACCTTTTGCTATTGCCAATGCGCCTCCTACTGTATCAACGGCCTGACCAAGCCACAGAACTTGACGATGGACCCACCACCGTCTTGCAACGTCTCCTTTTGGCTGATTATTGAGAAGCGCGATCCGAGATTGTGGGTAAGGCCACCTGCCGTTTTGCTTGGAGGCTCGTCCGTCGATGGCTTGGCTGCAAGACGGTGCCAGAAGCGAGCGAGCCGTCCATGCTTGAAGGAGGATTGACTCGGCTGCCCAAGTTGCTCTCTCGTCTCAACGGCCGCACTTGCGCATCGAGCCTTTCGAATCGTGCATAAAGATCTCGAGAAAATTGTAGCAACCTGCATGGCAACCAGTCGGCAGCATTCTACTGTAGCAGCACATTGACAGCCTCCTCGGCCAAGATTAATTTCTTTTTTGGAAAAATTATACTTTTCCAATGATTGCTGTCGGGTCCTCCGCCAACACCCTCACAAGCGACAACTGGCAGAGAGAGGCAGTAGAAAATGGTGCTCTCTCGGAGAGCCGCCGCTCGATTCTCCTGTCTAAAACCCACGTTTGGCCCATCCGTTCGGTCACTTTATGCCATTTTGCTGTGGAAGCGGCTCGGGATTCCACCTCTCTCGCCTCTCTCCCCCTCTCTCCCCCTCTCTCCCTCGCTCTCTCCCTCGCTCTCTCGCTCTTGTCCCACTTGTCTTGCTTCACCACCATCTCCATCCTTCCCCTCATCCTAGATATCCATTGCAGCTCATCATCGGCGTTGTAACGACCATCACCTCCACACACTCTCTGTTTGCCTCGCGTCTCTGCTTGACGGCCATCAGTCGCACTCCACTTCCTCAAACGCCACCCCATTCAGTCCGATCCGTCTCCAACTGTGTCCCCAACCACTGCTCTCTTGCTGCCCTCTGTGTCGATCGTGTCACAACAGACATTCAGAGCAAAATTTGCCTGGACGAGTGCCCAACAGCCTGCGCAGCATCGCGAGCATCGCGAGCATCGACTACGCTTCACCTCTTTGCTGCGCGCATCGCATCTTTTCCCTTCCATCACAGTCTCGGTAACCCTCCAACTCTTTGGACTGCGCGCGACAGAGACTTCGCTACGGATCTAGATGCATCTCGTAGGGGAGAGCAGTAGGTCAGGCCTGCAGAGCTCGCAAAAACGCTCATCTGATCAAACCTCAAATTACAAGCAGAAACAATCGCCATCACCATCTCCAGCACCCGCGCCCGCACCAGCACCGACAGCACCTCCAACGCGTCGCAATCAATATGAACCAGATCATGTCCTTGTCCGCGCAGATCGCTTTGACCAGCGTCTTCGGCAGCACGACGCTGATGTAGCCAAGACGGAGCAGATCCTCGGCCCCTTTTGGGCGCATGACATGGATCAGGTTATGCGAATCAAGCGCGACGTTGTGCAGAGCAAATGGAACCAACGAGCCGATTGGAGCCCAAGGGGAATCTCGGAAAGCATGGATCACTCCCAGAATCAGCGTCGTCAAACCGAAGCCGAGCAACGATGTTTTGTCGGCAACGAAGACTTGAGCTGCTATCCCACCGCAGGAACAACCATCGTCCAGAACAACTGGAGCAGATTCATCTGGAACGCCAACTATCCGCTCTTTGCACAACGAGGCTACGTCGACGTCTATCTCTTTCAGGAAGACACTGACCGTCTTGTTACCTCCTGGATGTCGCAGGACAATGGCCAGAACAGGCTCTCCTTTGAGCCCACAGACATGTGGTGGGCCAATCGCCCCGCAGCCGACAACATCCAACCGAATCAAAACATCTCTTGGCCATTCTACTTTGTTGTACTTGCAGCAGGTAGCTCCCTCACCGGAACCACATCACGTCTCGCAACCTTCACAGCCGTTCAGACTACGCTACCTTACTCCATTGCTGCAGCAAGAGCTTCGTCAAGTTCCGCTGCTGCTGCTTCGTCCGCCAGTGCTGCAAGTGCCGCCTCGGCGTCCGCGGCAAGCGCTTCAGCCGCAAGTGCCACCGCTGCCACACCGACAGGAGGTGCTGCTGCCTCTGCTTCCCGATCTGCCGTCCAGTCCAGCCTCAGCGCTGCCCTCGAATCTTCGCTGCGCCAGTCTGGTCTGAGCGGTACAGAGACGCTTCAAGGTACGACTACAGCCACTCTGCCCAACGGATCCGTTATCACCGCTACAGCTACAGCACAGGCCAACGGCGGTCGTCTCGGAGGCGGTGGGACAAACTCGAACGGGCTTGCGCTGCCCACCTACGCCATCGTCCTCATCTCGGTGCTTGGCTTCCTCGCCATTGTCGCCGCCATGGCTGGCGCGTATTTCATCATGGCTGCACTCCGAAGACGGCGTCAGCGTCAGTATGGCGACGGCAGCCACCGAAGCTCTTCGCCCATGATGGGCGCTGCTGCCGGTTCCATGTCCGGACGCAGCCTCAACGAGAACGGCGAGACTTCGCAGATGCTCGAGGCGGAGGATGGAGGCGTTCTCGGAGCGGCAGGTGCAGGTGCAGGAGCAGGAGCAGGAGCAGGAGCCGGAGCAGCCATGATGGCTAGTCGTTCGAAATCGAGCCGCTACTCGGACGAGCAGCCCTTTACATCGGACGAAGCGTCGCGCATGGCAGATGCCTTCCGCAATGCTCTCCGAAATCCCGAGTTTGCACCAGGCATGGGTGGCGAATCGTCGGGTGCTGAAGGAGAAAGCCCGGGCGAAAATGGCGGTGGATCTCGGGCTTCAGCGCTGCTGCGAGAAGAGCTTGCCGCTGAAGGCAAGGATCTTCGTGATGTAGGTGATCGCAAGAAACCCACTTGGCATCAAGAGTGATTTGTCACTCTAACTTCGGTGACGGCTACTTTCCTATGGACCCTTTTCAGACTTCTCTCGTTACACTGTCACGGACACTATACTCATTTGCTGCGTCGACGTCGCTCTCCCAGTATGCTTCTGGATCGGCATTCACGGCGCAATCCCCATTCGCATTCATCCTTTTTCAGAGTCATAATCTTTCGTCGTCTTTCCCTCTTGGCACTTGTCACTTTTTCTATTGGTTGCATATCAGCATCGAACACATTTGTGCTTCCTGTCCATCCGTCTGCTTGATCGTACAACCAGAATTACACGCACTACAAGTGGGGGCCGTAAGCGCTTGACGGAGGCTACGGTTGGCCGGTTCGATCTTTAACGCGCTCCAAAAAGTCCCTCCTTTCCAGGTAGCCTTTCATATCGCCGAGCCCTTTGCCGCCTCCCTTTGTCTGATGTTCGAGCTCGTCTCGCTCGTGTTGGGAGAGTTTGGCTGAGTCGCCTTTGTACGAGTCCCAGTCGAGTTTGCTTTTTTCGAGCGTGTTGAGTTTGGTCGGTTTGCAGGTGGCGGCTGCGGAGAGGGCGGCAAGGTAGGAGGTTTTCTTGCGGCGTGGACCTGGGGCTGGTGAGCGAGGGATCGGGGCTGGTGATGTGGATGATGATGAGGAGGATGGGGTGGTGACGCGAGGTTGGGAGGAGAGATACTTGATTGCGTCGGGATGCGAGCGTGGGAGAAGACGCGTGGATGTGTGAAGTTCGCCTGCGAACTTGTACGTTGCGGGTATTGGGATCATTTCTTGCTGATCGGCGCTGAGGGTGGCGGAGACGCTAGACTGTGGCTGTTGAGATGAGGCTGCGTCGATGTCAATGTTTGTGGCGGAAGCGTCATTCAGTGACCCCTTGATAGCTTGCCATTCAGCTGCAGCTTTCGCTTTCAACGCTTCAGCTCCGGCGTTTGTCGCCTTTGTCTCAATGGGCTCCAGAGCAGCATTCGCCGCCAGCCTTCTGCGCTTGCCCAGTCGATCCTCGCCTCCTGCAGCTGCTACCATCTCCTCCCGCTCTCGCTTGAGCGCTGCTAGTTCGTCGGCATCGATTGGCTCTCCATCGGCAGTGCCTCTTGCTGTGGCTTTTTCGTCATCGTCAAAGGTCTCGTCGTCCAAGTCTTCGTCTGAGGCGACATCTGCAGCTTGTCTCTTTTGATCCTTGGCAGCCTTTGCACTTGTGGAAGTGCTTCGAGAAGGTTCCGACTCTGGAATAAAGTCGTCGTCTTCCGAGTCGCTGTCGGGGTCGGAATCTGCAGCCGCTTTGCTTTTGGATGCGAGCGGTGTGTTGTTGGCCATCCTGGATGGTGTTGCTGGGTCAGCGAAATGAGTTGAATGGCAATGGTCAAGGTTGACGAGAGAAGGAAGGATCTGTAAGGAAGAATGTCGAGGCCTTACAACGCTTCCTCCACTCTGATCCGCGTCGACGCTGCGCAATCAAAAAAGCGCAGTCGTCGTGTGCCAAACAAAACAAAGTCCGTGCGAAGCAATGCTTGCTGAGCTTGCGGCGCTTCATCCTTCCAATCCCAACCATCATCACCTAGCTACAGTAGCTTGTCTTCTATCGTCAGACTCAGCCACCCGTTCACCGCACCGTCAACTGTGAATACTGAACTGTGCGTTTGCACATACGTCACATCAAACTCGGAACTGGGCTTTGCACCGATTACGACCCCAAGTCGACGATCAGTGGTGGCGATACTGGTCCGTTCGATCCTCAACATAAGACCGTCTCCATGCCGTCCTCCTTCGAACAGTGGCAGCACACGGCTGTCTCGATCATCTTCAATGTCACGCTCGACCGCCAGGAAGCCGAGGCAAGCGGCTGGCAGAAGACCTACCTGAAGGAGCTGGCCGATGAACTCTCCTCAGGCTCTTCGGCGCCGCCACCACCACTCTCCGCCTCTGTTGCGGATCAAATTCTGATTGCTCGTCTCTCGCTCGACCCACAGGGCGATGTCATGAGCGATGATGCCGAGCGTATCACCATCCTTGCCAGTCTGCCGAAAGGTCAGACGTCTTGGGACTATCTCGTCGCTTGTTGGAAGAAGGCCAGGTCCCAGGAGAACCGCGTACGCAAGGCATTGCCAGCTGCAGACCAGCCCAAAGCGATGGCTATGTTGCAAGAGATCCGCGCTCTCCTCATTTCCTACGCCGGACTGGTGCTCCAAACGCCAGACATGTTTCCAAATGCTGCCAAGCCCAACGGCACGCCGATCTCGCCCTTGGTTCTCGTCGACAGTCTCACCCGAGTTTCTTCTTCCATCTCGAGCTTTGGCTTCTCCAGCTCGGAAATGTCGTCTTCACATAGCAGCTCCGAACTCGCGACAAAATTCGAGACCATCGATGGCGATGATCTGCCCGTCTTCTTGAATGAACTCGCCACCCGGTTCGGCAACGACGAAGGCCTGGACGAGATTCTCGGGCCTGCATTTACAGAGCTCACAAGAAGGATCCGCGACGGCGACCGAGGATCCGATGCTACCACTTCTTCATCCTCCACACAACCACAGGGAGCAGCTTCGGCTGCAGTTCCAGGAGGCGGCGGCGGTGTCAACCCAGCTGCTCTCAACCAGGCCCTCAACAACCAAGATGTACAATCGGTCATTGCGCAGCTGCTTGCGGGTCGGATGCCAGGTGCTGGAGCGCTCGGAGCCAATGCCAAGCCCCGCGAAGGTCTTACTATTGCTGGTCTGGAATGGAGACCGTACGTCAATGCCATCGTTGAAGCAGTAGAGATCAAACCAATTGCAAACATGCTGGCCCATCTGTCCAACTTTGACCCTGCCAACACCACCGGCTCTCGCATCGAGCTCGACTCGCTCCTGGGGCCCGTGCTGCGTCTGTCGGCCTTCCCTGATGCATATCCTAGCATCACGCAGCATTACTTTGCCAACGCAGCGAGGCAGAATCAACAGGACACGGCCAGCAACTTCCGCAGCATCCAGAGCACCATGGAGATCGTCAACACGCTCAACTTTCGCATCTTCAACGCCATCGTGCGCTCTGGTCCGCAGGCACGCGAAAGGGTGCTTGCCTACTGGGGTAGAGCCTGCGCCCTGAATGCCAAACGAGGTGCCATGCAAGTGCGACAGGAGCTGGTCGCGAGTGACGGGTTCATGGTCAACTTGTACGAGATGCTTCTTCGTTTTGCCGAGCCCTTTATGGATGCAGGCCTGACCAAGATTGATCGCATTGACCTCGAGTACCTGCGCAAGCAGAAGCGTTTCGACATTCTGGACCTCACCCGCATCAATGCCACCGAGGCAGAAGCTAAAGAGTGGACGGGTCAAGGGCAGGCAGAGCCAGCAGTCGCGCCTGCCAACTTTATTACCGAGGTCTTCTATATTGCTGTTCGTCTCAACAACCTTGGTCTCGGCAAAGCGGTGCGGCGTATCGACGAAAAGGAGAAGGAGGTGGGTCGATTCGAGAAGCGCATCGAAGAGACCGAAGCTGATAGAGCCATGTGGTCGGCGCTACCGCAAGCTCCTCAGTACGAGAACTACCTCAAGCGCGCCAAGGCCGAGGTGGAGCGTCTGCATGGCGAGATCTATGCTGCTCAGAGTCAATTGATGGCGCCCGAGTTCTTGCAAAAGGTCATCACCTTCAACTGCTTCGTCATGACTTGGCTTATTCGAGTTGCCGAGCCCAAAGCGACGCATCCGCACCCTCAGGCGACGCTGCCATTGCCGCAAGAAGTACCTACGCGCTTCCGTATGCTGCCGGAGCACATCTTTGAGGACATTTGCGATGTGATGCTCTTCATCTCGAGGATAAGCGCGCCGCTCTCCGAGTCGGCCAAAAACGACCTGGTGACATTCTGCACCACCTTCCTAAGCTCGGGTTGGTACATCAAAAATCCTTTCCTCAAAGCCAAGCTGGCCGAGATCCTTTTCTACAACGTGATCCCTCACCGACGCTATACCAACGGTGTGCTGAGCGACACGCTCAACATCCACGGCTTGGCTCTGCAGCATCTAGTGCCTGCGCTCATGAATTTCTGGATCGAAGCGGAGAACACAGGCAGTCACACGCAGTTCTACGATAAGTTCAACATGCGTTACCATCTGTCGCAGATCTTCAAGTCGATCTGGAGCAACCCGAAGCACAAGGAGCAGATCCATCGTCAAGCGAAGGCGAGCGAATCGGATTTCGTCGTCTTCATCAACCGATTGATGAACGATGTCACGTATCTGCTGGATGATGCGCTGGACAAGCTTCAAGAGCTGCACACGAAACAGTCCGAGTCGGAGCAGACACCGGAAGGTGGATCGTCGGCGCAAGAACAGCAGGAGCGAGAGGGGCACATCCGCCAGTTGGAACAGACGATCAGGTCGGACCTGCAGTTGGGTACCGAGTTCATGCGACTGTTGATCGACTTTACCGGCGAGACGGCCGAGGCGTTTATGACGCCCGAAGTCGTGGACCGACTAGCAGCGATGCTGGACTACAATCTCGACCTCATGGTGGGACCCAAGTGTCTCAACCTCAAGGTGAACAATGCCGAAAGGGTGAGATTCGAGCCGCGCAACGTTCTGCGAATGATCATGTCGGTCTACCTCAATCTGTGCAGCAAGGGCGAGTTTGTAGCCGCCATCGCACGCGACGGACGAAGTTATTCCAAGTCGGTGTTCGAAAAGGCCGGCTCGATTGCGGCAAAGTACATGCTCAAGAGTCCACCCGAGCTCGAGGCGTGGGCAGGGATGATTGCGCAGGTGGAAGATAGGAGGCAGATGGAACAGGACGAAGAGGAGGATCTTGGTGAAGTGCCGGATGAATACCTGGATCCATTGATGGCGACGGTGATGAAGGATCCGGTGCTGTTGCCGAGATCCAAGACGGTGGTGGACAGGTCGACGATCAAGGCGCATCTGCTGAGCGATTCGACGGATCCGTTCAACAGGTCGCCGTTGAAGATCGAGGATGTGGTGCCGGACACGCAGTTGAAGGCCAAGATCGAGTCGTGGATTGCAGAGCGTAGGCGCGGGGCTAGGTCGGGTTGATTGCGGCGGTGAGTTGTGTATTGAGCGGCTTGTTTACTGCAATAATACAGTGATTGAGTCAATGCGACCGGAAGCTGTGGTTTGGCTGCGACTTGAAAGCGAGGCCCAAGTGCATGTGCTGCGCTGATGCGTGAGCAAGCTCTATGACCAGCGCTTGAGGAGAAGAGTTTTGAGTTGGCCGAGTTGAAAGCAAAATGGGTGGGATGACGATATTCGATGCTGGTCTTGGCAAACTCTCTTGGTGGCGACGAGCTTGTAACCAAGCCTTCTTGGTGTGCTTATGCTCGACCTCGACCGTTGCATCCCTACCCTGTGCTGCTTTCACGACTTCATCAGTTTCTTCCTCTCTGCTTTGGCCCTGTTGACTACAAACTTTTGATTTGTCTTATCCGCCCGCTCGATCGCCTTTGCCTTTTTCGCTCTTGCCGCTTTGCCCGTCGTCGCTGCCGAACGTTTCTTGGTCTGGGGGTGCTGAGAGTGCTGAAACGGCTTGTAGGGTTGCG
The DNA here is from genome assembly GCA_928722295.1 of Ustilago curta. Taxonomy (NCBI): domain Eukaryota; kingdom Fungi; phylum Basidiomycota; class Ustilaginomycetes; order Ustilaginales; family Ustilaginaceae; genus Ustilago; species Ustilago curta. The sequence continues at coordinate 65,979 of CAKMXH010000014.1, read as the reverse complement.
AGGTTGTGGTGGAGGTGGGTGCAGACGGTTCGAAATCGACCTGCAATCCAGGTTCCGGTGCCCTTCGATCTGCTCGTTTGAGCTTGTTTGAGTTCTTGACCATTGTGCGGCTAAAGTTCGAAGGATGGGGGAGAGATGGTGAAGCCGAGGAGCAGGTATACCGAAAAAAGATGCCAAAAGTTGGTGTGGAGAAAAGCCGAAACAGAATCCTTGACTAGAAACAAAAAAGTGGTTCGAAACAAAAGAGGACCAGAAATTCTCTCGCAGAACGGCTCCAGCACACCTATGACCGTCACCGTCACGCCTTTTGGATGCCAATGCGTGATTTGAAGAAGCAGCCAGGTCGACAAGACGGGAAGCCAAGCCTTCGAAAATCTGAACCTCTTATGAGCGTCTGTTTAGCATCACAAAAGTAAGTCCGAGTCTGGCCCACTTGAGAACATTCGACCAACTTAACACTGTCAAATTCGTCGCAAAAATAGCTCAGACGGTCCGTGTTCTGGAACAAGCGCCTTTGGCCAGTTTAGCGCGTAGAATCGTCAAGCAACCAACTCAATTTACGAAAGTCGGATTCTCTAAAAAAGAGAGAAAAAAAAAACAGAACGCGGCATTCGAGCTGAGGCATCCACGCACAAAGCGAGTTGCAAAAAAAAGAAAGAAGAAAATACGCACTTGGCCCCTGACAAAACATTCAACACACAACACGTTTGGCTCGGCTGCTGACCCCTGAAATGCTCGCGGAGGCAAGTGTGTGTGTGTGTGCGTGTGTGCGTGTGTTGATCTCGAGCTGAGCGCTGCGCTGCGTGGGACGCTTCCGTTGCTTGGATTGCTCGCAAGCTTTGATTAAACGCTGCAGCTCTCCACTTTCGAAATGGCTCACATGCCTGTCTGTCTGTCTGTCTGTCTGTCTGCGTGCGCTGCGTGTGTGTTGCTTTGCGTGCTTTTTCTTGGTTGCAACACAACCCCTGCTCTTTGGTGATATGAAAAGAGAGCAAAGCGTGTTGCGCTCAGTACTCAAGCTTCCATTCTCAACACTTCCACCACCACCAACATCATCATCATCCTGTTCTGTACCTTGATACCAAGCATAGATTCGCAACTACCGAACAACAAAACAGCATTAGCCATTTCCGACGCAGCCTTGATGCTGTCCACCACTCTCGTGCTTATCTGACCCACAATTGAACCCAGTCCAGCGGATCCTCCTCCGGCTGCTGCTTTGCGCTATCAGCCATGTCCAGTCCAGGCGGCGATGCGCAAAAGCGCTTCCTCTCCGCATCGGCTCAGCCGTCGGGCCAAGACCGCCAAAGTGATGACTCCCACAACGCATCGCTCAGCACCACTCCCACGCAGAGTCACATGCAATCACAGTCATCCAACCCTAACCCTGCTTCGGCTTCAAAGCCTTCGACTCACTCGACGCTTCGTCCCAACACCATCTTGCGTCCTCCGATCCCCAACGACACCCTCGCCTCGGCGGGTGCACAGCAACGTCAGCATCGACCCTCCTCGTCCACCTACTCTGTCAACAGCGACAGGCAGAATGCATCCTACGATGAATCCAGCAATTCCATTGTCGGGCGCAACCAAGCTAACAACGTGAGTAGACTCGAAACAGATAGACGTGTATGCTCTCCTTGTTCCTATCATAGCTGACTCTGGCTACTCCTCCTCTTCTGATCTATGCCTATCCTTCCCAACGCCGCAGTCGTTGCTGCCAACACCTCAGACACGTCCCGCACTGCCCAGGCAAGCCTCCCATACCCAGCGTTCCGTCTCCTACGCCACCTCGGATCTCGAAACCGTCTCGGGTCTGTCAGCTTCCGAATACAGCTCAGCCGGCGAGGAGGATCCAGAACAGTGGCGCAGATCTCAATATCGCGGCCGTCCCACTGACAACGCCGTTCGTCAAGGTACTGCCATCGGTCGTCCAGGCTTGCTCGTCGACCCCTCTCGTTCCGCCAGTGGCATGACTGCATCCAGCGCCAACAAGCCGCGTCGTCCCTCGACCCACACTCGAGACTCGAGCAAAGCTCGCAGGCAGAGCAAAGCTTATCGCGACGACGACGACTATCTAGATGCCAAGGACGATGGTCGCTTTGGCCCCTTGGATGACGAAGATGACGAGGTCGAGCCGCATGATCGAGGCGAAGAGCTTGTGCGCCGTCGTATGAAAGCTCGTCAGCGTGAAAAGGCGATGCGCAAAAAGGCTGAAAAGGAACGTTCCCGTCAGTCGGTCGCTGCCTATGGCCAATCCAACGCTGCAGCCAGCAACAACAACAATGTCGCAGTCCTCTCTCCCAATCTCAAGACCAACTCTGCCATTATCGGTCAGCGACCCACCTCGCCTTCCCCCGGCCCGGATCGGTCGGGACGCCCCACCACCATCACGCTTCCTCCTCCTGGCTTCAGCAACAACCAGCAACAAGCTATGCTGTCCCCTGGATCCACAGCTAACTTGCCTAGTCCGGGTGCCCAAGGCAGCAGGTTCTCTTCGGCTGGTGCCTACCCCTCACCTCACAGTCATATCCGCCGACCCGTCGCCAATCAGAACGCTTCCCAAAATCGGTTCAGCGGCATCAGCCATGGTCAGCAGAGCACCATCGGTCCCAGAAGCACTTCTCAGGTACCGCAATCTGCTCCTGCCACGCATGACTTTTTCGGGCCCAGTCCCACCTCCAACAGTGGCCGTGCTCCTACCGATGCAAGCTCCAGTGTGGCAGGCAGCCTTCATGGTGGGGACGCCAATGACTTTGATCAGGATGAGGATCGTGACACCATCGCCAGTCTTGCAGACCGACGCCGTCGCGACGATCTTGGCGATCAGACCGATGAGGCCGCTCGACTTGATGCTGACGACGACGTCGAAGCTGACTATGACGATGGCGAAGGTGGCGATGGTCATCATGACGACGATGACGATGACGATGAAGACACGACCGACGATCAAGATGTCGAGTATACCCTCAAAGACCGACAAGACGCTATCAACATTGAACATCCCTTCGGTCTACCCATCTGGAAGCCAGCACTGTACAAAAAGTCGCGTTCCGTCACCAGAAACGCCGAGATTGCTCTCCACTCCATCCCCAGCGCCGCTGCAGAGCGCCATCTCCTTCCCGGCAATATTCTCTGGACCATCTTCTTTGGCTCTTGGCTCTCGCTCATCTGCTACATCGCTTCCATCCTCATCAATGCCGTACCCCTTGGCGGCTCTCGATACGCCCGAGTCGTTTGGGAACTCGGCGGATATCTCTTCTGGCCTTTTGGCAAGTATGTCGAAGTCGAAGTTGGTCCCGACAGCCCCGATCGAGCGGCTGGTGCCAGTGACAATGTCGACTCGGGTGCAGATGCGCAGTGGATCGAAAATTCGTTCACTCCCGTCGCAGCTCGGTTCCCTCATGATCATTCGCATGTCGTTCCATTCAACTCGCGCCCCGAGTCGGTTCTATCCACACCTCGTGACAAGCTCAACAACAGTCAACACGATACCCTCCGTGCTGACGAAAGCACGCGTCACGCTGCTGATGCCGGTTCGTCGAGCGGCTCCGAAGCTCGCAGGTCGACTCCGCGTGCCTCTGAGCAGGGCGGCGAATCGAGTCACACATCGCAAGAGGAGCACGACGAGACCAGCTCGCTCAAGGGCAAGGGCAAGGCGAGCGATTATGGTGCCATGTACGACGCGCAGAGCGGACAACGGCTCACGGATCTCGAGCGCGTTGAAGCCGAACAGCGCGTCTATGGCTATGTCCATGACGAGGACGGCCACGATGTCGACGCTGCGCAACGACTGGGTGGTAAGACGGCGTTTGGCATCTTTTACGGCTTGCTCCTGTTCCCGCTCATGGGTCTCGTCTGCCTTGCATGCTGGGGCATGGTCTTCCCCATTCCCATGGCCAAGCTGACCTGGGTCTTGCTCAAGAACCTCGCCACGCGTCCTCTTGCCCTTCACTTCCGCTCCGCTCCCGGCGTGGACAAGCAGCAGCAGCAGCAGCACGGAGAGATTGAAGAGATTGCCGGTGCTGCCAAAAAGTTTTTCCTTCCGCTCAAGCCGGGTGAGCCTGCACCACGTCCCAAATCGATCAACGCTGGAAAAGTGACGCTGCAACGACGCAGCAAGATCTTGCTCTGCACCTATCGGGCTGTCGGCAGTCAGTACTACAAGTACACCGTCGGCGGTGTCAACATCCTCTTTGTCAACACGCTTCCTCTCGTCTTTTTCACCATCTTTGACTTTTTTGTCATTGAACGCTACGTCGAGCACCACCACATCAAGCATGGCTTTTTGGCCTTCATCTCGGGCCAAGGTGTCATTTTCATGCTTGCGCTGGGCAGTGTCATTCCGCTGTCCTACTTTATCGGCATGGCTGTCGCCAGTATCAGTGCTCAGAGTAGTATTGGTATGGGTGCTGTCATCAATGCCACTTTCGGTTCGATTATCGAGATTATTCTGTATGCGATTGCGCTTACGCAGGAGAAGGCGAGGTTGGTCGAGGGTTCTTTGATTGGATCCATTCTCGCCGGTGTGCTGCTGATGCCTGGTCTTTCGATGTGCTCGGGTGCCACGAGGAGGAAGGAGCAGCGCTTCAATGCCAGGTCTGCGGGTGTCACGAGTACCATGCTGATCATGGCCATCATTGGTATCTTGACGCCGACGCTCTTCTATCAGATCTACGGCACCTTTCAGCTCACCTGCGAGGGGTGTCCCACCGGCAACGTTCCTGGTGACTCTTGGAGCTGCCGTCGCTGCTTTTACGAGCATGTGCCGCCGGCCACCGATCCGTTCTTCCAGCAAAACGTCCGCGGTCTCATGTACACGTGTACTGTTATCCTGGTGCTTTCGTATGGAGTCGGTCTGTGGTTCTCGTTGCGAACCCACGCCTCGCAGATCTGGCAGAATCCCCAACCTGTTCCAGCCGGTCAGAACATGGCTGCGAATCAAGCCACCTTTGCACATTTGCCTTCGGCGCAGCGAGCCTCGATCTACAAACGCCTGGTGCCGGCTGCGGTGATGCAGCAGCTCCTGCCGACGACTCATCCTGCTGGTGGTTCCGAACGTGGTGGTGGTGCTCTGGGTCACTCTTCCGCCGCCAGTGCTCCCGGATCGAATCCTGGAACGATCAAGGCGCCTTCCTCGGCCGGGCATGGGCGTCAGGCGACGGATGCCACGCACGATGGACCGCGTCCCTTGCATCTGCCGGAGCAATTCAGTCAGGAAGAGTACGATCGAGCGGTAGCCCTCACCGCATCCGCGTTCCACAATGTGCTCCAACAGCAGCATGCCGGTTCGGTCCACGCGGCTGGCGATCGTGATCATCTGCGTCACCCGCATTCTCATCCTCAGCAGCAACAGCAACAACAACAACAGCAGCAGCAGCAGCAGCAGCAGCACGGTAAGCACGTCTCGATGCATGACGATGCAGGAGCCGACGAGGCCGAGGGACACGGTGGTCACGATGCACCGTCGTGGTCCAGAGGAACGTCGTTGACCGTGTTGCTTTCGTGCACGGTGCTGTACGCGATTATTGCCGAGGTTCTGGTGGATGTGGTGGATGTGGTGCTCGACGGATCGGGGATCGATGAAAAATTCCTCGGCATTACACTGTTTGCACTGGTGCCCAACACGACCGAGTTTATGAACGCCATGTCGTTTGCCATCAATGGCAACATTGCGCTCTCGATGGAGATCGGCTCGGCGTATGCGCTGCAGGTGTGTCTCATCCAGATTCCGGCCATGGTCGTGTTTTCGGCCTACTACAATGCGGGCGTTGCGGATGACAATCTCATCCATCGCAGTTTCACGCTCATCTTTCCGAGGTGGGACGTGATCGCCATTATTTTCTCCGTGTTTCTGCTCACGTATACGTACATTGAGAGTCGGTCCAACTACTACAGGGGTACGATATGTATTCTGAGCTACATGGTGTTGGTGGCTGGATTCTACTTTGCGCCGGCGACGGGGGATGTTGAGGATCCGGGCGATGATAATCGCGAGGTGGGGCATTTGGTCAACAATGTGGTTGGTGCAGCGGGGGTGGTTGGGGTTGGTGTGGGGAGGGTGGCGGAGAAGGTGGTGAGTTTTAGTGTCGCGAGTGGACGCTTGGGTGCGCGCATCGAGGGGTGGACCAGGGAGAGTGGCGTAGCGGCGGTCAGGGCGGTGCGAAGCGTGGGGTATGCCGTAAAGCGCGAGAGCGTCATTCTTCCCGATGCACCTTTGCCGCAGTTGCGACTGGGTCAGTGGGTCTATGCCATCTGGGCTTCGCTCTGGGCTAGGTGACACCGTGTTGCGTTTCGTGTTGTTTTCTGTTCGAGCAATGCAGGTTTCCGTTCCACGTTCGAGTGTCAGTCGTGTATGAGTCTTGGCATAAAAGGTGGCTGCTAGGCTGCTAGAGCGGGGGTGCGCGTGGCTCCTAGGCTGGCTGCGGGTGTGGAACTTTCCTTTTTTTTTTTTACGATATGAGTGGAGTAGGTTTAGAGTGCCAGAGAGCGTGGTGTCTTTTCTTGCAATGTATGGTTCTTGCAGTGTGTGAGTGACATGCTTCACGAATCGTAACAGCAGGCTTAGAGTCTCAGAGAGGCATCCGCGTATGCTTGTCAACGTGCTGACTCTAGCAACCTGGTGGCTTTGTGGGTGCTTCTATGGCCGCAGCCAGGGTCGCTCCTCAACCGGTACTTTTCGATATCGCTCAAACGACGGACCGCCCTACAGGCCACAGATAAACATTGCTCTCACCAAAACTCAAACAGAGATGAATCAATCAAGTTCAACGAGAAGCCAACCAAAAAGCTAAAAGTACACGAGAAGAACAAACTAGACCGTGGGGAGAGATATGCAACAAGACAAAGATACCAACGATTGCACAAACACAATCAACCGGAACACATCAGACACTCGTCACGATTAGCCAACGAACACACTAGCTTATCTGCTTCGAGTTGTCGCAAGCGCTGGCGCTCGAGAGCCGCAGCGAAACCGGGGTCCACTTCGCCATCCTTGGTGGCAGACTCGGTGAGCTGTGCCGTCTTGGCCTGCTCCTTCTCCGCTGCAAGCTTGGCCTCCTGGATAGCCTGAGCTTCGTCAGGGTTGCGAATGCCAGGACCATCCTTGGTGACGGTGCCGTCGACGCCGAGCTTGCCTACACCCTGAGTAAGAGTCTCGACGCTGTCGACCTTGACAGCGGCGGCGACGGCGGGAACAGCAGTTGTAGCCTCGGCGGTAACAACGGCAGCAGCGGGGGCATCCTCGATCTTCTTAACGGGCGTTCCAGTGCGCTTGCTGGCAGCTGCCTTGGCCTCGTTGACCTCGGCAACCGAGAGGGTGAACTGGATCGCGTTGGACGCAGGCTTGGTGCGGAGGTAGTACGTACCAGTCTTGAGACCCTTTTTCCATCCGTAAAAGTGCATCGAGGTGAGCTGACCAAAGGTGGGGGCCGAAAGGTGGATGTTGAGCGACTGCGACTGGCAGATGAAAGCACCACGGTCGGCAGCCATGTCGATGATGGCCTTCTGGCTGATCTCCCAGACGGTCTTGTAGAGCTTCTTGATGCGGTCCGGGATGCCAGGCACGTTCTGGATGGAACCACCGTGAGCAATGATGCGGTTCTTCATGGTGTCGTTCCACAGACCCTGCTCGACGAGCTCGCGGAGCAACCAGGGGTTGACCACCTGGAACTCGCCGGCGAGCACACGACGCGAGTAGATGTTGGAGGTGTAAGGCTCGAAGCACTCGTTGAAGCCCAGGATCTGACTGGTGGAGGCGGTAGGCATGGGAGCGAGGAGGAGCGAGTTGCGAAGACCGTGCTTGGCGATCTTGGCCTTGAGCTCGGCCCAGTCCCAGAGGTCCGAGGGAGTGACACCCCACATGTCGTACTGGAGCTCACCCTGCGAGGCAGGCGAGCCAGCGTATGTCTCGTAGGTGCCGTGCTCCTGAGCCAGCTCGCACGAGCGCTCGAGGGCGGCGTGGTAGATGGTCTCGAAGATCTGGACGTTGAGGCGACGAGCCTCGGGCGACTCAAAGGCGTAGCCCATGATCATGAAGGCGTCGGCGAGACCCTGGACACCGATACCGATGGGGCGGTGGCGCATGTTGGACTTGCGAGCCTCTTCGACGGGGTAGTAGTTGATGTCGATGATCTTGTTGAGGTTCTTGCAGATGGCCTTGGCGACTTCGTGGAGACGCTTGAAGTCGTATGTCTTGGCGACGGGGTCAATGAAGGTGGGGAGGGCAATGGAGGCCAAGTTGCAGACGGCGACCTCGTCGGGCGCACTGTACTCGATGATCTCGGTGCACAGGTTGGAGCACTTGATGGTGCCGAGGTTCTTCTGGTTGCTCTTGCGGTTGGCAGCATCCTTGTAGAGGATGAAGGGGTTGCCGGTCTCGGTCTGCGACTCGAGGATGGCGTACCAGAGCTTCTGAGCCTTGACGGTGCGCTTGGCACGGCCCTCAGCCTCGTAGCGCTCGTAGAGGCGCTCGAACTCGTCGCCGTAGCAGTCGGCGAGACCGGGGCACTCGTTGGGGCACATGAGCGACCAGTCTCCGTTCTGCTCGACACGCTTCATGAAGAGATCGGGAACCCAGAGGGCGTAGAAGAGCTCACGAGCACGCACCTCCTCCTTACCGTGGTTCTTGCGGAGGTCGAGGAATTCAAAGACGTCCGAGTGCCATGGCTCAATGTAGATGGCAAAGGCACCGGGACGCTTGTTGCCACCCTGGTCGACGTAGCGGGCGGTGTTGTTGAAGACACGGAGCATGGGAACGATACCGTTGCTGACACCGTTGGTGCCGGCGATATAGGAGCCAGTGCCGCGGATGCAGTGGATGTTGAGGCCGATACCACCGGCGGTCTTGGAAATCATGGCGCAAGTCTTGAGCGTGTCGTAGATGCCGTCGATCGAGTCGTCCTTCATGGTGACGAGGAAACACGACGAGAGCTGCGGGTGTGGGGTACCGGCGTTGAAGAGGGTGGGCGAGGCGTGGGTGAAGTACTTTTGCGACATGAGGTTGTAGGTCTCGATGGCGCTTGCAATGTCTTGCCCGTGGATACCGACAGCGACACGCATGAGCATATGCTGGGGACGCTCTGCGACCTTGCCGTTGATGCGGAGGAGGTAGGAACGCTCGAGCGTCTTGAAGCCGAAGAAGTTGTAGTGGAAGTCGCGCTCGTAGATGATGGCCGAGTCGAGCTGGTCCTTGTGCTCCATGACGACCTTGTAGGTGGCGTCCGAGATCATGGGGCTGTGCCTGCCGTTCTTGGGGTTGACATACTCGTAGAGGTCCTGGACGACCTGGCTAAAGTTTTTCCTGGTCTCCTTGTGCAAGTTGCTGATGGCGATACGCGCCGCAAGGACAGCGTAGTCTGGGTGAGTGGTGGTCTTGTAGGCGGCAGTCTCGGCAGCGAGGTTGTCGAGTTCGACGGTTGTGACACCCTCGTAGATACCGTCAATGACCTTTCGGGTGATCTCAATAGGGTCAACATAGTTCTGATCGAGGCCGTAGCAGAGCTTGGAGATTCGAGCTGTGACCTTGTCGAACTTGACCACCTCCTTGCGACCATCTGCAGGGAGAGGAGAGAACAAGAAGAAAGAAGGGAAGCAGTTTGGGTCAGCAAGTGGTTACTCGATACAAGTCGCGGACGCGTCGACGTGTTTGTGGGTTGGATCGAGATCGCGAGCGCTCGCGTTCGGTTTTGAGAACTGGAACCTACCTCGCTTGTATACGTAGATCATCTTGATGAGTGACTAGAACCGCAATGTCAGTGCGGAATGCTGTTTGACTTGTTGAGTGGTATATGTGAAACGCTAGAAAGATGAAGTGGCGATGCCGATAGAGATGCTGTTGGAGCGATGATCAAAGACAGGGACGGAGAGACGTGCGCACGGTGAGGTAGCAGATGCAAGCGAGGAACAATGCTGGGAAAATAGGGGAACAAGAAGGAGAGGGGCAAGTGCGACGATGGAGGAGGAAGGACAGAAGGTGAGACGGTTTCGAGTCTGAGTATTATATGTGACTGAGCCTGGCACAGACGCGGTGGTGCTGTCGCTGCTGAAGCAAAGAGTTTCGCCATGTTTTGCTTGTGTGTTGCTCTCCCTTCTACTATAGCCAAGCTATATGACCGACTTCTCTGGCTAAGCTCTTTTTTCGCGTTGTTTCGCGTTGGGCCAAGCAGGACTCAGCGCGCGCAATCATTTACACCACGTCGCGCTCAGCAATCAAAGTCGTGCAACCAGCGCGAAATTTCCGACACAAGCAAGTGAGCAAGCACACACTCTCTCGGACAGCCGCGTGCGTGCTCTTGAGTGAGGAAATTCTCGGACTGGCAGGCTTGCTTTTGAATTCTGCCTTGGCCGGGCTGCAGCTTTTTCTTCTCCGAGCCAATCCTGCCGCGTACTGTAGAGATTGGGTGGAATTCACTCGAAAATCTGATCCCTGTGTTGGACGCGACTACGCGTTTCTAAAGCGTGTAAAGTGCAAAAAAGCACACACACCGGAGTTAGTTAAAAAGAAAGACCAACACTCTCCGACCCTGACCTTGGTTTTGCATCAGACCGCTCCAACGCTGAGCTGAATGGGCAACGCCGAGCACATGATGGACTCCACACGCCAGTCTAGTCGTGTGCCAGGTCTCCGAGCGCTTTCGAGCACAGTTGGGTTGTATACGCGATTCACACTGTAGGTCGCGTGAGGGAAGAAAAAGCCCGCATGTACGCGTGCAACAAGAGCGCGTCGTCGTCCCTGAATTTGGACATGTTGCGCCATGATCGTGTTCGAGACTTGGAACGCACGCCCAGACGATCGAAGCGTCAACATGCCAGCGCTATGTTGGCGCACCTCCTTGGCATCCGTGTTGATCGACATGAAATGGCATACACAACTCTCGGCTATGCACTGTGACCCAAAAGGTTCATTCCCCATTTTGTGAAGCTTGGCAGATGGACGGCCTCTCGGTCGCTGCTTCCTCGATGCCTTTTGGCCATCAACGATTGCAGCTCCACCTGTCATCTCTGACGGCAACATCATCTGCTCGTTTGCTGATTGCGTCGGCATCGCCCCAGATGCTTGCAAGCGCAAGGCGTTGATCCTTCCTGCTTGCAAGCACTTAAGTGGCCAAATATCAGCATCGTCCATCAACGCAGCTGCTCCAGACTGATCAAGGCGACTGACTAAGCCGAGATGACAATCCCGAAGCAAGGAAAGCATTTTGACCTTGCCATCGTGCCGATCTCGACAACGATCACCGATTCAAGAACCTCGGAATTTCGGAGCTGCGAGGAGAAGCTCGCGAGAAACGTCGAACGGCGACCAAAGAGCGCAAGCGAGAGCTCGTGTTACCGCGGCTAGAAGCTCTCTTGGCCATACACCGAGCGACCCCTTGCATCCATCAACTCTACGGATGACAGGGCACGCGATACTGTACAACACACCCGAAGCCGTCGGTCACTCGGCTTTTGATCCGGCAGTGCTGTAGGTTGGCTGCTCTATACTGGCGGTCGAATGAAAGACGAGCCAAGTCGAGCCACGATACATTACTGTACAGTACAGTACTGTACTGTACATGAGCACAGTGGCAGTGACATGAAGGCTCAGCACATCGACCATGCTTGCACATAGCGTGGGCGCAAACGCGATGCAACACGCCGCAGACTCTGGCTAGTTAGCTTCTAGAGAGGATCACATGAATGCACAGAACAAAAGAGCCAGCCGCACGCTCGGATCGCCGAATGCTAGTTGGGGCGACGTTTCTCTTGCGTTGCCCGGCAGCCTAAGCGTTCGCTTGCCATCTAGGCGAGCCTCGCTACCACTCTGGCTTTGTTGGTGGGCGGCGAACGAGTCGGAACAAACGCATACAGTACACTCTATACTCCCACGACACAGAAATTCTTGCATTGACATAAGAGAGGCACGAAGACGGGCAATCGTTGTACAGTACAGAACCAGATCGGAGGCTGTCATGGGAGAAGAGCGGCTTCTATTAGTGAAGGGCTCGGCGTGCCAGGATCGACAACAATCGCACGTCGATCAACTTGCTGTATTGTTGTCTGCGAGCCACACAAGACGGAGCCACCGTAGCTGTGCAGTACAAACAATGAGGCCAGGTCCCACTGGGCGAAGCTGTCATGGAGCGGACTCCCACCTCGGGCTGCACATTTTGCAGTCGCGCCTATGGCTTTTCACTGCTTTTCACTGTATTCGATCAACCGCTCCAAAGTCCGACCGAATTCTGATCGTTTGAAACGCGAGTGTGCATATCCTTCTTCGGCATCAACGGCGGCCACCTTTTTTTTCTTTTTCTTCTCGTTTTTTTTTTTCCCTGCTTTCCATCCATCGAGTGCGCCACTTTTCGCACAAAGGCGGAAGCTGCACGCTGCAAACGCCCAGGGACAGATTGCAAGATTCCATGCAACCTCGTCGTTCGCCGTGTCGGTTCGTTGATCAACATCTCGACAATCCGACAAGTAAAAGCAAGCAAGCTAGCCAAAGGAGCCCGCGCTCCAATCAATGCTGCAACGACTTCAGAGTTCTACCTTCAAAAAAAGTACAATGAGCAGAACCCACATCATGATTCGTCCTTTGTCTTGTCTCGACAACCGGTTGCCATGGAGCAACCATTTCAAGCCGCGGGCATCCAAGCGCTTTCGACCGACTTGATTGCAAGCAGTCGTTGCAACCGCAGACCATCAAAGAGGACCCTGTTTCTGCCTACAGGACGATCCCCGCTTCCGCTGACGCAGAAAAGGGGGGGGGGGAAAGATAAAAAAAATCAATTCGTAGGGAGGCTTGTCCAATTTTTTTTTGCTTCTTTTCTTTTTCCCATGCGTTGCACGCTTCCCGAGAACACACGGGCGCCTGCAGAATCCCTCTCCATCTTTCGTTTCAAGTGGGAGCTTGTGCAGTCGATCTCATAAGAATGAGGACTCATACAGAAGCGAACGCAACTCAGCAATCCGGTTCGGCCTCTGAGCTTCTGAGCTTGACGAGAGAAAAGAAATGTTGGTGCCGGTTCTGTGTCTACAAGGAAGAAGTGGTAAAAGTAAGGTTTGGAATTAGATGCACCTCACCTGCCTATCCCTCTGCAGGTCGTTTGCAAGCGAGGTGACACTAGTGCTTCGCTCGCACCTGGGACGGCGCAATGGTCGCCCAACTTTAGTTTGAGATCTTGGTCGGTCAATGCAGTCAATCACTCACTCGACTTGAGCCCCGACGGGCGTTGCCTTCCGTCTGCCTTCCTGCATCTTTGCCTTTCCCCTTTCTTTTTTGTGGTCCAATCTGCGCAGCTTTCGACGCCGTTCTCGCATTCGTCCTTGCTTGCTCCTTCTGCCTCCCCCAGACCTCAGACCTCAGACCTCAGACCTCGATGGTCGGATCTGTCCCATCCACCACTCGAGCCCCTTCTCTTCCTCACACCATCTTTGTCATCTTCAACCGCAGCATCCCCTACGTTCTCAATCGCAAACGACGACACGCTTCGCATCTGTCGGCAAGACCGCAGCGCATCGTCACCCACATTCGACTGATCTGTTACCCACGCCACACTCTCGACTTCCCCGGTACGATAAACACCCGCCATCGCCGGTGTTCGAGGCATTATCCGACTGACCGAAGTTGCAATAAATACCAGTCAACCGACGTTCGAAACACTCGGCAGCTCGAGTGCAGCCGGACATTCATCGTTGGCGGCAACAAAGCAATCTTAGCCCGCGCTTGCCCCACAAACCACACTCGAGCTCGGACCGTGTTGCAGTCGACGCACGAACCGGCTTGCATGCAAAAGCGCTAGAAGCCAAGACAGTCTCTGTATTCACTCGACCTCGTCAGCCATTGCGGACCATTGGTTATCACCGGGCGCACACGAGTTTCGCAGTCCACCGTCTCTATTTGCACACATCAAGGCACTCATCGCATCGCCTATTTACCCTCGAGAGATACCCCGTCGGATTCCCCGAACCCCTCTCTTTCTCTCTCTCTCTCAACCATTGTCGGTGCCCTCTCTTTCTTTCCCGACACTACTTCCTTTACCACCACGTCGGACATACATCGAACGATTCACAGCCATCATGGGCCTTTTCGACGTCGGATCGCTCCGAGTCAAGAAGCTTTCGAGCTCCAGAGACGCTTCCAACAACGATGCGCAAAGTTTGTGGCGGCAAAAGGATAACTCATCCTCTAAAAATCTTGGTATCTACTCAGACGCACGCCATGGCGTCTCGAATCGTTCCCTCTCTGCCAATCACGCTTCTGCGTCTCACGACTCTGCACCATCCGCTTTTCACGCCAAGCGCAGCGTATCAGGTGTCTCTGCCAGAGACGCTGCCAGGCAGAGCAAGCTCGAGCGTATGATGGGTGCTGATGTTCCACAGATTCAAGTCATCGATCGTCAAAGTCGTCGCGTACCCTCAGGGCTCGTAGACCGCGCTCAGCCTTCCGTCGACTCGTTCCACCACCGCGGCCACCAACCTTCTCTTTCATCCCGCAAACCTGCCATGTCCAGAACCATGTCAGTCTCAGAGATGAGCGAGGCACACTCGTCCTTCTCACGCAATTTCTCTTCCGATATCTCCAACACGCTCGCCGGCGCTACCACTTTTACTGAAATGTCCGAAGTCGACTGCCCCGTATGCCTCGAGCCGCTCTCACACAGACTGGCGGGAGAGAAACCGCACGTTGTTCCCACTTGTGGCCACGCCCTGCACAACGCCTGCTTTACCGCCATCTACGGCCCTCCCGAAGCTTTGCTGGCTGCTCAGAACTCTGGTAGTCGACTGCGCGGTGCTGGAGCTGCTTCTTCTCCTGGCATGTGCGGCGTCTGTCGGAAACCCATCGTACTCGGTGAAGCCACCTCGGGCAAATCGCAGAAGCTCGCCGGCATCAAGGCACTCGCTTCCGCCGATTCCCCCCTGCTTCGATCTACACTCTCCTTGTCTGATCAAGAAGAGAGTCCGCAAGCACACAACGACGATCCTTTGGATTCTCAGCAGCAGTCTGCAAGAAGCCGTCAGACCATGAGCTCCGCCGCTTCCTTCTCGTCCAGTTCGTCCAACAGCCAGACGCTGCCCACCGTGCGAGCCAGACCCGAATTCGCCACCATCTATTCAAAGTCCAACGGCAACCAACCTGGAAAGATCAACGTCGTCTCCGTTCTCTCCATCGAGGTACCCAGCCGCCGCACTCCTTCCGACATGCGCGACCATGCGCTCGATCCCATCACGGACGATTTCGTCCAAGACAAGAGCACACATGGAGAGCGTGAAGATGACGACGCTTATTCGGACGATCTCAAGCGAAGTGGTGCAGGTTGGGAGGCAAACGGCCTCGACGGCGGCCTTCCCACTGTTGATCGCTCTCGCAGCCCCATGCCAGACGCCAAGGTCGGTTTCACCGAGCAGGGCGACACTCAGAATGTCATGTCGCGTACCAACTCACCCCAAGACGAAGGATTCTCCTACGGCGCGACTCCGACGGGCGCCGTTGCTACCATCGATCCGACGCGCGCCCTCCTCGATGACTTGCAGCAGCGTGTCGCTGACTGGAAGGGCCACTCGATCGAACACTTTGGTCCACTCGTTCTGCACGACCTGCTCAACATTCGACAGGACTCGGTCGTGCGTGAGTTCCATGTCTATCTCTTCCAGGAAGCGTTACTCTGCGTAACCGAGGAGCGACGAAAAGGCCTGGGCCGCTTCATCGCCACCAACGCTACCAGCCCTGGCGCTGCTTCTGCCGAGGTAGATTCTGGCAAACCTGCTCTGAAGCTCAAAGGTCGCATCTACCTCCGTCACATTCGACGCGTCCTCGACTCGTCTGTGGCGGGCGAATATAGCCTCAGCATCACCATGGACGACGAGAACCTCGATCAGTTTGTCTTGTGCTTCCGAGAGACTAGCACCATGGACGTCTGGCGATCGCGTCTTACCGAACTCGTCGAAGGTGTTGCTGCATCCCCCGCCATCGGAGCTCCTCAACCGCCAGCAGTATCCACCGCACACGGCTCCGTCACTCACCAGGGTCCTGCCGAGCAAACATCGAGCGACTCCCCCGAGCAAAAGATGGCGCCGCCGGCAAGCGAACCGTTCAGTGCTCCTGGATTGAGCCCTCTCCGATCTCATGCGACCCAGACCGTGACCAGCGGCGCTGCTTCCGTCCTGAGCGGAAAATCGGGCTCTCATCAAGGAGCCGGGTCAGGTCTCCAGGCACGTAATAGTCACCGATTGTCCGGCGTCTCTTCGACTCACAACAGCAATCACGCCCATGGTTCTAAAGCGGCGCGTCGAGTCTCGGCTTCAAGCGATACAGTTCCCTTGTATCAGCAGTGGTCAAGCTCCGGTGGTCTTGACCCCCGCGTGCCACCTCCCAGCATGCTACCCCACACACCCATCGACCTCGTCCTCATGATCTCGGTTCCTTCGGTCTTGCCAGAGCACATTTCGGGCTCAATCAGCTCATCGGCCGCTCTCAAGTTGCGCCTCATCCGCTCCTCGCTCGACTTCGTTGTTCACAGCCTTGGACCCAACGACCGTATTTCGATCGTCGCTTTCACCGTCGGCATTGATGGCGAAGTCAAGAGGACCGGTCTGCTCAACCCTCACCGCGAGACCAGCCGACAGCTCTTGCAGGAGTTCATCCAGAACATTGGTCGTCCTTGGGACACGCACGATGCTGACCCTTTTAGCGTCGACCTCACCAAGCTCGGAGGCTCGAGCGAGCGCATCGACTCGGTGACCGCCGTCAACGTGGGACTGGACGTGGTGCTGGGAAGGAAAGCCAAGAACCCGGTGACTAGCATGATGCTCATCAACGACACATCTGACGGCCCAAAGCGCAACCAGATGGACTTGGTCATGGCCCGAGCCGAGGCCGCCAATGTCGCTATCCACTGCTTTGGCTACGGCAAGACGCACGACCCTTCGTCGTTGTGGCTCATTTCGAATCACACCAGGGGCTCGTATACCTTTGTTCGCGAATGGTACCAGCTACGAGAATGCATGGCTGGCTGCCTCGGCTCCACCATGTCGGTCGCACTTACTGACGTCAAAGTTCACATCGGCGTCCCTCAGGACAATTGCTTCAAGATCCGCAAGATCGCAGGTTTGCCCGGTGCCATTATCTCGTCTTCTGGCAAAGACGTCGATATCGACATTGGCGAGATCAAGTTTGGAGAGGCCAAGGATCTGCTGGTCGAGCTCGAACTGGACTTGGCGAGCCTTCTGCCGACCTTGATGGAGAACAGGCGAGACAGCAAGAGTATCGGTCTGGGTCCCATTGAGCAAGGCAGTGCCACGGACGACTTTATGCAGAGGATGGGCATCCAAGATATCAGCTTGGTCGATTCGGATGGAACCGAAGGTTTCATGGAGCAAATGGTGGAAGAGGTTGGAGTGTTCGAGGCTGACGTCAGCTTCAAAGACCCTGCTACTGGATTGAGTACTTCGAGACTGGCCAACCCCGGTGTTCTTACACTCGAGATCGACACGCACTCCACGGATCCGTTGACAAACGGCCCACCTGGCTTGGCGGCCGTCGTAGCCGAGCCTACCGTCACGCGTCGACGACTCGAGGTGCTGGTATCCGAGATGATGACGCGCTCGTTGCTGCTCATCTCGCGCAAGAACTACGGCCAAGCGCTCAAAGTCATCACCGAGACTCGACGAATTATTGACACGGTGGTGCAGGCGCTCAACGGGCCCAATCAAAACAAACGTCGCTCGATGGTGGTGCATCGTTCCAACCAGAGGAAGGTTCGCGAAGCAGCCAACCAGCGCACCATTTCTTCGCTCATGGCCATGATGAGCGATCTCGACATTCTCAGCGAAGGCCTGGAGCACCAGCACCGTTCGAGCTTTGACCGCGATGGACGCAACTTTGGCGCTCAACAGGCCATGATCCTGCGCGATCAAAAGTCGTGGACTACACGCACGGATACCGAATATCTGTATTTCAGGGACGACAACGCTGCAGCGTTTACGGCTTGGTCTGCGTCGTTTGCCTCGATGCGATGAATCTTTCTTTCGGAAGGACGAATGGAGAGAGATTGGAGGATGGAAGAAGAGGATGAGTTGCGAATAATACCCGATCTTATACAGATCTAAGCGAGGATTGAGCGCTTTTCGCTCTCTCGCAGCATTCACACTTTAGTTTCACCCAGATTCGTGTTTCTGTACTAGTTGGGCGACCATACGGTCTTTCGTGGGGAATCATCACATTCTTTTTGTTCAGTCATAGACGTGTGCGCAGCATTAATGCGCCCGGCTTGGTTTGTGCATGGGGTGCGAGCAATGCTTGGCAGCGCTTGATCAGCGTAGGCGAGGACGTGAGCACCATTTGAAAGGTGTTGGAGTGAAGAGACTATCACGCGCTGGCGGAGTAAGTGTCAAATCGGTGGTTCGAGCATGAGTCATGCTTCAGCTTTGATAGGAGGATGGGTTTAGGGTTTGAAGAAAGCGGGTTGAGGTTGGGGCGGTTTCGAAGTGCCAAGGGAAGCCAAGGGAAGTGATGGGTCTTAATTGTGCTGCGATCAAAGTCAAGGTCGGGTCCGTGTGGGGCGTGAGCATAGCCTTGGGCCACCAAAGAGTCCAGCATCTCAGTGAGCAGGACTTGGCCGGCGCAAACAACTTTTGGCCCGCAGACAGTATAGCGAGAGCTAAGAGTCTTTGTTGCCACCACGATCAAATTGTCGACCAGGCCACAGCAGTTTTGTACGGCTCGGAGCGTCAAGCGCGGGCCCGTCCGAGTCTGGAGAGCTTTCTTGGCACTTGTACGCTATCAGACCGGCGGCAACCAGCATCAAGCAACGAGGCCAACAAAGCATGGCTCTGCCTTGGCCCCCCTTTTGTTTCAGAGTCAAAACCTTGACGCCTCGCAGGATGCGAACGCAGAAATGCTATGACGTCGAGTCGGCTGCGCCCTGCTGATCTTGGCTCTTTGAGTGAGAGGTCAGTGCCTGTCGCCAGCGCTTTAGGCACAGACAGCTGTCCTACTGTGTGGAGCCTAGGTCGATCGGCGCTTTGCAGAGGTTCGCTGTGATAGCAGCAGCTCAAATTCAGCCACAATGAGCTCGCTGTGTTGCAATCAGTCAAAGAGCAGCGTGAGGCGGCGAGCGGCTAAAGGATTTTGGCGGAGAGCAAATTCGAGCAAAGCGCCTGGCTGACTGAGTACTGAGACCCCCTTGTAACAGCTGCTCGCTGTCACCACGAATCCCAGTCTCGATCCATCCTTGAACGTGCTTCGAGCCAAAAAGGTCAGGATGCAGCAGCCCAAGGTCGCCAAAGTGCAGCGTAGCCAACAAGTGTGAAAGGCAATGTCCATTGTCGAACACCTTGTGGTTGGCATCTCTCACGCCAAGCTCACCACGTCGAATAGCTTGAATGCCAAGAAGGAGTCCAGGCAACGGTCCAGGTGTGAAATACAAGAAAAGCGCAAACGCCAAGCTTCTTGGATTCCTCTCTCGAGCACCAGCTTGCCCCGCCAATAGCAATTCTACCGCTTTGCCAAACCGGACAGCTCGGTGAAATTTTTAACCTGCATTATTAAAATGTTAGCCTTTAAATTAATTTCTGGGCAGCAAGCAGCAGCGCCTCCAAGTTACTGTATGTTACAGGAATACACTGTCTATCCCAGGTGCCAAAACATCGACGCTTTGGTGGAACGCCAAGAAAAAATTCCTCGCCTTGGCTTGACATGCTTCATGCACCACCTCGTTCAACTTGCCAATTGTGTTCTGCGCTTTGCTGCCGTGCTTTCTTTTGCCGTGAAGGCTTGAACTTTTGCTACCTTCTTGCCCGTCTGTGTGAGGCAGAGGCATGATGAGTGGTGTTGCTCGCGCTTCCATCGCCTGTGTCTCTCGTTTTTCATGCTTGGCAGGTTTTCGTGTGTGTGTGTTGCGTTGCCGAAGCCAAACCTCTGCGAGCAGCTCTATGCGGAAACGAATAGCTTGATATATATGGCTGAGTTCGACAGGCATGGAATCGAGAAAAGACCCCATCCTCGACCTTGATCGACTGCTATCATCTCTTCGTACGACCTGCACCTACGTCGATTCGACAGTGCTCGACCCACACCGCTACAGTATACTTTGGCAACATCCCACCATGCCGCTGCTCATGTCTCGAAGCAAATCGCCCGAGGTGGCGGAATCGTCTTCTGATCCCTCGTTCCGATCGCGATCCAACGCTTCCTCTTCGTCCTCGTTCCGGACCAACGGCGGCCGTTCTTCGCAGAAAGCAGCCGAGCTCCGTGCTCGCTACGAAATGGCTCAGGCGATCCAAAAGCCTTGGCCATTGCATCTACTTGAGAACGGCGTCAAGCCAAACACTGCCGGTGCCGCATCCTCCTCGACCACTCGCGAATCGCACAGAAGCACACGCTCTACAACGTCCTCATCGGCCAAACATGCATCATCGTCCTCGTCCCGCCCATCATCGTCGTCATCTCGACGCGAGCGATCCAGTGTCGCTGCAACACATGCAGAACTGACCAGCCTCAACATGGAGGCCGCCTCTCGATCGAGCAAGAAGAAGCGCAACTCGACCACCTCGCTCGACAAGCTCTCGCTGTCACCTACGCTGAGCAACTGGATTCGAAGAGCTAGTAGGGATTCGGACAAAAGCACTTCGAGCACCGACAGCATCAGCACTCGAGACACCTCTTCGCCCATTTCGTCGTTGCATACTTCGCCGATGCATTCTCCCAAGGATCTTTGATCCCGTCTTCCTTTTGGACTCTTCCTGGTGCTAGGCTCTACCTAAACCCAGTCGGACGAGCAATATACCCTCTGCGCCGCATATACCCTGATCTATCCTCTAGTCAAATCTTTCAGCACTCGAGTCGACATAATCAATGTTATCCGATCACCTTGTATCTTTGTGAGAATGCGCTTCGACAGTCCGTGCTCGTGTCGCTGGGACCCTCGGTTGCCACTTGGCTGTTGCTTTGCATGACTGCAAGCAATCAAGCTTGCGGTTCATGTGATGCGTGAAGTTACCCTGTGTCTAGACTTGAAGTACAGAATCATGACCGGGCTAGAGTGAGGCCACCACCTTCGGCCAAATCACTTGTCGATTCGACCTTGAACCTTGGCCAGAGCCACACAGTAGCGGCTATGTTTCGGCAGGCGCAGACGCATTCGCCTTCGATCACCTCTTTCTCCGCGGAATCACGGTGGAAGAACATGAGACAGGTTCAATTGCTGTGATACTGGAGGGCTTGTGATGGCTTGCCTCTCGCGCTTGAAGCGACATGGAGGGAAAAGAAGAGAGGCATTTCAAGAGGCTTGTCGCTACTAGCGATGTTGCCAACTTACGCAGGAAACAATCCAGAAACCTGCATCTCGATGGTGTTGGAATGCGCTGATCGCTACGACACGTCTTCGATCAATAGCGTCAAGCCGATTTCTGAGCAAACGTGTACCAACTTAGGTTTCAAGCAAACAACGTGATTTAGAGACTTCTCAGCCTGCGGTGGTAGTGACCGTGGTCTGCTAGGAATACGAGACAAGGTCTATTGCCCAGAGGCCGTTCTCAAAGCCACGCATTCGCCTGACAAGGCTATTTCAGTGAGAAAGGAAAAGAAAAGCTGTCACTCAAAACGTTTACGAAACAAACAAGCGCTGGACAAGCAGAAACCTTGCGCAAAGAGCCATTCATTTTCAACCTAGTAAGGCCATCTGAGTCCGGCGTCGCTGAGCACCTTTTCGGCATCGATGCCCAAGCGAGACTTTGTGAAGGCACTGCAGAACAGCATGAGCTCTCGGCCAAGCTTGCCGTCCTTGTCAGCAGCGATGGGCCGCTTCATAGCAACTCTGGCAACAGGCGCGAGATACGCAGACTTGAGATTGAGTGCGTCGACCTCCGGGCTGGTGGCGGCGTAGAGCTGGGTGAGCGCGCCTTGCTCAATGGGGGTGAGAACCGTGCTTGTGATCCAACGAATGGTTTTGGCGATCCAGAGCGGGTAAGAGCGGTGCACATCCTTGAAGAGGTCAGTGGCAACGGTGCCCGGGTGGAGCGAGAGGTTGGTGATGGGCGTGTTTGTGGGGATGCACTTTTGGAACTCTTGGCAGAGGAGCATGTTGCCCACTTTCGACTTGTGGTAGCGGTGGTTGGTTCCCAGCCACTCGGGCCAGTGCTGCTTATTGAACGCTTCCAGGTCGTGGAACGACGTGTCGAACGGGGTGAACCAGTGTCCCAAGCTCGCGAGATGCACGACACGCACCGTGCTACGCGATTGCGTGTATTCGCGCAGTTGCGCCGTCTTAGTCAAGAGGGGCAGCAGCAGCAGAGTCAGCAGAAAGTGGCCCATGACGTTGGTACCCATCTGTATCTCGAGCCCATCTGCGGTGAATTCGTAGGGGAGCCCTAATACGCCGGCATTGTTGACAAGAATGTCGAGTCGGTTTTGACCCTCAACTACTTGACTCGCAGCTTTCTGAACGCTCTCCATGCTGCTGAGATCAAGCAGCTGGAACGCAATACGGGCTTGTGGGTACTCGTCCTTGATCGCCTGGATGGCCTTGACGGCTTTGGGACGCGAACGTGCAGCAAGGATAACGCTGGCATTTTTACGAGCCAGCTGCTTGACTGTCTCGTAGCCCACACCTGCATTGCCGCCAGTGACCAGGGCCACCTTGCCCGTGAGGTCGGGTATGTCGCTGACAGAGAATGTCATGTTTAGCTAGATAAAGTCTGGTTGCGAGGCTTGGAAGGTCGGAGAAGTACAGCAAACAGTACGACTGGTCCGCAATCAGGGCCGATGGCTTCTTATAAGCGACATCTTCTTGGTATGTTGCATATAGCGGAGAGCTTTGTGGGGTACCGCTCTCTCGCAGCTTTGTTCGGACGCATCCAACCATTGGCGGCGTCAGTCCCTTCAGTGGTGGTACCGAGAGACATATGTTACGCCCTGCTCTGTACCGTGAGTAAGTCCTTCTAGACACCACTTCGAGAGGTAACCACAACATGTGCAATGGCGTGAATGAGGGCCCCGCGCCTTTTGTCACGCTCCACATTGCCAAAAAGCTCCTGCCGCGCCTAACAATCTGCGAGAACGTTACCACCAAGACCCTGAGTGGTTCCAAGAAAAAGTGCCCCCAGCATATACTCTGTGGCCTGAATTTGGTTACCGCGAGGTTTCACCTATTCTTCCATTTCGGTCTGTCAGCTTGCCGGAGCGAACAAGGTCACCGCTGTCTTCGAAAGACGATGCTCGCTTTTGTCTGAGGTTGGTCTTTTCAACTCACTAAACGGAACTTGACCAAAGTGGTTCACTGGTTGAGTGACTCCCTTCCCCGCATTTATCGTTTCGTCTTCAAAAGGACAACCCCAGTCCGAAAATGACGGCGAAGACGGCGGCAACAAAGTTGACCATATAACATTAAACGAATCTTGCCGGCGAGCAAGAACCATCTTCCACTTCCTTTCGGCACAACTAAACTCTTGGAACCAACGCAGCTGCAAAAATGTCGAAGGAGGCACGATCAGAATCGACTCCCACCGCTACTTGGTTGAGGCGCCTCGCCTTCGTCCTGATGGGGATGAGCTTCGCCGCGGAACGAGGCAGGCTCCTCATCGAAGGAAGCGACCAGTGTATTATCAACTCGAACGGACCATTGTATGATCGCTTTGGCAACAAGACCGGGTTGCCTGCAATCGATGGCTTCTTCTGCCTTCTTCTGGCTATGTTCCGAGAGATCCTCATGTTTCCCATTTCACGAGCGGTAAGCAATCTCAACGTTCGAAGTATTGGCCGGGCAGAGACCGTCATGGGAAGTGTACCCTGTCTCACACCTCGTCGTGTCTCATCCACCCTGTCTATCAAATGAACAGATGGCTCTGGTATTCGCCTCGCTCGCTGTTCCTGCCACTTTGAACGTCTTTTGGCGCGCTCGTACGCGCACACAGGTCTTCAAAGCGTTCGTACTACTCTGCTTTACTCAGACCATTACTTTTGGCATGGCCGTTGCTCTGTACTATTCTGCAACCGTCATTCCACCGGTCAGTCGGCACGCAAAAGGGACGAACACTCATGCCAAGCAAACAGCCCCCTCCGTCTCTACCCGATACGTGTGGTGGATTACCACCCTCGTCATTGCTACTCAACCAGCGTTGGCTGCACTCTTGTTGGCACCAGTGGAGAATGACGCCGTCTACGTCATCGCAAACGGTTGCTTTCAGGTAGGTTTCATGGATATTGCGAAACGCATGCTCAAGGCAAACAGCGTACGCTACCAATGAAAAACTGACTGTTGGAGAAATTTTCTCGCTTTGATTTGTAAAAGTTATATCCCATCATCCTCTTGCCCGCCCTCCTGGTCAAGCCGTTTGGTGATCGTAGCATCGCCGCAGGCAGGCATCATGCAGGCAACGATAGCGGGCGCGGTGTTCGGCTGATCGTTCGACTTCTCGGCTTCGCAGCTTGGGGGTCTGCGCTGTTACACTGGGCAGGAGTCGCCGGTATATTCGTCAAGCCCGCTGTCCGCAACGAATCTGCTTATGGATTTCACAACGATGTGCTTTCTCCTTCGATCACCTCCTTGTTAGCCGGCAACTGGGAATGGTCCCTTCCAGGCGCTGACCAACTGGGAGCCGGACCAATCTTCTTCCTTCTCGATTGTACTGCATCGGTCATGGGTGTCTGGGCGTCTCAGATTGAGTCTGGCCATCCTCCCAAACTCGGCGATGCGATCATCGGAGGACCTGGTTACGCCATTGCTAAGTCGATAGCAAAGAACTGGAGCGCTGCTCTATGACAGTCAATCATATCTGTGGGAGACTCTTGTGATCTCGAATCGCTGCATCCATTGGTCTTGAGGTTCCAAAGCTCAAGCTGGATGCTTGATCTCGTTGACTCCTCCGTACCTAAGGCATCCATATTCTACAATAGACCGGAAGTAACAATATAATAAATGTTAGGTGGTGTTTTAACTGCACACAAGGAGCCGTCTTCGTCAGGTGGCCTGATTCGCGTCAAGATGGCGAACCGCAGAAGCTGTATCACTTAAACTTCAGGCACCGACAAACGAGTCGTTTTACGAGATATTCTGCAGATGCTTGTTGAGACTCACAATGGCCCTGCATCTCTGCAGCATTTCGACCAGGTCAAGTGCATCACATCGATGGACTCAGCTCAGATTTAGCCTGAGCTCGTCAGGACAGGCCTCGAGGCACTCAATATACAACCGGCTGCGGGACAAATCGAGACTTTTGACAATGGAACATTGACCAGTGGGCTAATTTTACAAGATGTGAAGACGTGGAAAGCGGCTAGACGTCGAGGGAGAGAAGAATGTTGTAGATCTTATATTTCCCTTGTTTTGGTGTGAGCTCAGCAGCAACTTGAATGATGTACGACGCTTTTGCGCCTGGTGCTAAAAGCTTGCTGAACCAACGTGTCACGACGGACTGTAGAAAGCTTGAATGGCGAAACTGGATTGCGGTATCTATTGGTCCTCCAAAGCGAGCTCGAGATCGGCACCGTACAGCTTCGAGTTGAAGAAGCCAGGGTCGAACCAGTTGACTCGAACGTAACCATCCTCACCACCCGATGCGTATGCGATGCCAGCTGGGTGGATGGCAATGGTGTTGATGGGACCAAAGTGACCTGGGAGACGGGCGCACTCCTCCTCAAAGACCTTGTGCCAGAATCGAGTCTCGAATCGACCCTGTCTCGCCGAAGTTGTGGTGACGTTCATGGCATCCTGACCGCCTCCGACAATGACGAAGGGCTTTGTCGGGTGAATGGAAGCACTGTTCAGAGGAGTCTCGGTAGCGTATGTCTTGATGACTTGCAAAGTTTTCGAGTCGATGAGCTTGGAGGTCTTGTCTCTGGACGAAGTGACAAAGTACGTGCGGTCGGCGCTCATCTGCAAATCCGAGATGACTTCCGTGTGTGCCTTGGTGGAGTTCTCTTCAAGCTCGGCGTCGATGCCGCTCTCGGGCTCCTTGTCATCGTGGTAGTAAAGCGCCACCTTTCCGTCTTCGTGGCCGGTGACAATGTATTGGTCGCAAGGGGCAAAGGCAGCAACAACGGCCTTGGGGCCCGAGAAAGTGATGGTGCGTGTGGGTTCAGGGTCTTGTTGAGTCCAGGTAGCAGGGTCACGGTTGATGCGGAAAACACGCAGCGAGCCACGGAAGCCCATGCGCTGTTCTGTTACAACGAGGACCTGTGTGCAGTCTTCCGAAAAGGCAACGCGCTTGGCAGCGGTAGTAAACTCCCAGACGAAGAGGCACTTGCCGGTGGCAACCTCCCAGAGGCGCATCTGGTTGTCGGCAGATCCGGATACGAGCAGTGTCGATGTGGCTGAGTCGTGTGAATGCAATGAAAATCGGTAACGCGTGTATGAAGTACGGAGCGATGCAGCGCAGTGAATGCCAAGTGGTGATGGTGATGGGGAGACCAGTGTCGTTTGAGGTTGAGGATGAGAGTTGACGAGGCACGGGGCAGATGGTAATGTTGCGGCCAGGGAAGCAGGAATGGTCAGTAACAATCAAAAAGCAGATGCGAGCGTCAAGGTGTATCGGATTACCTACAGTCTACGTCGACGGTCCAGACGGTACCATTGTGGCCCTCGTAGGTGCCGAGACGCTCGCCATTGTGAGAGAACCAAGCGTTGATGGTGGGGTCCTTTGCGACGGAGAAAAGCAAGTCGCCTTCGCGGTTGAACTTGACCTGGGTGAGCGAACGCTCGTGACCCGACAAGAGAATGGGCCGCATGATTGATGTGTGCGGTGATGAGAAGCGATGGTAGACGGACGACGAGAAGATACCGAGGAAAGGTTGAATCGCGAAGACGCTGCTTTCCAACCTTGACTGACCAAGCTAAAAGAGAAGATCTCGAAAAAAAGGGGAAGAATTCTCAGCAGTGCGCAGCGTAGCACAATCACTGCAACCGAAACAGTTCTCCAACCTGCACTCTTTTCTTGAGACCCGCCTTGACAAGGGCTTTCCTGACTTCAAAATTTTTGTATTGGTCAATAGAAAATGTAGGCCAGGTCGAACGCGTTGTGTTTTCATTTTATCGAGAGAAAGACAACCAGAATCTCACATGAAGAGATAAGAAAGTGTATTCGTGCGAGTATTTGGTGCTGTGCATCCTCACACGACTAGCTCGGACTGCGCTTCATCCCGGAGGTCGGACTGCAGAGAAGCCGTCCACTTGCGTCGTTACTGTCTTTCATTTCGTGCCATCGAAGCTAAAGACAGAGAAGAGAAAAGGATGTCAAATTGGCACCCACACTGTGTCGGTACAGTACAGTACTGTACTACAGTTAACGCAAATTCACCTCAGAGAGGAGACTCGGCAGACCGGCAACCGGTACGAGAACAGGTGTGCAACACGCAAGCAAGAGCAAAGCGGGAGTTGATTGAGCTCTCAGACATGCGCGCTGACGGAGAAAGTGGCTGCGCCACCTAAAGAAACGAAACGGAAAGATGCATCAGTATTGCGTGGCCCCTTTGAGCCCGTCGTTGTTGAAAGGGGGATCGTCTGTGGAGAGAAAACGAGAAAATCGACCCTTGTCTAGAACATGGTCCCGCCAATCTCAGTCTTTGATCACGCAGCGAGACATAACATTCACACCAGCGCGAAACCAAAGGCGAAGGTGAGACGCGGAAACACGTAACTTTTCAACTCAGTAGTACGTTACGGCACTCAGCCCAAAAAAAATCAAAAAAAATCCCTTCGGACAGAGAGTGACCGACCCAGCGAGGGACGGACGCAATTCAGAATCGCCAGAGCGCTCTCGCAGCCTTGGGGAACCCTTCGCAACTTTCCCGAAAACTCCCAACGAAAATCTGTGCAGTCGGCGACTCTCTCTCTCTCTCTCTCTCTCTCTCTCTCTCTCTCTCTCTCTCTCTCTCTCTGTTTCTGCCCTCGCCAAAATCAAACAAATGCAGTCAGAGTCTCAAGTCGATTGAATCTACAAATCCTCAACTCCATCCGCCGCCGCCGCCGCACCACTTGCTGCTGCTGTGTGCCCTCTCAACATCCGCTCTCCCTTGATTTCAGTCTCGACCGCTTTCTTTGAATTCACATCGGTCCAACCGAAGCCTTCCCTCTCTTATCTCCCTCCACCACCATCACGATCACCGCCAACGCACCCGTCACCCCTCATCGGTCAAGCATCGTCTTCTCCCTTCCTTGTCGATATCTTTCTGTTCGTCCTCCGCATCGTCACGCTCCCACCGACTTGCCGTGCTCAGCCGGTCGATCATTCCGTGGTGTCACCTGCTTCCCGTCGAATCTTCTTACGACTCAATCCGCTCGTTTCTCGATCAAGATCCAGGCAGCTTGCGACGAAGCAAACGTAGACGCGACATCAATACCAGCAAGGTTCCGCTCTCTTTTCGAGTTCCTATATCAAACCTTCTTCATTTACTTGGACGAATTACCACCATCCGGTTGTTCCCGTGCCAACGATCCGCACATCACCCTAAACCTCCATTAGCATCTCATTCTACCTGCAGTCGGTCTCGAACAGTGTGATCCTCGCCACCTATCCAACGAAATGGGCCAGACACTTTCCGAGCCCGTCACAGAGAAGACCACGTCTTCGGGCGGCAATGACTCGGTCCTCTATGCAATCTCTGAGATGCAAGGATGGCGTATCAGCATGGAGGATTCTCACACCACCATTCTCAGCATCAAGAATGGCGCTGGTAACATCGTCGGCAACTTTTTCGGTGTTTTCGACGGCCATGGAGGTGAGCTGATTCTGACCTTACGGGCATTGAATTCGTGACCCGTTACGCCAGGGCAATCACATCTGACAATCTAGCTTGCATCTGCACTGCTTCTCTGCATACATCAACAGGTTCTTCCATCGCTCAATATTGCGGTCGCAGCATGCACGACACCCTCGTGTCTGAAGAGAAGTTTAAGCGGGGGGAGTACGCCGAGGCACTGGAGAGGGCTTTCCTTGATGTTGACGAGGATCTGAAAAAGGGTAAGTTGCCAGCTCTGAGCCCTGTCCCCACTGGTCTTTGAACATCCGTCTCATACTGAATCCTATCGGCTCTTCTTCTTGCCACAGATCCCAACTACACAAACGATCCATCGGGGTGCACGGCCGTGACCGCTTTCATCAAGACGCTAGCCAAAGACTCCAAGCGACTCGAAACCATCTTTGTAGCCAATGCCGGTGACTCCAGATGTGTCATTTCACATGGCGGATCCGTAGTCGACCTGAGCATCGACCACAAGCCCACCCTGGATTCGGAGCGAGACCGCATCGAGAATGCCGGTGGATACGTCAGCTGGGGCCGAGTCAACGGCAATCTTGCCCTCAGTCGAGCCATTGGAGATTTCGAGTTCAAGAGATCATTCGAGCTGCCCGTAGAGAAGCAGATTGTCACTGCCTTCCCCGAGGTCATTGCGCATCAAGTGGAGGAGGCCAAGGACGAGTTCCTCGTGCTCGCTTGCGACGGGATCTGGGATTGCCTCAGCAGTCAGCAGGTGGTGGATATTGTGCGACGATCCGTTGCCAACGGCAAGGAGCTCAAGGAGATCTGCGAAGACCTCATGGACCGCTGTCTTGCACCGGACTCTGACACTGGAGGAATCGGCTGCGACAATATGACCGTCTGCATTGTTGCCCTTCTCAACGGCCGAACCAAGGATGAATGGTACAAGTGGATCAAGGACAACATCGAAGTGCCTCACGAGGGCCATGTCACTCCCGCACAGGTGGCTCCGGTATTCCAGAGCTCGCAAACATCATCTCGCGGCCAGGAGAGCGGTGCTGATGGCACAGTCAGCATCCAATCGCTTCTGTCCGGTGGATTGGCGCGCGGCGAAGATGGCGAGGACGGTGCGGCTGGATCGCTCCGATTGCCTGGTGGTTTGGCAGGTGCGTTGAGTGGAGCCGGTATCGTGTTCCGACCCGGTGGGCGCTCTGACGAAGGCGAGGTGGTGTACGAAGCACACGTCGTTGATGAGGAGGACAGCGGCGATGAGCAATCCGACCAGAGCAGCACCGAGTCTGGTGCCAAAGCGACAGCAGCCGAGCCTTCGAGCGAGGGCCAAGGTGCAGAGCCAAGGCTGGTCGAGTCGCCTCACACGGATGCCAAGCCAGCCAGCTCGAAGCAAGAATCGGACCAGATGGAAGTGGACGACGACGCAAAGGAGGCTTCCAGCAGTGCCTAGTGCAGCAGCTGCATGGCCTTGCCAGTGACGATGATCGACACTTGAAACTTCTTCAGAGGCTCGCCAGATACCTTGCCAAGTAAACCGTTTCTTCTTCCTCTCCATCAATCTTTTATCAGCAGACAACTCTCTCTCCCTCTCTCCTCAACTTGGGTTTCTTCTTTTTCCGCGAGCATCGATCCCAAAACAAACCAACCAGAACCCTTTCTCCGCACGGGTTCTCTGACATTGTAGACAATACGATACCAGCTTTGCCATATGCACGAGACAAGACTATGTGGAAGCATCTGCATGTAATTGCGTACCTCTGTAAATTGTCGATTCAAGATCACCATGACTCGCTGTGAAGGGAGCTGGTAGCTTGGAACCGTGGAATCAAACTGGGATGAGACTTGACGAAGACGCGCAGGCGAAACGCACAGCTGCATTCAGTACGAAGGTGCTGCTGGCACCGCGAATCCGGACAATGTGGGGGATGAATAGGCGGCTCATGCAGCTCAGCGAGAGCCCGTGTTGACCGTCGAAGAGTGACTGACACATTGGACCAAATTTTAACGAGCCGCGCAGTTCGCCTAGACCCTGAACAACGCCTCGACTCGTTTGCCCCTGACCGACGCACACGCTCACCCCCACGCCCTTTCGTCTGCGAAACGACCATTGCCAGCGCTTGCTACCAAGGGGGTTCCGGCTTTGCTGCGACCTCACCACCATACCACCATCGCGCCATGCTCTTCGCTACCATCTTGTCATAGCTGTACAGATCGCAGGCAACGTGTCTGGTATGCACGGACAAGATGCCGTTCAACTATGGCTTTCTCAGCCACAGCGATCCGCTTGCGTTTGATCCGAACAACTACGTCCTCACCACCAATGGGTTTGGACTCTTCCTGACGCAAGTTCTCATCATCATCGTGCTATGTCAGCTGCTGGGAAGGCTATTCAAGCTCATCGGCCAACCCGCCGTGGTTGGCGAGCTTCTTGCTGGTATCCTGCTCGGACCCACCGCACTCGGCAACATCCCCGGCTTTACCGAGACGATCGTTCCAACGCAAGCATTGGGCTTACTCAAGCTCATGGCAAACATCGGCTTATCCTTCTTCCTGTTCCTCATCGGTCTCGAGACCGACACGGATCTCATGGCCAAGTACTGGCAAAAGGTGATGCTCATCACGTTGCCTGGCATGGCGATCCCGTTCGGTATCGCCGTCGGTATTTCAAGGCTCATCTGGCAGGTGGAGACCGATCAGACTGTCAAATTCACCACCTTCTTCCTCTTTGTTGGGACTGTCATGGCCGTCACCTCACTCTCCGTGCTCTCCCGTATCATGGCAGAGATGAACATCCTCAGCACCCGCCTTGGTTGCATCACCATTGCATCCGGCGTTTGTAACGATCTCATCGGCTACGTCCTGCTCGCTCTAGGTTCGGCTTTAGGCACTGGAGGTAAGCAAATTGATGCCCTGTATCAGCTGCTCGGAGCTGCAGGCTACATTGCCCTTCTCTGGTTTGTCTTTCGCCCAATCATGAACCGCCTCATCGTCCGCAGTGGTTTCGACATGACAACCGGAGCCGAGGACCGCGTCCCCGAACATCTCCTCGTCATAGCCCTCTGCGGTGCTCTAGTCAGCGCCTTCTATACCGACTCTATGGGCGTTCATCCAATCGTAGGAGCCTTCAGCTTTGGCGTTTGCTGCCCTCATGGCAACTTTGCCGTCAAAGTCACGGAAAGCATCGAGACGCTCGTCATGCTCGTCTTGCTCCCGCTCTACTTTGTGACCAGTGGTTTGAGCACCAACTTCAAGCTTCTCGACGACGGCACATGTTGGGGCCTCATCTGCCTGCTCATCGTTGGCATCTTTGTCAGCAAGTTTAGTGCAACGGCCGCATCTGCTAAACTAGCGGGGATGACGTGGCGTGAGTCCATGTGCGTCGCAAGTCTGATGCAGAGCAAAGGCATCATCGAGATCATTATCCTCAATGTTGCGCTCCAACTCGACGTCGTCAGCCCCAAAGTGTTCGCCATGCTCGTCATCTGCTTCCTCTGCACAACAATGACGGTGCGGCCTCTTTCCCGATACGTCTACTTTTCAAGTCTCGCTCAAGAGGGTGCCGCAGCTGAAGGGAACGATAGAAGCGAAAAGGATACGGAAAGGGACGAAGCAAAGGACAGCTCCGCCTCCGATCCTGCCAGCGATTCTGCTGATTTCCCGATCACCGTTGCGATTGCCTCGCCAAGTCCTGCAACAAAGACGCTCATGTTCTTGCTCAACCTGTTGGGACAGCAACATGCGGCATTACGCGTCTTTGGCTCCGACAGCGAAAACGACGAGAGTTCGACAGGTCAGATAGCTGTTGACCTGCTCCGTTTGCTACCAATCGAATATACCACGTCGTCCATCATGCAGCTCATTAACTACTCGGAAGAGCGTCACCGGGACGAGATGATGGAGAGCCTCAAAAAGGTGCAGCAACTCTGTAGAGTCCCAACGTCGGCCATGTTGGCAAGTGAACGCAGGCTGGGCCACCTCACAGCGACCGTGACCACTCCAGGCGCAGCAGCGAGTGCTCCGCTTTCCTACGCAGTCCCTCCGGATACCTTCATAGTCCCGCGACATGATATGATCAAGACGATCGGACAGCAGAATGCCCGCGCACAGCACCGGCTCGGCACTGCTGACATGACATCCTCGGAGCTCGGCGCAGGAATGGCACTCGTGACTTGGGAAGCGCACAACTCCTATGGTCGAGGCCTGTCGTGGCTCGGCGCCGCTGCCGCAGCCAGTGGTCTTTCCTTCTCCAAGACGCTCAATCAAGAGGATGCAGCCGTTACTTTCTGGCAAGCCAATTCGGACGCACAGTCGCTTCCCTCTCGACTCTTCCGCAATCTTCGCAAGCAGTGCGCCACTGGAGTTCTGCTCGACCCGAGCATGTCGCGCCTGTCTGCTGTGCCGTTGGCCAACTCGAACGAACGTGAAACTCTGGCAAGCCTACGATACGAGCTTGAGCGCAAGCATGGCCTGCAGAGACCACTGGGCGTGCGGAGGATTGTTGTCCCTTTCTTTGGGGGTGCCGATGATCGTGCTGCGGTAGAGCTGCTGCGCAAGATCGTGCTCAACTCGCCGGGCAGTGTCCAAGGTCTGGTCATTACCTTTACTAATGCGGGCGACTTGGCTTACGCCAACACGGGTTCCGTTGCATCCGAGGTCAAGGCAGTGCCGTCCACGTTGCCGTTAGAGCACCTGATCGTTGAAGACGAACAGAACCAATCGATCAACCTGCAGACCATCCATCAGCAAGAGGCGGCTCGAGTTGATGCCCGATTCCTATTCCATCAGCAGGATGCGTCTGTCGCTGCAGCTACGGTCAGAACCATTCCGGAGGAATTCACGGCGTTTGCTACAGCTGCTGACCCTCCGACCAGTCTCAGCTCTAGAGCTTCACAGATGGCAAGCGAAAAGCATTCAAAGTTTGCTGAAGACCATCAAGGCGCGCAGGCACGCAAAGAAGCCGGCATCATTTTCGTCACCATACCGTCCACACCGGAGACAACCACAAGCCCGATCCAAACCATGAGCAAGTTGCTCCTGCCCCTCCTGGACGAGGAGCAAGACATGGTCTTTCTCGGCAGGGGCAAGTGGAATCAACGCCCCAAAGAGTTTCGTCAAGAAGTCGATAGTATGCATGCTGGACAGCTGGCGTCGTCTTCACCCTTGTCGGAAGAATTGAGGGAAGAGCTTCGTACTGTTGGAAATTGCCTAGGAGCGGTGACCGAGGGCATACTGATGCAAACGCTCAGATCGTGTGCTGTCGTTGTTCAGGCTGCTCAGCTGTGATCATCAGGCCTCGTACAGAACACTTTCATTAGTGGCTCCGTTTCTACCACTTGCATATCACCTAGCCTCGCATCTATCATCGCAGTTCGTAATCATTCATCGTCGCATTGCTTCCTCAAGCCTCGACATGCTGTGTCGCTCGTATCTCGCCCATAGCGCATTGCGTTGGATCACACTGAGCACACGCAATCTCGTTCATCACTGAAAGGCATTCGAACTGTACTCGCGCCAACGCTTTCAACCCGAATCGCAACCCCACCCAGCCCAATTTTCATTCTCCTCTGGATCCTTGACTTTGGACCAGTCGCAATCCTTGCCGTTTACAAATTCGTCCCCGTACCAACTCCTCAGCAGCAATCCGACGGTGTTCTTGGCGGACACAGTGCTCGTCTCCATCGTCGATACCAGGCTTTCCATCGCATTGGAGTAGTACAGTTTGTCATCCACCTGTACGCGCGGAAATCGATCTGTGGGCGTAAGGTAAGGGTAAGAATCCCACGTGTGGCGTTTGACCCACGTAACCGTGTCGCCAAAGAGGTGGGATAGCAATGTATCGGAGATAGCTTGCGGTGAGAAAATCTTCACGACGTACTCTTTCCCGCGCTTGGATGCGGCGGAGGGAGGCTCGACTGAGCGCAGGTAGTTGAGTGAGAAGAACTCTAGATTCGGTTCCTTAACGGTTGAAAACGTTGCTTGCTGCTCAGGTTGATCCGAAGGCGGCGAGGGTGGCGGCTTCTTGTTGCTGTTCGCCCTGCGCACACTCTCGCTCGAAGTCAAGATCGTCGTAGGCACCACGTCCTGTTGTCCCATGCCGAAGTACTCGGGATTTGGACTCTCGCGGCTCGTTGTAAGCAGGGTGACATGTAGATGTACGAAGGGTTTGCCCTTGACCCGCTGCGGCGTGTTGAGCAACGTGATATCTGCATTGTGCCAGGGAGTAGCGATGATGACCGCATCGTACAGCTCACCTTCGCCACTCTTGGTGCCGATGTACCACTGGACTTGCTTCTCCTTGCTTCCGCTGTCATACCGCACGATACCCGTGACCTGCCCTTCAACACCCGTCAAAATTCGTGCGCCGCTCCTTCGGGCAAACTCTTGAAAGATGCGATAGTTTCCGTCTTTGACACCAGCCGCACCGGACGCGGCTAGACTGACCAATGCCCCGAAGCCATGGATCTTGTCCGTGTCTTGGGCGTAGTTGACGCGTGTCGCCGCTTCCACCATTTCTTCAATGAAAAGTTCCGACACTCGACGGTCTTTGAAAAATTGCATACCTGTAGTCTCGACCAGCGATGTAGCGTTGATAGCTGCTGCTAGATCTTCGATTGATGACCAGGGGTAGCCAGAGTCGCTGTTGCGGCTCTCCCTGTTGCTGCGTGCGTGAAGGAAGCTAGGACTGTAGAGACCCGCAAAGTAAGACAGCTGCTTCTTGACAATCCCCTCGGTAGTGATTGCACTATATCCGTAGCGGAGGAAAAACTTGGCACTTGTCCACCAACTACTCTGATCACCTTCGAACAAGAACTGCTGTCCATCCCAGATTCCCATTTGACCCGACAGTCCGTTGTGCGCCCCCGTCTCAAGCTTAAACTGTTTGACAGCTCGGCGGATGTTCAGATTGACATCGGCAAAGATGCTTGCTCCCAACTCGACGGGATCTTGACTTGCGTCGTCGTACGGAAAAGTGACGGCGGTTCGACCGCCGATGCGCGTTTCTCGTTCGTAGATTGTGATGTCGAGCTTGTCAGTGGAGTTGATGGTGGAGAGTGAATCCTGGGCACGTTTGAGAAAGTAGGCTGCGGAAGTGCCGGAGGGGCCGGCGCCGATGATTGCTACTTTGCGGGTGCGGCCGCCGTCGGTGGGGTTAGGGTGGAAAGGTCGCGAAGCATGGTCGTTTTCAAAGTATCCTTTTTTTGAGGCGGGGGCCCAGAAGATTTGATCTTTGTCTTCAGCGAGGTGCGCATAGTTGTTCAGCTTGGCTGACTTGGAAGGCGCTACTTGATGTAGCGCAGCCAGCAGGAGGCTCAGCTGCGAGAACAATGAATAACGAACCATCGTGGCTGATTTGATTGCTGCGACGCCGGCCGTCTGCGCAGTCTATCCCCTTGTCGAGCTAAGTGATCGGAGAGGATTCGAGATGACTTGATCCAGCAGCAGAGGTGCCGATCCGAGCGTTGAGATGTATGCTGGATGCTGGTTGACAGGAGCCAACATGTGGAACGGTGGTCCCTTTCATCACTTGATTCAGGGTCCCACGCAGGGGCCATAGCGTGCTTTCTCCTCCACACTTTCTTTCAAAAAGGTAAAATCCATATCCGAAATGGTGGCACAAAAATCGACACCAGACTTTTGTACTGTTTCTGTTGACCACACTTGACTGACATTGATCACCATCACAACAGTGCACATCGATCTGCAAAAGGTGACATTGATGCCCAAAAGGACAAACAAGAGTGGAGTCCCGAATAAGTCATGGTCATCATTCTAGAACTACATAGATTAAAGGATCGGCTCGGAACGGGAGATTGATATGCATAGCAAGAAGTGTTAGAGGTTTTTGGAAAAGGGGACCGAAGAGGTCTACTCCGACAGGCAAGCAAAAGCTTGCGAGCATGACGTGCACGACTCCCTGGTCTATTCCTTAAACCAAGGATAAGGCCTTTCTTAGACACGCACAGCAGAGTCGACCAGCGACTTGTTGTCGAGTCGGGTGTGCCAATCGCGCACATGGTCCATCTGGGGCGAGCGCATCAAAGGCGACCGCTTATGGTGAACACCAGGCCGTGCGATGCTGTAATGGGGCCCCGGGGGTGAACGCTGCTGCACTTCGTCGTCGCCATGCGATACTCGTCGACGCGAAGGTGAACGTTGACCTTCGTCCGATTCCGCCGCCCATCGCTTGACGGGCTGGTCTCGCACCTCTTCCGATCCGTTGACCAGGCGAGTGTTTGACTCTGCGCGCACTCCGTTGGCTGCGGGCGGTGAGAAGCGGAGCGAGTCGCAAGATCGGTACTCTCTCATGCGGGGAGGAGCCGATGACGATGCAGGCGAGCTTGTATAGCCTGGTCCAGGAGCACTGCTGCCATAGGCGTTGGAGGGCAGACCGCCAATGCGCGGAACGGTTCCGGCGTCGCTGCTGCTGCTGCCGCTGCTGCCTCCGGTCATCTGTCTGCCGCTGCCAGGTCCGCGTCGACCCTCTTCTCCAGGACGGCCAAAGCGGCGAAGATCATCCTTATCATCGGGTGGGCTGCGGTTGCTGTAG
Source organism: Ustilago curta (assembly GCA_928722295.1). NCBI lineage: Eukaryota > Fungi > Basidiomycota > Ustilaginomycetes > Ustilaginales > Ustilaginaceae > Ustilago > Ustilago curta. The sequence continues at coordinate 28,756 of CAKMXH010000014.1, read as the reverse complement.
CCGCCGAGCATGTGGCTCTCGAGCACGGGGCGGTGCTGACGTTCCACCACGCTCTCGAGCTCGCGAATGTATTCGAGAGCACGCTTGAGGATCGTCGCTTTGCTGTCCTGCCCATCTCGACACGCAGGTATGGCTTGACGCAGGTCTTCGAATCCTGTGTTGATCGACTCTCGACGTTTTTGCTCGGAGAGCAAATGCGCTACCCTCCTGTTAGCGTTGACCGTCGCGGCGGGCGTGGCCGTCTGAGGTGTGCTACCGCCAGGGGCGCTAGCATTTGCCGCCACGCCACCGAGCGTGGAGGCAGGACGAGGAGGTTCCATGCCCGCCATCATGCCTGGTCTCGCTGACGCATGGTTGGGTACTGTACCCTGACTCCTAGACTCGGGAGGGCTGTAGGTACCAGGACGGAAAGGATGCGCGCCTGGCGGTGGTGGATACCTTGACGCGAGGTGGTCCTCCTCCATCAAGCTCGACGTCGCGCGTCGTCGAATGCGTCGAGTTTCTTCAGCAGCATCGACATCTAGTGGTCGAATGGCGCCGCGCGCATCATGTGGGTAAGTTGGCATAGCAGCAAACCCAGGAGCATTCTCGTATGGATACATGGGTCGTCCTCGCTCACCTCGCCATCTCTCGTCCTCTCTTGCGCGCTCATGAGCGAAAGCATCAGGACGGACATCGGGGCGCTCGTGTGCTGAGGGACCGGCTCTCCATTGAGCCTCATCTCGAACTGCGATGGGTGGGCCTGGGATGCGAGGCCTATGTGGGTCGTCGGAAGGGCGTTGCCAAGGTGCTGCTGATCTGGCATCGTCTCTGGGTGGGCCGTAAGTTGCAGGTGGGAGGCGAGGACTGTAAGCATCTTTACCACCGAGACGTGGATCAGGTCGGTCATAATTGCGCCACGCAGCCTCGTCGGAAGCGGGGTCAGCACGGTCGGAATCACGATAAAAGGGTGGTGGTGGGGGGCCAAGATGTGGGAACTTGGAGTTGATCGGTGGGCCACCATAAGCATCGTTCGCTGGACGTGGGTAAGGGGCAGCTCGAAGAGGCTCCATATCGCGAGGTGGGTGTGGGAGGGCAAGGTGACCAGCTGGAGGTGTTTGACGATGCTCAAGTGCAGAAGGCGGCGGTACTCTGTCACGTCCGTGCTCGTCTGGACGCATGGGCATTCGATGGGCAGGGGGCATGTCTCTGGCGAGTGATTCGCCTCTGGCGCTGTCGAGGCGGTGCGATGGAAGTGACGAGATGGGCGGAAGCGTGTTGCGATCGCTTTCTGAAGGTCGACTAGGAGGCATGATGGTGAATCGAACGACGAAAGTTCGGCTGCGAAAGTGAAGAAGGAGCTGAGCGCTGTGGGAAAGTCGGGACGTCCGATCCGAGGTGGGAAGGGTTGGTGATTATAGAGGCGTAAGAATCGAGGCGGGTGGGGAAATGACTTTGCAACGAACTTGTAGGCGAAGGGTCGCTAGGCTGTGCCGTGCTGTGCTGTGCAGGGCCGTGTTGAGCTGATGAGTTGGGTCTGCCAGGTCGAGTGAATGGTGGGAACGAGAGACAAGTTCGAGAAGAAAAAGACGGAATTCCTAACAGTGACGGCACCAGTGTCTAGTAAGAGGAAAAGCTTCGATGGGACCAAGGAATGGCGACGGGAGATCAGGATGATATCGAGAGGTCGCAAGGCCGATGATGGGATGACTGCCCGTTGCGAGCAGAGGACGGTGACAAAGTGATGAGGCGGTGAGGTGAAACGGGGGTGGAGGAAGAGAGAGGGTGAGAAAGAGAGGGAGAGACAAAGAGAGAAAGAGAAGAAGAAGAAACGGAAATGCCGGACGGCTGTATCAAACTGCGTTGGATGGAAAGGTGTCAGGGATCATATGGGCAGACAAGATGATCTCTCAGCTTGTCACGCTTATCCCAATGACAGCCAATACAGTAGCAGCAACATGAGCAGCGGCGACAGCCAAGATTCTAAGTGGTATCGCATCTGCTGCCGAGCTGGAATAGCTCGCTTGTAACTATCGCACTGTATTTGGTACGTGTCCTCAGTCAGCCGTTTTTTTATGCCGGTGAGACTGGAGGGACCGAACACGAAGCGGCAAGCGAAGAACAGATGCCAAAAAAAGAAGCTAAGAAGCGTCAAGCTTTGGGCATAGAAAAAGCAAAAGAAAATGACAAAAAAAGGGAGAGAGAGAGAGGGAGAGAGTGTGAGGCAGAGAGAAAGTGAGACAACCCAAAGGCCCCCACCAGGTAAGTCGGGCAGGAACAATGCGATCAAGGAAAGCATTCGACGAGGTTCGACCTTGCAGGTTAGGCTTGGCGAGACAAGTCAAGAGATGCAGAGCCGAACGAGGGGCAGAAACGATAGGAAAAAGAGCGATCTGGTGCGGTACAAAGGGCAGCCGTTGCAAAGCAATGCGGGAGATGTGTTGCGCCTGTGCTGCCGACATTCACAAGGAGAACAAAAGAATTCCAAAATCAAGCACAGAAGGGAGAAGAAGGTGTGGTCAGCATGCAGGGAGGGGGAGCCATTCGCCGCGCATTGCCCGCGTGTGTATGAGTGTGTGTATGTGTGCTGGGATGCTTGGGTGCGATGCGGGCTGCACGTTGTGAACAAGAAGAAGAAAAAGAAGCGAGAATCTTGTGGGACCGCGCGGGAATGAGCGGCGTGGTCAGATGCATTGCCATGATTCATGATTCATGATTTATGCAGACGGCGGGGAACCCGAAATTGCGGTTGCTGCCCCACCAACTCCATCCCCTTTTTTGTCTGCCGGGAATTGCATGTGAGCGGCTTTTGTACCTTTTTTCTTTCTTTTTGGTTTATTTTATTTGATAAATAATAATAATATTCGTGGTGAGGGTATTTGACAGTCACACTAGTCTGCATCTATCTGCATCATGCTGTACGTACATACTGTACTGTACGTATGCAATGCAGGCTACTGTAGTTTGTCTTGGTTTCCACCTCAGCTGCTGCTCGCGTCGAAACTGGGTCGAAAAAAAGATGCGGGAGCCGAAGCGAACAACATTCACTGGAGGTGTCTTTTTGTTTCTGTTGGGGGCATCGCAGTCTCGATGCTTAACAGAAGGATGCAACAGGTCCCTGTGCAGCCACTGAGCTTGAGATGATTGCTACCGCTTCCGCTCTCGAAAACGCATCATGTTGCGTCGACAAGAGAGGCTTAGCTTCTGGAAACATTGCATCTTGCAACAGTCAACAGCCATCGATCGATGCTCAATCCCACGACTGGACATCTCTTTTGACTCTGAACAGTACAGTACGTACACTGCCAGGAGGGCTGTCAAATTTCAGTTTCCCTTGTTCTGGTTTCAGATCCGGATGCACTTGACCTCGCTTCCAAGATGTCAGTAACGTGACGAGACGAATCTTCAACCACCGATGCGAGCCAAGCGGCGCTGATCTCTCAGTCCCAGGTGTGCGTTTGTGTACCGTAGACGCACATGCCGTGTGACTGAGCAAAGCCGATCGACCGAGTCACTATCAACAGACATTTCCCAAAATAGCCATCGGCACTGGTAGGCGAGCATCGTGATACACTTCGCTTCTGGCGCCACCATCTCCGAGTCTCTTCCAGGTAGATTGGCAGCTAATCATACTACTGGAGCTGTTGTTCCGTTCATGGTTGGACAGGCCAACCGTTGACAAAAAAAGAAAAGAAAACAAAGCGTGGATTTGTGGGTCCCTGGCAGCCAATCCATCTTGGCAACCAGCTCTTCGTGGGATTAGGGTTGACACAGCTTCAGGTTCCTGCTTGCTGCAAATTCATGCGACAACCGCACACATCTCTACTCTACCCCCATTAGATACTGAATCAAAGTTTCCTTGTGAACATTTATGAGCAATGCAGTGCAGCTTTCCCATGCTATGCAGTAAGCCCAGGGCGGCGGTCGCCCGCCCGCCCGCCCGCTCGCTTGCTTGTTTCGACGTGAAGCCCAGACATTAAAGCTTCTTCCGACCGTGTTTCCGTTCCGTCGGATTGGCACTTGTACTCGTGGCTATTGGCTGGACCAGGTTCCGGCCACTCCGGCAATGCACCTCCTGGTGCCTTGCGATGCGATGCGCCTCTAGGCTCGAGTTGCTAGGTTTGATATCGAATGATACAGCATATATTTTTTATCCTGACTGAATCAGCTCTCTCTCTCTCTCTCTCTCTCTCTCTCTCCGCCTGCACCAACGGCTGATTTCGGATCTCGATTTCCCCGCTCACCGCGGCCTTTGTATGTCGCAAAGGAATCGTTAGCAAGGGGAAAGCGCCTTCATTTCGGAGCCTCAATGAACTGAAACCTTGCCTCTGAAGGCATGTGTTCGGTATGCTGCTGGATTCATTATTGCCAACGAAGACTCGACTGGTTAGTCGGTGTCGCCAAAAGAAGCGATTGCCACCGTCTCCTTTGGTTCTTTCTGCCGCTTTTTTGTTCAGCTCCTGAGGCCTCGACCTTCTATTCAGTCTGCTCAGTGAGCTTCTGGCCTCTCCCGAGCCGGCTAGTGCCGACCTCGACACAATGGACCACTGAGCGCTCATTGGCATCACGAGAGGGCATCCTTCTTCTTCTTCTTCACGTCTGTATATGCATTCTTGACCGCCAAAAAGTTCGAAGGAAGGCAGCAATGTCATAGTGACAGAACAGCTCAACCTCCTCTTACCGAAAATCATCTTTGCTTTGCACCTTTACACTTCTTTGCTTTGCACCTTTACACTTCTTTGGGTTGGTTCATGTCTTTTTCCCCTCCTTTTTTTTTTTTTTTTTTTTTTTTTTCCTTTTCTTCTTTTGTTCTTTCAACTGCCCGACCTGTTCCTTCTTTAGATTGGAAATTTGAATCTCCGCAAACGGCACACATGCAGACAATTCGAATCTGGCTCAGAAGATCTGTTCCTAGCGAGTGGATCCGATCTGCTTTGTCTATGGTTCCATTGCCATTTTATGCACGTCCCTGCTCTGTTCTTGCGGATCTGCGGCTACCTCATGCAAGCCTCGTTCTGATTTGTCGCATCTGCTGCGGACCTGTTTTGGATTTGCCGAACCGGCGCAACACTTCGGCCATGCTAGATATCCATGTCTCTTGTGATCATCTGCAGTCTGTAACTCAGTCCCTAGGCAAGGACAGCGCTACTGCTGTTTCTGCCGAATCTGGCAGCATGCAGAGCCTTGCATCAACCATCAGCTGCCGAGTTGAGTCCCTCTCCTGCAAGGGTGCTGTCACCTTTTGATTGCCACTACAGCAAATCAGAGGCGAGCTCGAAGTCGAGTCCTGATGTTCTGCGATGTTGGCTTCGAAACATGCCGATGTTCCACGGTAACGGCATGTTGAGTTCATCTTGCAATTGCGACAGCTCGCTTCGGTGCTACTGTCCCGTCTCATATACGTACTACTATGCCGTACAGCAGCTCAACTCTATTCAATCAATAAGGATAGTCATTTGGGCAGTAGCTTCATCGCGTCACGTTCAAACGGTTGAGTGTGGAATCAAGCGGGCAACGTCCTATTTGTTTAACTGCTCGGCTCTTGCAGCCACGAGTGCAGAGCGGCCTCTCTGCGTTCGTACAAGTACAATAGGTTCTGCAAATGACTTCCCATAACAAAGTCTCCCTGCGCTAATGCCTTTTCTTGGCAAGATGTGCTCGGCCATCTTGCTGCAAATACCACACGAGCTCTCGCATCGTCTCGCTCACTGGTGCAGCCCCTCATATCTTTGCCTCAAAAGTTGATCAGCACAAGTGCCGAGATCTATTGATCGTCCGCATCCTCACCCAGCGGTGAACCAATTTGGCTTCCATTAGCTTGTACTCGGCTGGAGCGGACTTGAGATCGGATGCTCACCTACCCCTTGATTAGCTTCGATGGTGGCGTGCTTTCCACGGGTATCATTTTTGAGACTCCGCCCTGATTCTCATGCCGTGTCACGAGTAAGCTGCTGACATGTCTTCTCTATCTAATTATCTGGATCGCCCGCTGCCCCTTCCCTGCAATGCAAGGAGCATCATCCTGCCACTGCTCTTTGTTCAGTACTGTACAGGTACAGTGCTGTATGTGCTTGGCTCTGCAGTCGGTTCACGTGAAGTGTAAGGTGGGTATTGTAAAAGGTCTTCCGCATAAAGCTTTGATCCAGAAGCTTATCGTCCCCTTTTGATTCTGAGCTCCGATTGGCTCTGCTTCAGCATAGCGCCAAATCTGAGACAAGATTAAAGAAGAACAGTTGCCCTTTCCTATTGCTGCCCGCCCCGAATCGCTCCCTTACATCCTCCGCATGGAACTGACACGGGGACAGTAAGACGGCTCGGAGTGTCTCTCGTTCATGCTGCAGATTTTCGTTCGATCTGGGAGACCGTGCGACTGCCAGTTGTCGTCTGTACCAGTAGTTTTTCATCGCTTCCAGCATCGAGTTTGCCAGCGATGCCATCGGAACGCTTGCCAGGAACATGCGACGGGGTTCCGCTGCAGGACGACTGACGATTGGCTCCCGTTCGAGATACATTGCCTCATGCCGGATCTTCGTTCCAGATGCGGGAACGTCCCCCAAGTTTCTTGGCTGCTAGACCCGTTGTTTTCGGAACCGCTCTGCCATGTCCCAACCAGCTTTGGTTTGAATGGCACAGCAAAACCGCGGGGATATTTTCTCCCGTTTCTCAAGTTGTGAACCGTCAGAAACATAAGGCACGGTCGGATTCAGAAGGGGTCACGAACCGTTTCTTGCCCACCTGGCTTACTGTATGTACTGTCGACATCCTCAAAATGGTCATTGTCCTTTGACTGACTCCGAGACGAATAGCATGACTGGTGGAAATCGACTCGCTCTCAAATCCCCTTTCGCTGCCGGATTCGTCTGAGGTCCATTGCGTCGGTGGCTCAGTCTAAGTTAGATATGTAGACTAAAATTCGCCTATCAAGACAAGGTCAACATCACGCACAGAGCTCTCGGCAAAGCACAGAGAGCCGAGAAGAGCAGCGTGACAGGCCACAGGGAATCAGGTCACATGCATAACCCCCCCTCGGTTACACTTTTCCAGGCCAACATGTTTTCACGCATGCTCGCCAGCCCAAGCGAGCGGCACGGGCAACTAACTGTGTAAGTATTTATAGCAAATAGCAAATAGTTGCCATCAAGACCATCTGTGCAGTTCCACACGTGTAGCGTCCCCCTGAACACCGAGATGGGCGGGCCCTCGCTCGGCTGGGTACGCCTGTGAGGCCTGTGGTGGATCTGGCTAGCTGACTGAGCCGCTGCTCCGAAAGTGGCGAATCGTGCCGTCGCCAAAAGTTGAGATGAAAAGTGACCGAGATGAGAGATCTGTCACAAGTATTGTTTTTGCCTGCAGGCGATCAGATCTCGCTCTTTTGGCCCTTGGATGCTTCCCCATCGAAATCTCATCCCTCCGCATTCCAGCGGGCATCAACAGGTCGAATTCGGAAAACTACAATGAACTCTGACGGAGATCGAATTGCAAACACCATAAACAGCAGTGACTGACGCACAAAGGCGTACACGACGATCTTTGATGCTACTGGAGTAGCACGCGCTGGCGATGCGGAGTCCGAGAAGATATCCGAGAGACGGAAGGACCTTTGAGAACGACCCTTTCCGCTGCAACGCCAAGTTCGGTCCCAGGAAAGATCGCTTTCTTTTATTTATCTAGTCTTTTAATTTTTACGCTCACCGCCTTTTTCTTTTGGTTCGATCGGCGACCACCTCTTACACACTCGGTGGCCAGAGCTGAAGCAGTCGAGCGTCCGCCATCAACGATAGGATGATCGACAACGGCGTATCTCAACTTTGACAGTGAACCAAATGTGTCTCTCGTGCCTTGATCAGTCCCACTTAGTGTAGTGTCAGAAAGGTAAATTTTAAAGAAATAGAGTTGAAGAATCAAGCGAGGCCGACGGGAATCAGATGTCGCAAGGTCTTTTCCGTTGGTCTTACAGTATTCTACCAGCAAGAACGAAATTCCGTCGCCATTTTTCCTTTCCCCCTTTTGCGCGCCCATCGATCACTTGGGCGGCAAAAATCGCTTTCGACAATTTTCGAGATCACTGCTTGCTGGAAGAAATCTGACAATATTTCTTCTCTCGAAATTCATTTGCCCCTATAACCGAATTCAGAAAAGTTGAAATTGCAAACGTTGGCGGTGGATCCAGGCGAATACAAAACATTCGAAGTGAGTACGCACGGAAATGTAGTTGATCGTAAATCGGTGATTTTACACCGCATCGAGGCTGTGCGCATCTGGTGACTGTTTTGGATTGAGCTGGTCGTGGGTGTTGGTCTCGCGGCGCATCGCCCACTCAAACTCCACTCCGACCAAGACCGACGCAGGCAGCGCGAAACACGCAGCTCAACTCGCACAGCTCTCTCGACACAGCGCGCACGTCCGTCGACAGTGGGATCGCAGCACCGCATCATCGCCTCGCTCGCTTCTGAGGTGTTGTTTGTTATCTTCTTCTTGTTCGAACACCCACTCCACCTTGTGGTCCTTTCGTTTCTTTCATATCCATCCTCGTCGCTCTCTCCCCCGTCATTCTACATTCGCAAACATGGTAAGCACCAACTGAACCTCTGGGACTTGCTGCAGACCCGTGCTGACCGCCTTGGATCTTGCTGCTCGTGTCATCTGCTTCGGCCAACATCGCAAAATCTCCCGTCCGTCGCTCCTCGTCCTTCGCCAAAATCTCGCCAATCGATACCTTTGTGCTCGACTCTCTTCTCTACGACTGACTGCATAACGGCTCGAATCACCTCAGTCTTCCGGCGTCAAAGTTTCCCAAGAGTGCCTGGACAAGTTCCAGGAGCTCAAGCTGGGCAAAAAGATCAAGTACATCATCTACAGCCTCAACGACAAGAACACCGAGATCATTGTGCAGAACACCTCGACCTCGACCTCGTACGACGACTTCCTTGCCGAGCTTCCTCCTGCCGAATGCCGATACGCCATTTACGATTTCGAATACGAGAAGGGCGATGCGGGCAAGCGAAACAAGATCTGCTTCTTCTCCTGGTCGCCCGATGACGCAAAGATCAAGCCCAAGATGGTCTTTGCTTCCTCCAAGGATGCTCTCAGGAAGGCACTTGTGGGTATTTCTGCTGAAATCCAGGGTACCGACTTTTCCGAAGTGAGCTACGACACTGTGCTCGACAAGGTCAGCCGATCCACTTTCTAGACGCCTCTCTTGTCCAACTCTACCACCCGCCTGAACAAAACGTTGAACACCTACATTCGATCATGTGCGCTCACGCAATCACAACGTATCAGAACACATCTCTCTGACTTCTGACGACTTGCACCAGTGGCTCCGCATTGCATCGGCTCTCACAACATAGCTGCTCGGCGTGTCTTCAACCCGAAACCTTCGGAACTCTTGGCTTTGCAAAGTTTGAACAAATTCACAAGTACAGATTGAGGAAAACGTGCACTGAAAGCCAAAGGCAGCACATCATCCTTCCTGGCTGTGCTGTGCTTGGCCCAGAATGGCAGCGCGTGCAGAAATTGCTTTCACTCCAGGCGAGCGGCTGGTATATTGTCGAGGTTGCTTTGGGTGCTCTTTCATTTGAGGCCTTCGCGGATGGCTGCTGATCGAAGCTTGCTTTGCAAGAAAGCGAGTCGGTCCTGATATCGTTTGACTACAGCTGCCTTCTGCGCATAGATGCCGACAAGCTCCGTCTCGAAGGCTGTGTACTCCGCGGACCTCGCGGCTTCTTCTGACTGAGAAGATGGGTCGAGTGACGAGGAGCCGCCCAAGGGGTTGTGGCAGAGAGGCGGTCGGTACGAGGAAGGAGGAGGCGGTCGTGTGCTGCAACGTAGACCCTGACCTTCGCGATCGGGCATCGCCAGACTCGAGACGCACGCCAGAGGATGAGCTTCCTGTACAGCATCATTGACCCTCTTCAAAATCCCAGGGTCCATCGACGAGTGTTTGGCCAGGAGTGTCTCCTCGAGCACAGTAAAAGTGCCGAGCATTCTGTTCCCTTCAGCTTGGACTACGCCCATCTCTGCTTGAATCTCTGAAGATGATTTGTCAACGTACTCGGCACCAAACATGGTAGCCGGCGCCATTTCTGCTCGCAGAGAAGTGGCGGTAAACTTGTCGTGAATGGCACTGCCGAGCTGAGAGAAGTCAGGACCATCAGCATCGTAGAGTGAGACAGCACGGAGGGAGCGCGCGGCTCGCTCAGCGGAGAAGGCCTCTTCCATGTCGCGCATCGCCATTTCGGCTTGCTCGCGTCGTGCTTGGCTGCCGGTTCTGAGGCGTCCGAATGTCGACATGCGTGAAGATTTTGCGGCGGACGACTGCTGTGTGCGGAATGACGGGGCATGCTGTGAGTGGCCATCGCCGCTGGAAAGCTGTGAGGTGACCCCTGACGAGTCTCGTCGAATGGGAACGCCTCGAGAGCCAGTGTCACGACTGAATGGAGGATGGGCCATGTAGGATTCTTGACTGTTCTGAAGATCCATCACTTTCGTATTGGTCGAGCCGTTCCTGAACAAGTTGCTAACGCTCTGAAAGCTTGAAGCCTTGCCGCTGCGAGCGCTGCGAATCGAGGATGCGCGTTGATCGCCATGACCCAGCGAAGACCCTGAGCGCTTTGCTTCGGTGCTGGGCGGGATTGCGGATAGATGAACGTGGCCGTTTGCTGCATTGGCGGTGGTGACGGCGGCGGTATACGGGTTTCGGCGCTGCGAGCCCAATCCTGTCAGTCCACTGTCGGTAGGGGCCGCCATGGACTGCTTATCAGATCGCAGCATTTGGTCAAAAACCGCCTGACGCAAAGTGCGATACTCATCGTCGGTGAGGAGGCCGTCAGCGTTGGCCACGGCAAGTTCGTTGAGCCTGGTTGCCAGCTCTTCCGATGTCATGACAGATAGGTCAGCCCTTGCATCGTCACTAGTGGTGGCGATGGCCATTGGTGGTTTGTGCGGACCAGGATCGGCGGGCGTCACAGCACTGTGCAGCCCATTCCTAGAGGCTGCTGGCGTAACGCGAGAGCTGTCGTCACTGGAGGAAGGAGGCTTACTGAGGGTGGAGGACGATGCGTGCACATTGTCGGAAGGTGAGCCACTGGAAGGTGAAGAGCCCTTCCTGCTTGCCATAGACCATTTTCGTACAAGACCACGAGCAGTGGCGCTGGCGTTCGAGATCTGCCTCGAGGGATCTCTATAGCTGGACGGTGGGTGAGATGGGCGAGCTGTCGGAGATGCGCTATCTGCGCAGGCAGAATAGGATCCGTTCTGCGGCAAACCTCTAAGCCGATAGGATGCGCCATGGGCTGAGCTTGAAAACTTGGATTCCCAAGCGTTGACGGCGATTTCGTGGTTGGTTGTCGATGCATTGTAAGATGACTTAGCTGGGGCATCGCCGATGCCGCCGCCAGGAGCGTCAAAGGATGAATACGTGGTTTGAGATTGGGTGGCGCTCGAAGATGAAAGTGGGTTGGCTGACCTTGACTTGCGCGGGGTCTCAGGGGTGTCTTGTCGCCTATCGACGTTGATACGCCTTCCCAAGGTGGAGAAGATGGACTTCATCGCTGTCGTCTCAAGGGATAGACACTGCTGCGTGAACAAAGTGCATGAGTGCCAAGTGCGTGTCAAGCGGCTGAGCAACCACGTCGAGACGGCTGACAGGATGAAAGTCAGAATCGTAGCATCATGTCAAGTAGAGACGATGTCGCCGCAGAGTCAACGAGGGTTGGCAAGCAAGAACGATGAATCGGCCTTGTCGTTGTCAGACGCACCGATGTCGCCCACTTGATGTTCGCCTTCGTCAGGTCGACGATGAGAGCCGATGGTGGTATCTCTTTCTTCTCCAACACGGATGGAAGCTCGAGAAAGGTGCAAGCGAGGTAGAAGGAGAGAGAAGGAGAGCGGTTTGAGCGCGAGCCGCACGCGTGATCTGTGCCTTGCCTCCTCGAGTGACGACTGTAAGAATAGTTGCCGCGCACTGTGCATTTCCCACGCGTCTCCGAGTTGTGGTAAAATCACCTGTATGTAACCAGAGCCCGGTCGAGCTACTTGTAGCCAAAGAGCCGACGCTGGCTGTGAACAGTATGCTGTACGCCTCACTCACCCGGATGGCAAGAGCGGATTTACAGGTCAGTTACGACGAATAGATCTGAGCCTTTGCTTGTGCTGCTGCATTCGAATGCGGAGGGCCCGCAGACTCATTGTGGCTCCGCGCGCCAGAAGGGTCTGTGGCTGCAGTACTGTACCTTTTCTTGGGCACAGTCATCGGATCGGCACTGCCGCTGATCATCGCGAGGCACGCTAAGCGTCCAAGACATCGAGGCAGCGCAGCCTCGAGTGAGCGTATCTTTGTGTTGGGTCGGCTTCTTCCGAGCTTGCGGTCACTCAGCCCTTAATCGTTGTGCACAGGCCCCTCCCAGTTTCACGAGACACGGTCTAACACGGTCAAGGTGGCAACACAAAAAGACACGGTCAGGTGTTGGTCTTATTTTGTGTCTCAGCTCTCACGCGTGGAAGCCCTGGCGGCTGAGCGAGGTTGCAGGGCCAAAAAAAGTAACACAGAGCAGCATTGCAGCGCAAAAGAAAGTGAAATAAATAAGGTCACAAGTGGAGATGTTGGTTTCAATTCGAGTTCCTCACGTCAACTCACGGCCTTGCATCCGAAAACTCGACCATCATCGCGATCAAGCATCGACCCCGACACCTTCGTTCCCTTCCTTTGCCCTCTCTGTCACTCGCTTTCACATACAAATCTAGACACACGCGCTCGAGGTGCCGGACATCCCGACGAAAACCCCGCCAATATTACAACGTGACCCGCCGCACCGGTATCGATCTTTGGCACACGTTCCACCGACATTCGATAACTCAGCACGAGGCGGCACTGCGTACAGATGGCGTACAAGCGATCGTCCGTCCTCGTCGGACTGCCCGACCAGGATCGCGGCTGGGAGGAAGTGCAGGCCAAAACGTTCACAAAATGGTAGGTTTTGCATCTCCAGTCACGTGGATTGCTGACAGATCGCATGCTGACGTGTGCTCTCCGCCTTTCCATCTTAATAGGCTCAATACCAAACTCGAGTCGAGACAAATCGCTCCCATGCGGTCTCTTGCGACAGATCTCTCGGATGGAGTCAAGTTGGTACAGCTCATGGAGATCATGGGCGACACCACCCTCGGACGCTACTACATGAACCCCCGCATGCGTGTCCAGAAAGCCGAGAACGTCAACTTGGCTCTCGAGTTCATCAAGAGTCGAGGCGTCGTTCTCACCAATGTTGGCGCAGAAGATATCGTCGATGGCAACCTTAAACTCATCCTCGGCATGATCTGGACTCTTATCCTCCGCTTCACAATTGCAGATATCAGGTATGTAGGCACAGTCTCGTCCCCACTTGGCACAAACTGATAACAGACTCGACACTAACATGATGCCTTGGCCCTTCTTCCATCTTATTTTTGATGCTGCGGTACAGCGAGGAGGGAGTCACTGCAAAAGAGGGTCTGCTCCTATGGTGTCAAAGAAAGACCGCCCCATATCAAGAGGTCGACGTCACCAACTTTACAACATCATTCAAAGATGGCCTCGCACTCTGCGCCTTGATTCATCGACATCGCCCTGACCTCCTTAACTACGACGCTTTGCCCAAACACGACCCTCACGCCTGCACCCGAACCGCTTTCCACGTTGCCGAAGAGCACCTCGGCATTCCTCAGCTGCTCGATGTCGAGGATCTGTGCGATCGACCCAAACCAGACGAACGCAGTGTCATGACCTACGTCGCCCAGTACTTCCACGCCTTCAGCTCCATGGAACAGGCAGAGGTGGTCAGTCGTCGTGTTGCTACATTTGCCGATGTCATGCAAAGTGCATGGGTCATGCAACAGGACTACGAAAGGAGAGCGCGTCAGCTTGTGGACACCATGTCGAGTCTCCAAGAAGCATGGACAGCAGCAACATTCGCAGGCACCTACTCTGATGCTAGAGCCCAACTTACACAGTTCAACGAGTACAAGATCGGCATCAAGCGCGAATTGGTACGCGAAAGAACCGACTTGGCAGCGCTTCTCGGCAACATCCAAACCAAACTCAAAACGTACCATCTCCCCGAATGGTTGCCACAGCAAGGCCTCAGGCAGGCCGATTTGGAAGCTGCTTGGGCCACACTGGCGCTAGCCGAAGCGCACCGCAGTCGATCTATCAACGCCGAGATTCGCAACGCCAAGGAGAATTTGCGCATCAAGTTTGCCAAAGCGGCCAATGACTTTGAACGACAGCTGCGCGAAGTCGCGGGCGGCATCGCCACGCTCGAAGGCGATCTGGAGGCCCAGCTGGAAGTGGTCAAGCATCTACTTGCGCAGCTCGATCCCATCAAAGAGCGACTGGCGGTTATCACCACGCTCGAGCAGGAATGCACTGACGCCAAGGTCGAGGAGAACGATCACACCATTTTCACGCTCAGCGATCTCGCCTTTGAATGGGAACTTGTGCGCGCGAGCGTCTCCAAAAAGTTGGCCTTTATCGAAAACCAGATCGTCTCGCGACAGCACACCAACCTCACACCGGCCCAACTCGAAGAGTTTGAATCCACCTTCCGTTACTTTGACAAGGACGCTTCTAACACGCTCACCGTACCCGAGCTTGGAGCAGCTCTTGCCAGCTTGGGCATCATCTACACCGAGGATGACATCGAACAGATCCACACGCAATTATGCGAGACGTTTGGTGCTGTCTCGTACGATGCATTCCTCACTTTCCTTCGCGAGATCACCGAGGACACCACTTCACCAGATCAACTGCTCGAGGCGTTCCAGGGCCTCGCCGGCGACAAGCCCTACGTTACTGAGCTCGATTTGCGACTGGCTCTGCTTCCTCAAAACTCCATCGACTATCTCAAAGCCGCCATGCCTCAGGTGCGCGTAGAAGGCGTCGACGATGCTGTGTATGATTACGAGGGCTACTTAACCGGCTTGTTTGGCGTCGCTCAGCCTTGATCTCCACCAAAAGAAAATCTCGACTGCTGTACTATACATTATGAAATGCCAGATGCCTTTCAACACATATCATTCGCTACCACTCGACTCTGCATCGAAAGTTTCGTTGTTGAACGAGTGAGCTCAAATTGAATCGCTGGCTGCCTAAGACTTTGGATTCTCACTCAGCCATACTGTTAACAAGACCTTTGTATCTACACTGCCTATCTTGAAAGTTTTGAATTGCACTCTACGTTGGCAGCCGACTTGCTTGATGGGTGCACCTTCTTGAATGGTTGACAGTAGAAAAACTCGTCAAGAGAGGCCAGCTTGATGGTCTCCATCTCAGAACCACAATTATGGCACAAACGCATACCTCCTTCCTTGTTCAGACTATGAGGAATTGTAGGTTTTTCCTTGTGGTTCTCGAAGAGCCACTAGACTAGTGCTTTGGATAGACAGACTAGCAAACACCGGTGAAGACAGGGAACATGAGCTTCAGGTAACTTAAGTGAGCTAGCAACGTCGTAAGAAATTTGCGCTAGAGTATGCACAAATGCCGCCCAACCACAGCAGTCGGAGGTGCTCAATCCGAGGTTGTTCACAGGTTCAGTGTCTCTGCACGTCGATTTCGAATCGTACCGAAAGACAAAGGACTGCAAACGCCGGTCACAGAGTGTGAGACAGTTGTCAAGGTGTGCGCAGATTGCAGCAGTCGCACAACACTTATCTGAACGATGGTCACGGGTCGTGCGACCTGCAGCTGGCACCTAGCTTCACTGCATCCGATGACAACGACAGGATCACGTTCATGCCAAAAGTGGCAGTTATTGGATCAGTTGATGATGGAGCGGCATGCACGAGACCGGCGTCATGGTCTTAACCGAGCTCATACTCCGCATGGGCGGCCACGTTTTTCTCTGAGTCGACAGGCGCTGTAGACCAAATGAGTGAGTGGCATTTTGTGTCACCGTCCGCAGAAGGGGTGACGCTGCAGATGTATTCGGCGTCCCCGGACACTTTGATGGCTCCGACATTACCTGTCAAATGACCACAGAGAGAGATTTGCGTGTCTGAACCGGTGACCCTCGCTTAGAGCCAAGCTCAGAGGCTAAGCACATCCATACTAAGCGATCATGAACCGGTCCGCCGTCACCTAGAAAGTGGGGACTGCCTGCGCATGAACGAATCGGAGGAGGAGGAGGAGGAGGACAGGTAGATGCTGGGCTGGGCTTGCCAATACGAACAGCAGTGGCAAAGCGACAAAAAGCTTCATCTGCGAAGTGGTCGCCTCAAACAACGGGCCACAGCAAGCACAACAACAGAGACAGCCCCCACTTACGGACCTGCGAGGATCTCATTTGCAACGCATTTGTGCCGCCGTAGCAAGATCAGAGCTGGACCCCCTCGTTGTGATGTTCATCCGACCCGAAGGATTTCTTTGACCCTCTTTGCCTGATGAGGTGGGGGATTGGCTGGTTACTCGACGGTGTCCATCGCAATGCCCCTGTGCTACGACCATTGTAGTCCACAATAGCTCTGACTGCAGTCGGTTCAGCATGCGAGCTCCGGGGGTGCCTTTAAGTGTGGGCCGAACGATATATAGACCTATTCGAAGCTGTTCGACCGTTCCCCTTTCCCATTCAAGACCTTCTCCTCCTACGGATCCCTCCACGCTTCGCGCTACCCCTCTCATCATCACCATGAAGTTCGCCACCACTTTCGTCGCCCTTGCAGGCCTGGCTGCCTCGATGGCCGAAGCCCATTCCCCCCAAAGCGAGAAGCGAGCATGCTCACTGCCTTCAACCTACCGATGGACCTCGTCTGCCCCTCTCGCTCAGCCTGCCAACGGCTGGGCCAACCTCAAGGACTTCACCCACGTTCCTTACAACGGGCAGCATCTGGTTTATGCTTCCTACTACGGTAATGGCAAGTATGGCTCGATGGGCTTTGCTCCTTTCACCAGCTGGTCCGACATGGCTTCGGCCACCCAGACTGGCATGAGCACAGCTTCGGTTGCACCTACGATCTTCTACTTCTCGAAGAAGAACATCTGGATCCTCGCGTCCCAGTGGGGTTCAGCCCAATTCACCTACCGCACGAGCACCGACCCTACTAAAGTCAACGGATGGTCTACCCCTCAGGCTCTCTTTACCGGGTCTGTTTCTGGTTCAAGCACTGGCCCCATCGATCAGACACTCATCGGGGACAGCCAGAGCATGCATCTGTTCTTTGCTGCCGACAATGGTAAGATCTACCATTCCAAGATGCCCATTGGCAGCTTCCCCAGCAACTTCGGGGATAATGCAGAGGTCGTCCTCAGCGACACTCCTGATAACATCTTTGAGGCTGTCCAGGTCTACACGGTCGCCGGTACTGGTCAGTACCTCATGATCGTCGAGGCACAGGGCAGAAGCGGCCGCTACTTCCGCTCGTTCACTGCTACCAGCCTCGACGGTCCTTGGACGGTTCAAGCCGGAACCGAGAGCGCCCCTTTCGCCGGCAAGGCCAACAGTGGTGCCTCGTGGACGAACGACATTAGCCACGGTGACATTATCCGATCCAACCCCGACCAGACCATGACCATCGACCCTTGCAAACTTCAACTCCTCTATCAAGGCCGAAACCCTAGTGCCTCGTCTAGCAACTACGACGCTCTTGCCTACCGTCCTGGTCTCCTTACCCTTTCTTGAGGCCACGAGTCACTCACAGGGACCGATGGGGTCGCTCGGCTTCTCTACATCAGACGGTTGCTCACTTGTATCAAAGGAGTGCAACGCTGGTGGAGCACTGCAAGATTCTTGCAAATGATTGCGACTGATGTAGTTGTCTATGTTCCGAGCTTATTAACTCGGTTCGTATGAAATATCAACTTTGCCCATTGTTCATGGTTCGCCGGGTTAGGGTTATGAAGACTCGATCATGAGCCGCAACAACACAAGGTGAATCTGAGTTTGACAGCTTGTGAGCGGAGAAGTGTGCGACCTCGCTGCTGTAGCACCTTGTCAGGGGCGTCACTCAAAGCCCACGCGCTCCAATCCAGCGTCTTCTCCGCAAGGTGAAAGTCAGTGGACGTTCGCCTCGCCAAGAGACCTGCAAAATCCTTTCGCAGAAGACATTCACCTTAACTCAGTGTGTGTTGGGAGTATCGATGGTTCAGAAGAATACTGCCGCGGCATCCAAATCACAGAAATGAGGTCGCAAGAAATGGTCGGCGTGCGGCACTTCGTACCAACTACGGTCTGTAGGGGACAGCAAGCTTGACGGTGACGACGACAAGGGAACAGACGGCAAGGCAACTGCAGTTGATTTGTCTGCTGATAGAGGTTCTTCAGGCAGCCAATGTCGACAGAAGAGAATTCATTGTCGAAACGATCTCGCTATCCGTCAATCCTCGGAAAACGGAAGTGGAGGTGCCGTGGTTGTGTCGGGTTTTCGCAAATTGCTTCCTCGAATCCCTTCTACCATCCCATCAAGGTGTTCGCCTTTGAGGTCGTTGTCATGTCTGCAGCAGGTTTTTCCGGTCGTTCAGACTCTCCCGTCTCCTCTTCCTCTTCCTCTTCCACCCCTGGGCCTCGGCTGCCTGAAGAGGACACAAAGAATGTAGGCCAATCATCAACAACTGCTAGAAGAAGGAGAAGATCCCAATCTTTCGACACCTCCGAGTCAGACTCGGACTCAGATGCCCCGGGCCCTCAACCTGCTTTTCAGAATGTCTCCAACGATGAAAGCCACGATGATGGAGACGAAGACGTCGGTCTCCCGCCACCATCAGCCGACAATCGTGCTAGGCAAGGCTCTTCAACTTGCTCCCTCCCGGACGGCCGCTCATCGAAGCGCACACACCAACTACACGACGAGAACGGCCATTCATCGCAGAAGAGGCGCAAAGTGATCAAGCTCGCTCACGAGGCCACCTACCTTTCCAACCTTCCGTCCGCCGACCGCTACTTCAAGTCGTTGATGCATCGAGATACAGTCAACTCCGTCACAGTCACTCCTCACTCCAACTTTGTCATCACCACTAGTGTCGACGGATGGGTCAAGTTCTGGAAGAAGTCGTCACTTGCGCCAATTGCCTCCACAGCATCGACAGCACCTACAGGCCATGGCCCATCTTCGACGAGCTCGCTGTTCAGGGCGTCCTCAGTGGTCGAGTTCGTCAAACAGTACCGAGCTCATCTCTCCCCCGTCATCGCATGGAGTTGCTCAGCAGATGGCGCCTCGTACGCGACTCTCGATGCTGAATCTAATGTCAAGGTCTTTGACGTCGACAACTTTGATCTAATCAACATGCTCAAGCTGCCCTATAAAGCACGAACTCTGGCATGGGTTCACCGCCCCGGCAGCGCACGCACGCTGCTTGCCATCACCGACGAGGAATCTGCTCATATTCGTATCTATGATGGCAAGAGCGCTCCCACGCAGCATTTGCAAGCCTCCAATGAGGATGGAGACGCATCAATGAAGAGCGAATCGGATCCAACACCGGGACTCCCTGCTGCATCCCACCAACCACTCTTCACCGCGTCCAAGGTGCATCGTTCTCCGGTTCATATCTTGGCTTTTAACGCGCATCACAACGTCGTTGTCTCGTGCGACGTCACAGGCCTCGTCGAGTATTGGACACCTGAAGAGCCTTTCGCAGCTCCGTCACCCTCAAAGATTCCTGGCGTATTTGAACTCAAGTCGACAACAGATCTGTTTGATTTCAAGAAGACCAAGACTGTTCCGACATCTCTCACCTTCTCTAAGGACGGCGAAAAGTACGCCATCTTCTCCATCTTGGACCGTCAAATTCGTGTATTTAACTTTCGCAGCGCGAAGATTACTCGACGTTACGACGAAAGCTTAGATGCGCTTCAAGCTGTTCAAGCTTTGCCTCCGCCTGATCCAGCTGCTGCCTCATCGGACAGCCGCAACGACGCGGACGATCCGCATCCTGAGGTCAACTTCAAACTAGACCAGATGGAATTCGGACGTAGGATTGCCCTCGAGCGCGAGATCACGGCCTCGAGTGCGTCTGGCCCGCTCTCTGGTCTCGCAAATGCCACCTCCGCCGCAATATGGAACGTCCTATTCGACGAGTCTGGCAACTTCCTCATCTTTGGCTCGCTTCAAGGTGTCAAATTCATCAATTTGGTCACCGACAAATGTGTCCGTCTGCTGGGCAAAGATGAAAACGTTCGATTCATGCATCTTGCTCTGTTCCAAGGTTCGCCAGATAAGAAAGTCAGCTCGCTCGCGGCAGCAGCCTCGGAAAACCCGGTTTTGGCAAAGCAAGGCTTGGTGGACCCTACCTTGTTCGCAACCGCCTATGAACGCGCGAGGTTCTACATGTTCACCCGAATCGATCCAGATGCGATGACTGGAGCGCCAGGCGGTGCAGCGTCTAGCGGCACGGGCGAGAATAGGGACGTCTTCAACGAACGACCCACACGAGAGGAGCAGACTATCGCTTCTGCCACCGCCGCCATTGGCAACAACCGTAACAGGCAGGGTGCCTCTGGTGGCGGGCCCAACAGTAACAAGACCGGTAGCGTCAAGCATACTACAGCGACCCTCCACACCACGCTCGGCGATATCCATCTCACTCTATACACCGAGCTGGTTCCCAAGACTTGTAAAAACTTCATCGGCCTAGCCAAAAAGGGCTACTACGACAACGTCATCTTCCATCGGATCATCAAAAAGTTCATGCTGCAGACCGGTGATCCACTCGGCGACGGAACCGGGGGCGAGAGTCTGTGGGGCGGAAACTTTGAAGACGAGTTCCATCCGAGTCTCAACCATTCCAAGCCTTTCACGCTGAGCATGGCAAATGCGGGACCAAATACCAACGGCAGTCAGTTTTTCATCACCACCGTACCCACGCCTTGGTTGGACCGGAAGCATACCGTCTTTGGCAAGGTCCACGCCGGTATGGATGTCGTCAAGCGCATCGAAGAGGCGAAAGTCGACAAGAACGATAAACCTAGACAAGACATCCGTATCGTCAATGTCAGTCTTCGCTAGCGATCGACGTTACGTTGGGTAAGATTACAGCAATCTGCTTTTCCTGTTAGCAACTGCGCACGTCAAGGCTTTTGAGCGGGAATGATGGTTGCAGAGAAGATCGAGTGATGCTTTTTAGGAATGAGTTGGCTCGCTTCGTGGTCCGTATGAGATTTACGAGAGCGCCTTGATACCGGCGTCAAAAGTGCCCAGGAAGACGGCGCCGCCGAGACCAATCCACATTGTACGTGGAAGGAAGCCGCTGAAAAGAGTCTTGACACCTTCAGTACGCCAAATATGCAACAGAGTTGGAATGATGTTCGTATTGACCCCTCGTGGAAATGTCTCTACCGCAGCGGCAGCGTTTGTGCTTGGGGTTGGGCCTGCTGCCTGCTTCGTGTGCAGCATGATTCGTGTCTTGACTACATCAAGTGGCGTTGTGAGACCAGCGGCGATCGCGCCTGCAATACTTCCAGCAAGGCCGGCTTGCCATGTTGGCAGATTGCGCACGAGCTCGTGATCCGTGACGAATTGAGGAGCCTCGTGGGTCTGTGATCCGGCCCTTGAACGAGCCATCTCGAGCTTGAGTCGTTCGTACAGCGGGAACTGAATGCAGGTGAAAGGGATTTCACGACCGACTGTGCTACCGAATCCTCGATAGTAGCCACGAACGCCAGCTTCTTGAAAGACTTTCTTGAATGCCTGGAATGTCGTTGTCCCTTTACCGTACGTCATGGTCTGCTGTCGGGATTTGATGACTTCGGTGGGGACGCGAATGAGGCAAGCAGCTACCTCGGCGATCGAGGCTGCGGCCATATGCACGCCGGAAGGACCCAGGATGCCTTCGGAACCAAAGACTTCGGGCATCCAACGCATCAGCGCCGGCTTCATGGACTCGTAGGTGGTGAAGAAGACCGAAGCGCCTGGTGCAGAGCCCACTGCAGTCGATGCCAGACCACGATAGACGCCGGTGAATCCACCTGCGGCCCAGAAGCCTTGCGCGGACTGTAATCGTGTCTTGATCGTATCGATAGGGAAGAAGAGCAAGTCGACGGTGAGACCAGAGAGTGCACCAGCAGCGAGCGCCGAGACGAATGGGGGGCCAGTGGTTGCTGCTGCGCTGGAGTTTGCCCTGTGTTCGATGTCTTCAAGCACCGAAGGTATTGATCGGTGGGAGATGCGAGCGTATGACCTGGCTTTGGCGTCGTTGTACGCCAGCCCGGGTGCACATTCTGTGTGCGTGCTCATGTTACGGGCTTGGGCTGCTACAGAGAAGAGCGAGGGCGGCGCAGGAAAAGCAGGCTAGACCGGGCGAAAGAGCTCGCTTGTAGTCTGTTGACCTAGTAGAATGTTCACGAGAGCATCTAGCCGTAAGTATGATGTTTGTGATGAGAAACCCTCAGACGCATATCATAAGACAGAAGTCAGCCGTGCAGCTGTCGGTCCAAAGTCTGCAAGAAGAAGCTTCTGAAGAAAACCACGCGATTAATGCCAAATACAGTCGCGTCCAAAACTGTCCCACATAATCCGTATATAAAATTCTGACCATCACCATCCATCAGCCTGCTCCAAAGGCAGTCAGATCTGAACGCAACCCCCTCTTGCCCTTATTGATAGCTGAACTTTTGACTGACGTCAAGTGGGATATATGTCAGTCATTCTCCACTGTCAAGTATTACTTACTGACACCCGGTATCGGGACTTTGATGTCCCTAGATACTTGTTTCCTAAGTTGCAATCTTTGGAGAGTGTTGTTCAGTTGTTAAATCGTGAGCGTGAGCGGCTGTGGAGCTTGACGTTCACTAGTCCGCCTCCGTCAGATAATACTTGGCGGTGGGTAGCGCAGTAGTCGGAAGTTGTACAAGGTATTGCTTAGTTGGGACAATGTTTCCAATGTCGGGAGTAGGTAACCCTGTAAGTAGTCTTGGCGTGATCTTTGACAGGTTAATAATTCGATAAGATTTCATGGCCCTTGAGTCAACTGGTAGGCGTCTTTATATACATAAGATTGTTGGATCCGACTATTGGATTCAAGGGTCACCTTGCACTCAGAGTACTTCCACTTCACGGCACGCAACTCCCAATCTTGGGAGTTGCATCTCACACGCGGCACGACCGTGCAGCCCCCCCAATAAAACGGGTCAGTAATTGGGAGAAAATCCCTCTCGGACGACACACCTCCCCAAGAATTCTGATTTGCTAGCGGACTTCAACTCCCGGTGTCGGGAGTTGCATAGCTTCAACAAATCACAGAAGTGCCATACAAGAACACCCGAGCGGTTAAGAGATCAAAAACTGGCAATAGGAAACACCATGATCCGGAATAGGCCGGGCCAATCAGGACCACAAAAGGGCAGGACAAGAAAGACAAAACAAGGGCCTCGTGGACAAATCATAATGGAGTAAAGGGAAATGAACACTAGTACACTCCCCAAGTGCTACCAACCAACTCCTGATGTTGGGAGTTGACACACAAACGTGAAGGAAGTTGCCCGCCAACTACTTCACTATATAGCAATCCACACAACAGGTCGGATATAGAGATCTTTATTGATAGCTGGACTTTCAATTGACGTCGAGTGTGATATATGTCAGTTGTTCTCCACTGTCAAGTATTACTTACTGACACCCGGTATTGGGACTTTGGTGTCCCTAGATACTTGTTTCCTAAGTTGCGATCTTTGGAGAGTGTTGTTCAGTCGTTAAATTGTGAGCGTGAGCGGCTGTGAAGTGTGACGTTCACTAGTCTGTCTCTGTCAGACAATACTTGGCAGGGAGTAGCGCAGTAGTCAGAAGTTGTACAAGGTGTTATTTAGCTGGGGGGTTAGGGTTCCAATCACGTCCAAAGCTAGGGCGGGCAGACAAGGGTCAGGTGAATTCAAAAAGAAATTCAGAAAATTGATGCGTCTGTATTCTGCTGGGAGACGGTCTGATACAAATTTGCAGGAAATTCAAAGGAAATTCCAAGACAGTCAACTACAAAGTGGAAGACGGTCTGTTACAACCAAGAAGACGGTCTGATACAACCAGGAAGACGTTCCACTACAAATCCAGCCCAGCCATTATGGTGGGCAATCTTCAGCACCATCACTCACTCAATCACCATGTCACAAATCAGCTGTCCGGTCTGCCAGTTCAGCTATGCAGCAACCAACATCACCAATCACATCCGCAAGGCACACAGCGGTGAGCCAGTCAGTCAGGAAGCAGCAGCAGCAGTTGGTCTGGTGGCCTGTAGCTGCGGTCAGGTGGTGTTGAATGTCATTGCTCTGAAGCGGCACCAGGGGATCAGAAAATGCCAGAGCAGACTGGTTAAGCCAGCCCCGCTTCAGCCAGTTACAAGGTGATCCCCGCCGGGGATAGATTTTGACCAAGCAAATAAATGTCATAAATAGACTAAATAAAGCCTAGCCCTAGGCGGCGGATGCCAAGGCGCCCGAGGCGGACGCATCCGCCCTGCCAAATGGGCTGGCCAAACCAGCTCGTCCGTACCCAACGGTCAGCGCAAAAGACACTGCTCCAGTGCGCTTACGGATTGAAATCCTTGCGGCCAGACGCGTCCAAAATTGGGGAAATTCAGGGAAATTCCGTGAAATTCAGACACTGCGCTAGTGCCTTGCGGACTGATTCAACTTTTTCAGTGTGTGACGGTCAGCCAGTGACCGCAAGACTCTCCACTGTCCGCAAGGTGCTGTCTGTCCATTGCGGCCAGATGCGTCAAAATTCAGGGAAATTTTGTGAAATTCAGACACTGTGCTAGTGCCTTGCGGACTGATTCAACTTTTTCAGCATGCAACAGTCAGCCACTGTCCGCAAGCTGCTGTCTGTCCGCAAGCTGCCGTCTGTCCGTAAGCAGCTGTCTGTCCGTAAGCAGCTGTCTGTCCGCAAGGCTGAGTGAGGCCAACTGACCGCAAGCACAGCCAGACTGGAGACTACAGACCGTTGACCGTAGACTGTAGACCGTAGACTGTAGGCCATCAAGCATCAACTGCCACTCTCAAGCCTATAGTCATTGCTCATTGCATACGCTTGCCACTCATGGTCTCAGTGCAGGCGGTTGACTGTTCAACACATTGGCAGCTTCCAGGATTGAAGCACGGACACACTTGTGCCTGACCTCAGCATGCTATGTAAATGACATTGACGGTGAATAATGCAAGCAAATATCCAAGAAATTATGGCAGAGAAAAGAAGCGTGAAATAGTGGTCACGGCCACAGCCAGCAGCCTAGAAAGTCTTGCGGCCAGCAGAGGCTCCCACGGTCAGCGGTCTCCTTTGTTGTAGCCATGCATTCTTCACCCTTTGTGACCGTGGGCCGTAGGAAATCCAAGAAAATTGCAACGGACAGACACGTCTTGCAGTCTGCCACAGACAAAGCATGGATGGATGCCAGCCTTAGGGTTAGGGTTACAAGGGTCTCTGCCCGGAGATGCAAAAAATGACAAAATCTGTACTAATGAAACTTGTAAAGGGACCAAAAGAGAAGGTGTTTGCAAAGTTTGGCGGTACCCCGTTCTGAGGTGGCCGAGATATTGGCCGTCAAAGTTGGAGTTGGGTGATCACCCGGGGAAGAAAAAAAAATTTTCAAAGTGCTCTGATGGCATCCAAGGCTTAAGCAAACATGTTGGGGGATGTGTATGGAGTGTGTATGCAAAGGATCAGTCCATGCGAATGCATGGTGACGGAGCTATGGCGGGTCAAAGTTGGCCCAGCTGGGAGAGTTGACTGGCACTTGAACCTAGGTACAACCTTGGTCAAGTACCATTAAGCAAGAGACAGCGGGCAGAGGGTATGTTGAGGGACCTTGAACCTGATTGAAGCGCAGGTATGCTGACTTTGAGGATGGTGGACCAAGGTTCAACATTGGTCTACCCAGGGTCAAGATCAGTCAAGTGCAGTTGAACCAAGAACAAGATCTTCATTGAGAGGAAAAACCCCCAGCAACTGGCAGTTACTGGGGATGAAAAAACCTCAGATGAAGTCTGAGGGGGGTGAACCTATCTACAAGTGGGGTCTATCTACAGTGAAGCTTGGTGCAAGGGGGGTTAAAGCTCAACCATGGGGGTGGAGTTGTGTTAGGGCCGTAGGGTCTAGGGTTAGGGTTAGGGTTACAAGGTGATCCCCACCGGGGATAGATTTTGACCAAGCAAATAAATGTCATAAATAGACTAAATAAAGCCTTCTGAACATATTCCTTGCTGATCCCCACTCAAGTTTAGATAGCCGTTACGGAGATATGGCGGTCAGGTGTGTCAACCAAGGTGGAAGTCGAGCCGGTGGGGATGAGATCAAAGCTTGCGTGTAGGCCTCTGACTATGCTTCTATCATGTTCAGAGAGGTCTAAATAGTATGTCTATGAAGTATCAGGGCCATTGGTTGAGGCAGAGCGGAGGTATGGCCGACCCAAGGTCTGACTGCGAGTGTGTATGTAGGTGAGCATCAAGGTGGTCAGCATGGACTCAAAGCTTTGCAGGCAGGTACTGACACTCTTCCTAGATGTTTTATCTATGCTATAAGTAGGTGCAAGCCAAGGATCAGAGCCAGTTATTATGTGGGATCAGCGGTGGTGGCCATCCCAAGTCTGCCAAGTGTACTCGAATGAGACTTTGGGCAGCGCTGAGGAGCGTCCACAGCCATGCTACACTCCTGATACTTTGCATACACATCAATATGAGTATATGGAAGAGTGTCACGGAGTCAGAAAGCCTGAGATCAGAAGTCACCTACAGCGGAGCACGGTCGGGAAACATGTACGGACCTGGTACCGGGCCTGAACCGAGGCAGGCGGTGACTGACACCATCACTCCTAGGGTAATCCATACTGAAACAGGGAGGTACGCCAAGTTTCAGGTCCAGTTATTATGCGTGATCGGACTGGATCGGAGTCCAAAGCTGTGGAGGGTGGGGACTTAGACAAAATTTTCATGAAGTGACCCAATCCGAAACACTTTTGGTCTGGCGTTGCCCATTTTAATCGTAGCAACAAGCTGGAAAGTGGTAGTCTTATAGATTCAAGTATGGGGAACAAGAATATGAATTAAAATAATTTTCGACACGTCTCTAGACGCCATTGACAGGGCTCGGAAAGTTTGCAAGGCTGATTTCTCCGCAACCGCTCTATGGATTGGAGCTGACGGGACAGCGTTGGGATGCCCTAAAGGTGCTCTACGACTTTGATTATTGGGTCAACGCTGCCAGACTGCTCGTTTCTGAGATAGCTACTCTGGGGAAGTATACTTTTAGACAATCTGCCCCTAGAATTTTCAACAGCCAAGGTGGCTCAGTGGTCTGGAGACCAAACTTGGGAGTTTTACTCTCAAGTCAGGGGTTCAATTCCCCATGGCTCCAAATTATTGGGTTGAGGGAATCTTGGTTGAAGACACACTCTTACCTGGGGAAGAGGCCTGTCTGATGTTCTGCCACTGCACTGGTGAGAACTGAGGATCGCCAAACCTTGGGGAAAGAAATCCTGGGTGTGCCATCACTGTGTGATGTTAGGGAAAGGGAGGTGCAGCTCCTGGACTCTATCAAAGCATAGTGGTGTTGGGCCTCTGGCAGGGCTCATAAGGGCATTTGGGTATGTGGGGAACCTTGGCTTGCCAGCCAATGGGGTTCATCTTTTTCACTTTGTTCAACACAAAGTTCCATCATATTCTATGATGTTCCATGGGTGGTCCATGCATTCCTTACATCAAGGAAAGATGAAAGTATATCATCTTGTCTTCTTGGATTTGCATCTTCCTTCCCTACCACCACCATCCCTTCTTCACCATTCCTGATCTTGGTTGAAGCAAGTTGATCTTGAAGAGCCTCTCAAGTGCAACCCCTGGCCTTAGTTTGCTGGTTGACATAGCACCTCTGAAGCCTCACCAGCTGTAGTCCTAGCCAGACAAGAAGCAAGCTGGTCGAAGAGCTCTCACTTGTTCACTTCCATCATTGGTTGACTTCCCCATCTTCACCATACTTCCTTTCACTTTGCTACCATGGACTTGGATTCGTTCAACATCAGCATCTACCCAGCTGACCTCTTACGGATCTGGTCTGCGGCAGCACCGGTTCAGCTTGTCAGCCACTCTCCTATCGGTACCATCAGAGATGACGACTTCTTCAAGGATTGGGTGTTCATCGGTCAAGCCTCTGCCTTTATCAGAGTTGCTCCTGAATTCAAGCAGCCCCTCTTCACTCATCTCCAGCATATCGGTTATCAGATCTTCCTCAGTGACTTTGCCACCGCTTTCATCCGTGGTAACCAGACGATCCTCTTCAACACTCTTGTACACGCTCTGGGAGAGATTGGCTGCACAGCTTACAAGGTGATCCCCACCGGGGATAGATTTTGACCAAGCAAATAAATGTCATAAATAGACTAAATAAAGCCTTCTGAACATATTCCTTGCTGATCCCCACTCAAGTTTAGATAGCCGTTACGGAGATATGGCGGTCAGGTGTGTCAACCAAGGTGGAAGTCGAGCCGGTGGGGATGAGATCAAAGCTTGCGTGTAGGCCTCTGACTATGCTTCTATCATGTTCAGAGAGGTCTAAATAGTATGTCTATGAAGTATCAGGGCCATTGGTTGAGGCAGAGCGGAGGTATGGCCGACCCAAGGTCTGACTGCGAGTGTGTATGTAGGTGAGCATCAAGGTGGTCAGCATGGACTCAAAGCTTTGCAGGCAGGTACTGACACTCTTCCTAGATGTTTTATCTATGCTATAAGTAGGGTTAGGGTTAGGGTTAGGGTTAGGGTTAGGGTTAGGGTTAGGGTTAGGGTTAGGGTTAGGGTTAGGGTTAGGGTTAGGGTTAGGGTTAGGGTTAAGGGTTAGG